>OZ008370.1:8917395-9282395 GCA_963931995.1 Phaonia tiefii
CCGGTGTAAAACTGAAGGTCCCAATCAATGAGTATAAAACTATAAATCGCACATCTCACTGATTGTAAGAAGCTATCCCCTATCCCTTCATGGAATTATTGGAGACAATTTCTTTATTAATTTCAATTCCTTTCCTTTCCTTTCCTTTCCTTTCCTTTCCTTTCCTTTCCTTTCCTTTCCTTCCTTCCTTTCCTTTCCTTTCCTTTCCTTTCCTTTCCTTTCCTTCCTTTCCTTTCCTTCCTTTCCTTTCCTTTCCTTTCCTTTCCTTTCCTTTCCTTTCCTTTCCTTTCCTTCCTTTCCTTTCCTTTCCTTTCCTTTCCTTTCCTTTCCTTTCCTTTCCTTCTTTCCTTTCCTTTCCTTTCCTTTCCTTTCCTTT
The DNA here is from genome assembly GCA_963931995.1 of Phaonia tiefii. Taxonomy (NCBI): domain Eukaryota; kingdom Metazoa; phylum Arthropoda; class Insecta; order Diptera; family Muscidae; genus Phaonia; species Phaonia tiefii. Next base: position 8,917,772 of record OZ008370.1, read on the forward strand.
CCTTTCCTTTCCTTTCCTTTCCTTTCCTTTCCTTCCTTTCCTTTCCTTCCTTTCCTTTCCTTTCCTTTCCTTTCCTTTCCTTTCCTTTCCTTTCCTTTCCTTTCCTTTCCTTTTCCTTTCCTTTCTTTCCTTTCCTTTCCTTTCCTTTCCTTTCCTTCCTTTCCTTTCCTTTCCTTTCCTTTCCTTTCCTTTCTTTCCTTTCCTTCCTTTCCTTTCCTTTCCTTTCCTTCCTTTCCTTTCCTTTCCTTTCCTTTCCTTTCCTTTCCTTTCCTTTCCTTTCCTTTCCTTTCCTTTCCTTTCCTTTCCTTTCCTTTCCTTTCTTCCTTTCCTTTCCTTTCCTTTCCTTTCCTTCCTTTCCTTTCCTTTCCTTTCCTTTCCTTTCCTTTCCTTTCCTTTCCTTTCCTTTCCTTTCCTTTCCTTTTCCTTTCCTTTCCTTTCCTTTCCAATTTCATTACATTTCTTTCCACTTCATTTCTCATCATTTTATTTAATTTCATTGTATTATTTTATTTTTTATTTACTTCGTTTTACTTTACTTTACTTTACTTTGCTTTACTTTACTTTACTTTACTTTACTTTACTTTACTTTACTTTACTTTACTTTACTTTACTTTACTTTACTTTACTTTACTTTACTTTACTTTACATTTCTTTCCATTTCATGATTATTATTTTAGTTTATTTCATTTCATTTTATTTTATTATCTTATTTTATTCCTTTTCATTTCATTTAACTTCATTCCACTTCATTTATTTGAATTGATTTGATTTATTTTCATTTCACTTAATTTAATTTCGTTTCACTTCATTTCAAATGGTTTCACTTCAGTTTGTTTCAATTCATTTCATAACATTGAATTTCAATTCATTTTATTATATTTTGTTTTGTTTTTTTTTTGTGTTGTTTTATATCATTTTATTTTATTTCATTTTATTTATTTTTGTATTTTACTTTACTTCATATTTCTTTATTATTTGTTTCCATTCCATTTCTAATTGTTTTACTTTATTTAATTTTATTATTTTATTTCATTTCATTTCATTTCATTTCACCTAATTTCATTTCAGTTCGTTTCACTTAATTTTATTTGATTTCTTGTAATTTTATTTCACTTCATTTCATTTCGTATCATTTAATTACAATTCTTTTCTTTTCATTACACTTTATTTCATTTATTATTTATCATTCATTTTATTTGATTTCATTCCATTCCATTTCACTTCATTTAATTTCACTTCATTTTATTGCATATCAATTCATTTCATTTTATTTTATATTATTTTATTTTATTTTATTTTATTTTTATTTTATTTTATTTTATTTTATTTTATTTTATTTTATTTTATTTTATTTTATTTTATTTTATTTTATTTTATTTATTTTATTTTATTTTATTTTATTTTATTTTATTTTATTTTATTTTATTTTATTTTATTTTATTTTATTTTATTTTATTTTATTTTATTTTATTTTATTTTATTTTATTTTATTTTATTTTTATTTTATTTTATTTTGGTTCTAATTTGATTTTGTTTGATGTTAATACCCTGCATTACATTACCTTGCCCTACCTTACCTTACCGTACCTTACATTTCCTTACATTACTTTACCCTACTTTTACCTTACCTTAGCTTACCTTCCCCTACCTTACCTAACCTTACCTTAGCTTACCCTACCTTAACTTACTTTATCTAACCTTACCTTACCTCATCTTACCTTACCTTACCTTACCTTACCCTCGCTTACCTTATCTTACATTTCCTTACCTTACATTACCTCACCCTACTGTACCCTACTTTACCTTACCTTACCATACCTTACATTTCCTCCTGATTTTTTCTGATTCTCTTGTTAAATAGTCTTGTTATTAGAATTTAAATCGAAATGTTGCTTGAACGTTATCTTATTCTGGCGTCCCAATTTCCAAGTGGGAACCTAGACAAATTACATCATGTTCATCATCATCGTCTACATCATCATTATTACCAATCACTTGCTGCAACATTGTAGATGCTCTAAGGCAACAATAGTGATGACAACTGCAATGACATGACCAAATTAAATGGTCAATTGAAAATTAAACAGAGCCATAAAATTATCTGCTCACAAGAAAACTGAACTAAAATTAATACAAAATAAAATCTATAAAAATTACAGAATTGTAAAAATAATTAATATTTCAATAGAATTGACATCATTTTACTTCATATACAATGTGATGATCAATTCACGATTCCAAAATATATTTAAAATGAAATATTAAAACTTCGAAACGTTCGAATTCAATGAGAGAGTACAATCCTACTTTCCCTGAGCCCCTAAAACCAAAAATCATTGTAGACGATGATAACCTTTTGTGGTAGGATTTGACAATTTTACGAAATCAACCATGAACAATATACATACATACATGTGTACATATTCGAGATTGGACCAACAATTTGGGTAAAGATTTTGAAAATTCTTCATTTCCAAAGAAATCGTTATCAATATGTATTTGTTGTCTTTTGTCTATGTGGAATATAATTAAATTTTGTATTGAGTTTAATTTTTTTTATTAAATTTAATTGAAATCATGTTTGAAAAGTGACAAGTGTGAGGCGCCAAAAATCTCAAAATCGGATTGAAATATTGTCAAATTGTTACTATTTCCGGAATCGAAGACAAAGTCAAAAAATCTGGCACAAATTTGATAAACTATTCAACTTTGCGATAGGATTTTGAAATTCACTATTTTGAATTGGGTGTTTCTAGGCATAAATGAGGGAAATTTTGTATAATTTTTTTAATTGTTCAGGAATTAAGATTAAATTGAAACAAAAATAATTAGATTATTGCAGTCTTAACTCTTTTTTGGCGCATTTTGTCGGAGCCTCTACAATCCACTTGAAAGGAAATATAAATCAAGATTTTTATTAATTCAATTCTGCGTTTTGTTTACGTCATTCTAGACAGCTAGTGGAGATTTTAAATGTTTCGACGGAATGGCCAGAATTGATTTATTATATTTAGTTACTGTTCGAGGCATCAGATCATTATCCTGCTATTTCTTGGAGGCATGGAATTGGCTTGAGGAAATCTGTAAAACCGATAGGGTTGCCTTGGTCCATGATAGAAATTATCCTGTAGGAAAAATTATCATGCATTAATTCTATTTTCAAAATTTCGAATTTTATCTTCTTTGATTGGCTTTCACACTTTCCTTTTTTTCAAAATTGTACACTGCGCATGTGTTGTGCAGACTTCCCAGGCAACTACAACCACCAATCACTATTCATCCTTTGACAGTATTATCCTGTCACCTTTAGCACCCTTAACTACAACCATTTTCTTCTCATTCCATTTCCATACAAGGAAAACTAAAAGAGGAGGGAGGTTTGCTTTGTTATTTGCATAATTATGTTGCTTGGACATTGTCTGGCAAAGTGACATCAGCCTACGAGTTTCAATTATCGATTGAGCTAAAATTTAACAAAAAGGAGGAGTCATCCATTGTACAGTGAATGATTGGTGGGTTGTATGAGTAAGTGTAGGCAGTCTTTGGTATATATTCATATCAATTGCAGAAATACTCCCACAGAATGAAAAACACAGAATTCCAAGAAGAGCAATGAAATAATGTCTTGATATTTTCAGTTTTGCAAGAATTTTTGTTTTGTTTATATTAAACAAATATTAATCAGCAAATTGTGAATAAGTTGGAAATGATTAATAATAACAAAACTTTGTAAGAAGTTGGGCACCCTGCAAAAAGTTAAGTCTACAAGTTGCTTCTTTTAACGCACAGAAAAACCCCACCAGAAATCGTTTGCCGCAAAAATATTTCCTTTGCTACATATACCCAACGTTGGACGCAAGAGTTGAAACGTTTGCCGCAAATTAAAAAAGTTCACAGTAACGGACTTTTATTTATCCAAAGTTTATATAAAATGAAATAAATGAACGTTGTAAATGAACTTTCAATGACGTCAAAAATGTTTTGATTTACTTTTGCTGTAAACATAGAAAACGTTTGAGACAATGTGTAAACGAACACGTAGATACACACACGCGTATACATTGAAAGTGAAATGTCTCTTAAATTGATTGTCTCTTTAATCACTTGTCTTTCTTTCACCAGAAACGAAAATACAAATTCTTAGGTTAAGGTACAGCTTGGCGGATATGTGAACGGACTTGACATCAGGTCAACTCCATTTTAGGCAAAGTATTAAGCACTGGTAAAAATAGGTTCTGCAGTCTATTCTAAAGCAATGTGGGGATGATTTTTTTGTACCCGAAAGCCAGGGATTACGTACCTGACCTTTGGGTTGGGAACCGCGAGATTATGATCGCTGACAGGTTTAAGTACCTCGGGATCTTTTTCCTTACGAATTTTGAATAAACAAATTTTTTTCTCATTACATCACATGAAGCAATTAGGGAAAGCTTCTCACAAACAGTCAGCTGTGTGCTATTTAGTTTTACACTCACTGATTGGGACCTACAGTTTTATACCGATTCCGAACGGTATTATGAGAAGCTTATTCATGGCTAGTGTCGCCGTCACTATGAGAGGTGACCGCCGTTAAAGAAATGTAAGGTGGTCAGAGCAGGGATCGAATCCACGTTGTCATGCACAAGGCATGCGCAAACTAACCATTGGCCACCGACGGCCTCGAATTTTGAATACGAGTATCATCGACATATTGACCACACCCTGGACAAGGTGAAGATGAGTTTCTCGAAGTACCTCCACGTGCTACGTTGCCGGGGCCTTTCGAATGAAGTCAGGCTTTTGATCTATCGTCAGATCATTAGACCTATGCTCTCCCTGTTTGGTTCGGAATCTGTTCCGCCCAGATGGAGAGACTTAGGAAATGGGAAAGACGTATCGTTATGAGCTACCTGGGCTTGCGGATGTAGCTAGGCTCGGTTGGGAGACCATCCTGTGCAAACTTGTACGGGAAGGTGGATTTTGAGAGGATGTACGTATTCCTGCTTAATGGCAAGATTCAATTTCTAGCAAGGGCCATAGATAAAAAAAAACCATAGACGAAAGATAAGTTGTGCATTTGAAAGTAATGGGAAATTTTCTAGGTGGCGCCGGAGTGGTGGATATGGGCAAATTTCCCTGGAAACAAAAACTATTGTAAAAACTATATAACCTTTCTTTCTTGCATTTTGTATTGTCAACAAATATCAAAAGCGATATGCCTTTCTATAATATATATTCTGTTTTCATATTTAAACAACAGAATCGAAATGAAATGAACAGCTTTTTCGTCGCATCCGAGTGAAAAATGGTGGTATGTAAACAGCATGTGCCCTCTGGTGAAAATGGTGGTTAAGCAAATGAATCATCTATGGTTTTTATTTATCTATGGAAGGGCAGCCTTTCTGGAAAACGGAGTGGTTTTAGATAGTTTGGTCCAAGACGAGAGCCTGGAGGGACTATTGGAAAACGGGTATAGGCCGCCGGTTGGCCTCGCGACCTTGGATAGGAGGGACTCCTCTTCTTCGAAGACTAACTTCTATTTTACCATAGCATTGTAGAGACGTTTTAGGCGATAGGGTCTATAACACCGACTAGTAGTGGCACCTCTTATATAAATAAATAAATGAATTTGTAAAAAAAATATAAAGAAATGGGTCTAGAGATCCACTAAAGGCTACCAGCCCATTCTAGAAATTTTCACACAATCGTCATGACCCTCGGGAAAGTCACCTTCTGGGTGGGATGAAACGTCATCACCACCTGCAGTATCAACATCTACTCTAAGAGTCAGTCTGGTATAAAATCTTTGTATGTCCAACTTATGTATATGTTTGCCGGGGCACGGGAATAGTCCAGGGAACTTAATAGTGAATGACCTGGCAGACAGGCGTCAAGAATAGTACTCTCAGCCCATGGTCACTGCGGAAGCTGTGGTGTTTAAGTGAAAGACGAGAGTATCGCAAAGCACATTTCTTCAACTTTTGTGTGGTTAGCAGTCAATATTTACGGTAGTACTACTTTCAAAGCAGGACATCTTTACGCTAGTACCTGTGCTTGATAAGCACACATCACTCTCAGCTCAAGACTACTGCAGAAGCTCCGTGGATGTAGAGGAGGACGAGAGCGTCGAACAATTCCATAGTGCAGATCTTGTGTGAAGGAGACACTATTTATGATATTCCTTATTTTCGGATGTAATAACAAATTATAATCTTTTTTAACTGAATTCAATTCACTTCAATTCAATTCAATCTAACTCCATTCAATTCAGTTCAATTCAATTCAATTCAATTCAATTCAATTCAATTCAATTCAATTCAATTCAATTCAATTCAATTCAATTCAATTCAATTCAATTCAATTCAATTCAATTCAATTCAATTCAATTCAATTCAATTCAATTCAATTCAATTCAACTCAATTCAATTCAATTCAATTCAATTCAATTTAATTCAATTCAATTCAATTCAACTCAATTCAATTCAATTCTGTTCAGTTCAGTTCAGTTCAGTTCAGTTCAATTTCATTCAATTCAACTCAATTCAATTCAATTCAATTCAATTTAATTCACTTCAATTCAGTTCAATTCAATTTAATTTAATTTATTTCAATTCAAATCAAATCAAATCAATTCAATTCAGTCCGATTCAGTTTAATTCAATTCAATTCAATTTAATTAGATTCGATTGCATTCAATTCAATTCAATTCAATTCATTTCTATTCATTTCTATTCTATTCTGTTAAATTCAAATCATTGCAATTCTATTCAATTCAATGCATTTCAGTTGCATTCAATTCAATTCAATTCAGTTCAGTTCAGCTCAGTTCAATTCAATTCAATTCAATTCAATTCAATTAAATTAAATTAAATTAAATTAAATTAAATTCAATTCAATTCAATTCAATTCAATTCAATTCAATTCAATCCAATCCAATCCAATTCAATCCAATCCAATTCAATTCAATTCAATTCAATTCAATTCAATTCAATTCAATTCAATTCAATTCAATTTAATTTAATTTAATTCAGTTTAGTTCAGTTCAATTCAATTAAATTCCACTCAATTCAATTCAATATGAATTGGATGAATATTTCTAAAACGCTGCAAAAATTTGACATTTTTTCGATGGATGCTCCTTTAGGGAGACAGCAATTTTGCTATTTTCCACTAGGAATGTCGCACCCTAAATAGAAATGGTTCTCGGTGATTTTTTTTAAGCAAAAACTTAAAATCTCGAAATTTTGAGATATGACGCTTTTGTATTTAGGGTGCGATGTGTTAGGCAAATGAATAGCATTGCCAGACTGATAAGCTATGAATTTCAGTTGTTTTCAACAAACACAAAATCTCTTCATAACGCAAAAAATGTATTCTTGATACAGCTATGCTAGAATAAATTGAAGTGTCAATGACAAGAAACGTTTTATTAAAAACTCATGAATGACGGCTATCACAATTCGAGAATAGCACTGTAAAAATTAATTTAATAATGCTTTTTATTTGTGTCATCACTAAACAACAGTATTATTCAAATATTTTTTATCAATACTATTTTATTTTTAGTTGCAAACATCAATATTAAAGCATACACATATATTGTTTCCCCGAATTTTCATTGTATCGAAGTGGAAAATGGTCGTCCGGAAACAGCTTTTGCAATGTGGTGATTTTGGTGAATAATCGACTGCGCCGTCTATGGGTTTACCACAATTGTTGTCTATTGGTTTTGCATAATCTTTCACACAATTCACCACACTTATAGCGCCATCTGTTGGTAATAAATTTTACACATTTTTAAAGTCACCATAGCAAAGACATCAACCAGCTGAGTTGAATTCGAAGCTTATTTATATTAGATGGCACACTAGATGGCAGTGAAACTTTTTGTTTTGTATTTTATTAATTCAAATTTGTAAACTAACAAAAATTGAAATTGAAAAAGATTAAAATTAAAACCAATTTCAAACAAAATTAAGTGGCACTACTGAAATTCAAAAATATTAAATCTAAACCAAAAGCAATTTACTTCACACAGGCACGAATGTTTAATTCCCCAAAGATGTGTCAACGTTAACACAGTCGAAGTTCCATAGGATTGTAAAGTGAAATATTTAGGACTAATTCTGGACTCAAAATAAAAATTTTTAAAACATATATCTGCAACTGTAGCGAAAATTATCTTAAAGGCAAGAGATTTTTATCATTCCAAAACCTATATTTCAACATGTTCGCAATTCGTCATAGCAAACTAGAATTTGCTGTGGCCGAGCAGATAATACTTCCGGTTGAGGTCACGTGTTCGACTCCTGAGGCTGTTGATGTTAAAAAGGAATGGCATTCTAAAAAATTGTAAAATCGTAGTTCGCAATTAGAGAGTGTAGAAATTGAAAGTGCACATCACATTGATTGGGAAGAAGCTTTCGTCTGTCTCTTGATGGGATTTAATGGGAAAATATTTAGTTATTTTAAATTTCAGTGGTTGTTTTTTTTTGTAAAAGTTAGTTTTTATCGAGAATAAGTGTCATAGACCCTATAGAAATGTTGGACGCACGGATTAGTCCCGTAATATCTATTGTTGTCCTATTGTTGAATTTATGTATTAGACAAAATTGAGTCAAGCAGCTGTTGCAACTAAGCCACTCCGCCACGCCCATTTTTGTACTTCCTAAAGAAAACATGGGCGCAGCAAAATATAATAAACATGCATGTGTCCTCTTCGTACCTTAAGCTGTGCTTAAATTTCCACCAACCATTTGAAATGGGTTTCATATCTATTATATGGCTTAGGGTGAGGGTATGCTTAAGTTGGTTGCCGCATCTGATACTGGTTGTCAATTGCAATTGGAAATTGTGTTGTTAACGTTTTCGCAAAAACTAAATTGGGCAAATCTTTAGTTTTGCATGTCTCCAACTACGTGGCCACTTGTGGAATTTTCTCCTTGTCTTTCCTCTCATTTTCTCCTAAAGAACCACAACTCAATTGCATTGGCACGCCAAGGTCGTTAATGCAATCATATTATCTCGCTTATCATTCGTAAATCCCACAAAATGTGATGACATCATCACAATTTTGAGATTTCAGGCGATGCCAAATGTCAATCGAATTGACACCCATTATGAGATTTCAGGCGATTCCAAATGTCAGCCATTTACTAAAGTGGCCAAAAGAAAACTTTGGTTGACCATAAAAGTAAATGAATGAAATCCCCCCCAGCCACCCAATTGAAGGGAAGTAGAAGGATTCACTGCATACTTAAGGCAACACATGCATTCATGCAGCACAAAGGTTAAATGTTAGGAATGAGTGTGATACCAAGTTCAAGAGCTCCTCCAAAAGGATGCACAATGTGCTGTTGGTCTTTAAAAGAGTTTTGTAACAATAAAACCCCAGAGGACAAGAATGAGGATGAGAATGTTTAATTTGCTGATAACCAGGATGATGATGGACATTGTTATGCGCTTGTTCTTGTTACTTAGTTTGATAAGATGACAATGTTAACATGCCTTCTGGCCATTTGCGATGCTCTCCTTTTACGTGTCTTGTCTCTTCCTGCTTTCCAAGTTATGTATGAGCTTCCGTTTCCGTTCAAACAGTAGCGACGTGGGTGCACAACCAGCAATTGCATGAAATGCAATGAATTCTTGGAGGATATTCACATGCTAAATGTTACAGGAGGAAGAGGAAGAAAAACCTTAAAATATTTGTACATGACTATTTAATCATCATCGTCATCTTTGACGTGCAGTAAAGACTAAATTATAGGAAAATTAAAAAAAAATTCTTTTCGATTTTAAATTTTTATATTTAGATGTGGTTTACATGAGAATAATATTGAACCCTTTAATTTTACAAATAGACAAATGTTGAAAACAAATATCCGTTATAGAGGGTGTTCAACATTTCACATTCACCTACAGTGGTTTCGAATTCGTAAACAGAGAGATTCTATTAGAGGTTGCTTCAACCAAACTTCACTTGTCAGGACTAAATTCAATCGTGACAACTTCAATTCGGTTGTGGCAACTGCCATTCGGTGGCAGTAACCAAATTTGCAGATGCTACAAAGTCTTTCTAAGGAAGTACGGTCGTAATGGGTAATTACACATTGTCATTATTTTCCTCATTACACTGTGGGTAGTGGATAAACGATCGCTACCCATTCCACATGGCAATAATAATGGGTTACCCAGATTAAACTCATTATCCACGATATACGAACCCTGGTGGTTGTCTTGTATATCAGTTACATTGTCACGAAGAATGCTACGTGCGTACATATTCTCGAAACATGGGATCCATGGCCAATATCACGAGACAGGTCTGGGTAGTGCCTCACTCCTTAGCAGTTGGTAGCTCGGGGCCGAAAATAAGATGTCGCGCTAGCGCATCTGGAATACGGGGCGTTCGTTCGCCCACGTAATCGGGTACACCAATGGCGTCGGGTTCCTATGCCTGATCTCTTGGCTCCTCCTCAATGCGGGGTATCACGGATATCTTGTGGACGGCGCTAACAAAACCTTTTCATTACATTACATCCCTTGAAGGGATTGGGGAGAGTTTCTCACAACCAGTGAACTGTGTGTTGTCCAATTTTTCACTTACTGATTGGGACTTACAGTTTTACACCGGTTCCGAACGGTATTTTAAGAAGCTTTTACATGGCTAAGTACTCGATTGTGTCACCATCACTAAGTGAGGTGGCTGTCGTCGAAGGAATTGTAAGCTGGTCAGAGCAGGGATCGAAGCCACGTTCCCATTCACAAGAGCTCAACACACTAGCCACAGTCGTATCAAACATGTTCTTGGTGGGGGTGGTACTCACTTGTGGTTAAGGATTTCATGTCGAGAACCACATTAAATCATGAGGGCTTTGTTGCAGCCTGGTCCACACTTATAATTTCTGCAAAACGACCTACACGAAAACGCGCGGGTGTTGCCACTTTTTGCACATACAACGTCCGTTTTCATAAAATGTTTGGATCACGTTAACGCATTGTTCAACTGCGTATGGCTTCATGACTTGGTTTGCCAATCCCTGCAGTACTAATTGTTTACAAAATATTAAAAAAATAATATAAACATATTACGAATAATTGCTCTTAAACATCTCCATTACAATTGAATCACCCTGTGATATATTTATTTAAATTTGTGCCGACCCAGTTGAAAAGTTGCAGTTGCTACCCTTTGTTCATGATGTAAACACGCAATTTATGGCATTTCTGTAATTGATAAATACTAGACGTCGTGAATCAAACCGCCGCTGTTTCTTTGCTATTTACCGCTCTGCTTTCTCTATTTTTCTTCTGAGATATTTATTTAGTTAAGACAAGAAATGCCATAAAATGATTGCTAAATTTAATGAAAACAGATTGCGAAAATCTTCCATTGTGAATGAAATGAAAATATTTCTTTCAAGAACAAAAAAACCTAATCAAATTTTCAATTATTATCAATGAATCAGATATTACACACGGTTGATGGAAATGTGTTTATTATGTTTATTTGATGGAAATGGAATCATTTACGTGAGAGGGGATATTTCAATCAAACATTAACAATTTCTTTAAATTCTTTGTTTCAAAATTTTATACGGCATTCGCACTGACACCGATTTTCTGGATTTTGCCCATTTTTTTTATTTTAAGCAGAAATCAAAACAATTTGTTTAATTTCCTAGACATTTTGACAAACGACATAGAGGGTATTTTTTCTTGGTTGTCTTAGAAGCGGAACAAAAATTAACTGATTTCTTTTATGCATTTCTGTTTTGTCTTGGCAAATTAGCATATGATCTACATTTTAATTTAAAAATTTTTAATTCAACACAAACCTATTCAATTCAGTTCAATTCAATGCCGAAGATAAAAAAAATTTAACTGAATTAGACTAGATTAGACTATGTTAGATTAGACTGGACTGAATTGAATTGGACTAAATTGATGGAATTGAATTGCATTGAACTGAAATTAATTGAATTGAATTGAGTTGAATTGAATTGAAGTGATTTCAATTGAATTGAATTGAATTGAAAAGGATTGAATTGCATTAAATTGAACTGAATTGAATTCAATTCAATCGAATTGATTTGAATTGCATTGAATTGAATTTAATTTAATTGAGTTGAATTTAATTGAATTGAATTGAATTTCATTGAATGGAATTGAACTAAATCAAATTGAATTGATTTGAATTGAATTGAATTGCATTGAAATGAATTGAATTGAGTTGAATTAATTTGAAATGAATTGAATTGAATTGAATTGAATTGAGTTGAATTGAATTGAATTGAAGTGAATTGATTTGAATTGAATTGAATTGCATTGAAATGATTTGGATTGAGTTGAATTGAATTGAATTGAATTTCATTGAATGGAATTGAACTAAATCAAATTGAATTGATTTGAATTGAATTGAATTGAATTGAATTGAGTTGAATTGAATTGAATTAATTTGAAATGAATTGAACTGAATTGAATTGGATTGAATTGACTTGAATTTAATTGAATTGAGTTGATTTGAATTGAATTGAAGGGAATTGAATTGAATTGAATGGAATTTAAATTAAATTAAATTAAATTAAATTTAATTAAATTAAGTTAAGTTAAATTAAATTAAATTAAATTAAATTAAATTAAATTAAATTAAATTAAACTAAATTAAATTAAATTAAATTAAATTAAATTAAATTAAATTAAATTAAATTAAATTAAATTAAATTAAATTAAATTAAATTAAATTAAATTAAATTAAATTAAACTAAATAAAATTAAACTAAATTAAATTAAATCAAATTAAATTAAATTAAATTAAATTAAATTAAATTAAATTAAATTAAATTAAATTAAATTAAATTAAATTAAATTAAATTAAATTAAATTAAATTAAATTAAATTAAATTAAATTAAATTAAATTAAATTAAATTAAATTAAATTAAATTAAATTAAATTAAATTAAATTAAATTAAATTAAATTAAATTGAATTGAATTGAATTGAATTGAATTGAATTGAATTGAATTGAATTGAATTGAATTGAATTGAATTGAATTGAATTGAATTGAATTGAATTGAATTGAATTGAATTGAATTGAATTGAATTGAATTGAATTGAATTGAATTGAATTGAATTGAATTGAATTGAATTGAATTGAATTGAATTGAATTGAATTGAATTGAATTGAATTGAATTGAATTGAATTGAATTGAATTGAATTGAATTGAATTGAATTGAATTGAATTGAATTGAATTGAATTGAATTGAATTGAATTGAATTGAATTGAATTGAATTGAATTGAATTGAATTGAATTGAATTGAATTGAATTGAATTGAATTGAATTGAATTGAATTGAATTGAATTGAATTGAATTGAATTGAATTGAATTGAATTGAATTGAATTGAATTGAATTGAATTGAATTGAATTGAATTGAATTGAATTGAATTGAATTGAATTGAATTGAATTGAATTAAATTGAATTGAATTGAATTGAAGTGAAGTGAAGTGAATTGAATTGAATTGAAGTGAATTGCATTGAATTGAATTGAATTGAATTGAATTGAATTGAATTGAATTGAAGTGAAGTGAATTGAAATCAATTGAAATTAATTAATTGAATTGAATTGTATTGGATTAAATTGAATTGAACTGAACTGAAGTCAACTGAACTTCATTGAATTGAATTGGATTGAACTTACTTGAATTTAATTTAATTGAATTGAGTTGATTTGGATTGAATTGAATGGAATGGAATGGAATGGAATGGAATTGAATTGAATTGAATTGAATTGAATTGAATTGAATTGAATTGAATTGAATTGAATTGAATTGAATTGAATTAAATTGGATTGAATTGAATTTAATTCAATTGAATTGAATTGCATGGAATTGAATTGAATTAAATTGAATTGAGTTGCATTGAGATTGAAAGCGATTTTTCGAATAACCCGAAACCCGATTATTCGAAAATGCCGGCTTTTTAACACTCTAGTAAGAACCTCGGTCTAAATCCCAACAAAGTACAGCTGGTGCAGGAGCTGAAGACGGTCAACCTACCACAACATCGTGTGTTCGATGAATGGGCTTTAGAGAAGCCGGAAGGAGAACACATTTTTTATCGAAAAATTGTCGTCAGCCATAATCTTAATTTTTGGCTCAATGGGTACGCCAATAAACAGAATTGCCGAATATAGTCTAAAGAGCAGCCAGTGGCTGTTTAACCAATGTGTCCTGAAAAATGTTCTGTTTGGTGCGGTTTATGTGATGCCGGCATAATTGGAACGCACTTCTTCAAAGGCTTTGATGGCCGCAACGTTACGGTCACTGGAACAAGGTACCGTTCCCTGATTTCGAACTTGTTGCCCAAAGTGGCAGAACTGGATTTGGTTGACATATGACACTGTACGCCATACCATGAACGACTTGAGAGGCGAGAATGGTGACAATTAATGTACGTTATGGCGCTGTCAATTGACCGCCTCGTTAGTGCGATTTGTCCCCACTAGACCAGTTTTTGTGCGGGCAAGTGTCCACTCTCTCTCGTTTATAGGGACTAGCCATCCGCGATTGCTGCCTTGGAAAACAACATTACAGGTGTCATTGTTGAGATACCGGCCGAAACGTCGGCAAAAGTGGGGCAAACTTTTACTTTCAGTATTGCCGACTAGTAGCCCTACGGATGTAGATGGTTTCTGGAATGTTCGTATAGAACCGGTCATTAACGCCACCTTACAAGTAAAAGTCTGAAGGCATCAAATCACAAATCACCTATTTAACTTGGGACACATCAGGGATCGCACAACCAATCACGCTGCTCATTAGTTTCGCCTTCTTACTCTAGCCAGCTGATGGAGGGTTCCGATAAAGCCATTGCTCGAGGTATCCTTCGAGGAAGTAGTGAGACGCTTAGACTGCCATTTGAAGGAATCATTTTTGGACACTCCCAAGTAAGTAACTATTAGAAGCTTTCAACCTCCACGGTCAGTCCCATATAACAAAATATTATACACTTTTTCTAAAAAGGTGACAAAAGTTGTGAACTTTTCTATACAAAAGTTGTGAATATTTGCTATAAAAAAGTTGTGAACTTTTCTATACAAAGTTTTGAACTTTTCTATACAACAGTTGTGAACTTTTGCTATAGTACAAAGTTATAAATTTTCCCTATTTCAAAGTCGATTATCAAAATAAATTAATCAAATGTTTAGGGACTTCATCGTGAGCCTGCCTGACTTTTTTCGCAACCGCACGACTCGATTTTCCTTTCTCCAAAACATACATATTCGTTTGCCGCAAATAAATTTTACAACCAAAGTTCACTTGTCTGAAATATCGTTTGTGGGATGCGTAACATTTCTTCGCGTGTGTGTTTACCTATATAAACATAGAAGTGTTTTGCTAATATTGGTTTTGAAAAATTCCATCCAATACCACAAACTTTTATTGCAATCTATACAAAACGCTCCCTAACTTAATCGCTTTTATAACTTTTCATTTACCTATTTCACATTTTGGAATTCGTGTGCTTTTGATCTAGGAACTACATACAGATTTTTATTTAAACTTTTTCTTAAACAAGTAAATAATAAACAAACAACAACTTTTATTAGTCCTTCCTTCGAAAAAGTTATAGTCCAAATATTTCACAAAACATCTGCTGTGATTTTCAACACACATGACCGTAAAACATTATGGAATCACTTTATGGAATAGCTTAGATTAGTAGTCAACATTTGCAACAGAAATCTGACAGAGAAGAATTGTAGTCATCGCATCACAATCAGGTTGTGTATACATACATGTTAAATTTTTAACAATTATTCCAATAAATTTATCTTTAATTACTTCCTTTTCGAAATGACTGTATGTGTGTGTGCGTGAATTTTTCCATTGAAAATTATTTCTGTCTATGGCAATTGAACAGTTGTTGTAAAAATTAGTATACCCAGGGATTATTTATGAAATTTATTATAGTCGGTGGAGAAGTTAGGTATTTATGACTGATAAGACGAAAACCTCAGAATATGAATTCGTGAAAACCCTGGGTTTATACTGCCAACAAATTGTGTATATGACAAGAGGTTTCAGGACTGTTCGTTTCCCACACGCTGAAAAATCTTCGGATTCAAATATAACGTGTGTTTGGAGCTTTTCACAAATATAGTATACTTGTGCCCAAACACATTGTGTTTGCTATTCAATATTACATGTTAGCAACACAATGATTAATATATTATAACATATGTGTTTGTGATCCAAGTACAGTTCAGTTTTTTTGTTGCTATACTCTGTCGAGAGCAAAATAGTAAAAGAGGGGCAGACAGATTGTTCTCAGCGAAAGTTAGTGTTATAGAATGTTTTTAGCTGTATTTTTGGATTATTTTTTCAATTAGTGATTCATAAATTCTCCTGAATGCGTGTATAAATGAAGTGTTGGCTAATCTGTTACGTTTTAGTTTCATGAATTCTGTCGTCAATCGTTCGTTTGGGAGGAAACACACGAATGTTTCAACGCAACTGTATGGATGTTTTGGGATGAAACACGCATATGGCTCCACGTAAAAGTATTCATATTTGCAAGTAAATATGCTAATGTTTGCATATAAATATAATTGAGTTTAGAACTTGAAAATACATGAATGTTTAGAATGTCTTCCAAACATGTAAATGGTTCCTGCAGAATGTGTTTTAGAGAATATATTACAGAGGCTGATTTTTCAGCGTGCATAAACATAAAATGGTAACAATTGTTGAACGGCGAAATTCCAAAATATACGAGGACCAATCGAAAAGATAGTGACCATTTGATTTTCCCATATGGTTGGTTGGTTGAAAAGGCTGCAAGACAGCACGCTGTCTAGTACACTTAGGCCAAAGAAGCCCATTGCGATACCTGCAGTTTCCTCTATAGCAACTATTGAATAGTCGTCCAGCCAATTTGCCCTTTCAATGAATTTGTCTACAAGACCTACAGGAATATTGTGTAAGGCTACGGTGCTAACTAAATATGTTCCGAATATCCTACTTCTCACTCCTTCCAGAGCAGGGCAATCCAAGAGAAGGTGTTTCGTCGTTGCCTCGTCCTCTTCCATGCAGCATCTACAGATGCTATGTCCCAATATTAGGGCGTCTATGTCCCAACATTAGGGCGTGTTTTCCTACAAGACAATGTCCCGTGAGTGTTCCTATCATTGTGGATAACCTGCCACTCGGCAAGTTAAGTAGTTGCCTAGTCCTCTTCCTGTCCACCTGTGCCCAGAGGACCCTGGCTTGTCTGCAAGTTGATGTAAGTCTCCACTTGTTCTTGAACATATTATCGGCCCACTGCCTGATCTGCAAACGGCAGGTAGATATTGGCATACTAACACCTGTCTAACTAACGCATCCGCTACGCAATTGCCTGGAATGTCGCTGTGTCCCGGTACCCAGATGAGCCTGCTGTCAAAATACTCTGCCATCACCCTAAGTGATGAGTGGCATTCTTTCACCGTCAGGGACATAGCAAACATGGCTTCCAGGGATTTTATGACAGCCTGGCTGTCTGTGTAGATACATATTCTCCGGAGGGTTGTGACACTTCTTTTCAGTAGTTCAGCAACCTCCAGTAAGGCGCTAATTTCCGCCTGAAATACACTACAGTGATCAGGCAGCTTGAAGGAGATATTTACATTTAGGTCCGGTGAATGGACCCCATAGCCTACTTGCTCGTCCAACTTTGACCCATCCGTGTTCGGAATAGAATAAAAGTCCTTAGATTTGTCGCTGGTAGAAGGTAGGGGGGTCCGTTTTTACGGGAATAGAGTTGATCCGGTGTAGCAATTTAGTTTGTCCGGAATGCCCCGATATCATGACGCCACAATATCTGATACTCACCAGGGATGTAGCGGCTGCCGATTCTGCCATAATATTAGGAGTACAGATGTTCAAGATGTTCCCATATGGTAACCTCAAATACAATTTTGTTCCCGGTGACAATTAAGTGTCACTAGACTAGATTGTTTATCTCAACTACAAATGTTTATCGCAGAAGTCGTTTGCAATGCTGTAAATTAACTTTTTTCTCCATGAAAGTCCTTTAGAAGTTTCAACCCGGTCAATAAAAGGAAAAAAGGGACAGGGTAAACAATTGTTTATCCTAAAACATACTTCAACATCAGTAATTTTCATTCGGTACGAGGGCAGTCTGATCAGTCCGTGACTATTAGGTTCGTAATTGATGGCAATCGATGAGCGACTCACTTAGACTAATTAGTCCATTGCTAACGTTCCCAACCGGAGAACCATTTGGTTTGCTCCAATAAGATCAAGATCGTGTCTACTCCTATCTGAGATAATTCTGCCAAAATCTCTAAATTAGTTGGATCCAATAGTAGACATCATCCTGCCGGCTAATGCTGGACACCTAAAAAGAAGATGTTCAGTGAATTCCTCCTCTTCCTCATCGTTACAGCTTCTACAGAAGTCATTTACCCTGAGCTTTAGACTCGTCGCATGTCTTCCAATCAGACAGATTCCCGGAAAAATTTAAACTACCATTGATAGGCCTGGCGAAAGATGGAAGCTTCATGGATATCCTGCTATCCACTGTGGGCCCAGATTTGTCTGGATCTGTATCACAATCTGCACCCTCGTGCACCTCTCTTATAAAATCATTTAGGAGCACGCTTGCAGAATCTGCTTATACGATACTATTGGCATGCCAGTACTCTCCAATTCCTGTGGAACCTGTAAGGTAGTCCCAAGTCTGGCCAGCTTCCGCTCGGCTGTTCCCGGAATGTCCCTGTGCCGTGGCAGCCACATGAGGTGAATATCGTAGTGCTGTGATATCTCGTTAACATATATATGCGGCAATCCTGGGTAGATGTTGCATTCGGGAATACTGATTGCAAGAACTTGATGATCGCCTGATTGTCAGAGAAGACATTGACCCCAAAGAATTCTGCACCATTATCCTTAAATTATTAAACTTCTTTAATAACCATAATTTCAGTCCAATACACGCTACAATGATCAGGTAATCTACGAGAAAGGGACAAGCCGAGTTCCGTAGAGTAGACCCGTAGCCTACCTGATCATTTTCGAACCTCGGTGAAGATATTCATATACCTGTATTTACCAGGAACTTCTTTGGGGTGTGTGGACAGTGTGGTCGTTCGAAAAGTGGTTTCTAGAGTAGTCACAAATGCGGGTATGTAGGGAGTACCTTCCAGCACTGTCCTATGACCGAGTCTGAACATGCCCCATTGTGAGGTTTGCCTTAGACTGCCGTGGAAGCTATTTGGCTGCCTATAATGTCTACCGGCAGCAGGTATAACATTACATTCAGTGCATCAGTAGGGTGTGGTGCTCATATCGTCAACATTCTCTGAACCATTGACAATAGTGTAATTTAGGTGGGTTTCCCAAGCACTTGCCACCACACGATAATCCCTTAGAGTATTATCGGTCTCACCGTAATCCTTGACGGCTTGCCTACATTCGGTTTTATACAGACCTTAAAAATGTTTACTAGATCAAAAGATATTGAACTTTGACCGATGAAAATCGATTCTGAACTATTGTACGGTGGTGCAATAGTAGTGTCACATGAGAACGTGGGTTCGATCCTACCTTACATTTCTTTCGACGGCGATCAATTCGCTTAGGGACGACAACATGGAAAATATTCTTCAAATACCGCTCGGAGCCGTTGAAAAACTGTAGGTCCTAATAAATGAGTGTTCAACTAGAATGCACATAGAATGTGTCCCCAATCCCTTCATGGGATGAAATGGGAAACATGGGTTTTAGGTAAATTCGTGGCCGTCGGTGCTGCAAGAGTATTGTGCGTGGCTCTTGTACTTGAGACCACCTTGTCATGACCACCTTACATTTCTTTCGACGGCGATCACCTAGCTTAGTGACCGCAACCCTATCAACTATTTGGCCAAGGAAACGCTTCTTCTTCGGTGTTGCAAGGGCATTGTCCTGACCACCTTACATTTCTTTCGAAGGCGTTCATTCCGCTTAGCTTTTAAAAATATCGTTGGGAACCGATGTAGAACTGTAGGTTTCAATCAGTAAGTGTGTAACTAGAAAGCGCAAAGTTCACTGGTTGTGAGAAGCTCTCCCCCAATCCGTTCACGGGATGTAATGGGAAACCAGTTGTTCAGGTAAATTTATAGGTTCGTCTCTTTGTACTACTCGTTGCCCTAAGTGTCTCAATAGTTTCAGGCACTTCAACTCAACCTAAGCAAACCTAACCTAAACAAGAAGTCTATTTGACTGCGAAATCATTTGTAGTTTGAAAGGTTGGAAGGGATCAAAAATTTCAGAAATGTAGACTTTAGTAGGGGAATTTGTTTATCTGAAATGCACGGTGGCAAAATGGAGCAATTAAGGCCGGACACTCGACTAAGAAAATTGACGATTTCCACTGTCAATCATCACCGTAGTCGCAATTGCCACCAGATTCAGTTGTGGTACCAGAGATTAAGGATACTACAATGACCAATTTAGTCGTAATTACCCTCAGATTCAGTTGTTGTGTAGTTTGTCTGACATTTCAGTATGTTTTTGTACAAGAGCTTCTTGAACTATCTGACTTGAATTCCATATGGAGAATACGTCCCAAAGATGATCACATAAACAAATATGGAAACAAAACAAAAATCAATTTCCTTCTCGGAAGTGTGTATGTAAATGTCAAAAAATCTGGACCCTAGGATATTTTAGATAGAACGAGGAAATTTAATTGCTAGTTGTTAATTTTTTTTTGTTCCTTTCTAATCCAGTTTTTAAACCGATCCCTTACTTTTGATTCGCACTCTCAGCCATGTAAAGTATATTCGTGTCTTTGTTATAAACAAATTGTGACTATTTGACAAAATATTGTGTGCAACATCAATGTGTCATTTATCCGCTTCAAGTGGTAGCACAACTATTTTCAAAATTATACTCATTTCCGGGTATCTACTTTGCCATAATGTCCTGTTTAGTACGATAGTTGAAGTTGCTCGTGCTAACGTGACTGTTTTCCATCGCCCTCGCCCTATATAAAATTAGCTTTCATATGATTTCATTAAAAACACTAAAAAATAGAAAATATAAAAAGTTTTCCATGGTGAACATAGAGGATTTTGAGTATGAGGTTCTTTCTTCTTCGCCTCAAACTAAATGTTCACAGAAATTGATGAGAAAGTTAAATTTACTCTCGATTACGATGAGAAAAGTTTCACTGTTGCCGAGTGATTTCTATACAATTATTATATGAGCACCCTTGAATAGCTGGATAGAGTGGACATAGTCACGTTTTTTCCTCACTTGAGCATGCAATGGAGAACAAGAGCAAAAGCATGTAGAGTGGGGGTTTAGGAAAGTAAAAGTGAAATCTGTGGTGTAGTTGGATGAGAAATCCTTTGAGAAGTCTAAGCATGACTTTTCACATGATGGCTCTAGAACACAGTGCAACTGCAATTTTAGGGATGGCAAATTGCTTTAAACCCCTAAAACTGCAGGATGCGGTATAACTGTTATTGTGAAATGAAACTTTTTGGGAAACGGTATTGAAAGCGAGATCGTCAGCTATTTTTTGACTGGTAAAGAGTGGAGGTAACACTTCGTTTTACACAATAGTACAATTAGTGTACCCACAAGTGCAATAAAACGTACCCACAAGTACAAAAAGTTTGCACAAGACTGCCACACAGTGTACGCAAATGTGTACCCAAAAGTACAAAAAGTGTACATTCAAGTACAAAATAGTGCACACAAAAGATCAAAATGTGTACACAAAAATAAGAAAGTATAAACAAAAGTACACACCATTGCCATATTCTGAACTTTCGTAAACAGCCTTAGGTAAGCTGATTTTTCCAGTACAATCCACTAAACGACAATGCCGCATCAGCAATATCGGGCGGATACCAGTCAACTATGCATCCACCGAAGGCAATTTTACACGAATGATGGGCTAGTGTGGTTCTACTGATCCTATCCATGGTGTTGGACTTGAAACTAAGTTTTCTGCCGACAATCACAGCTAGATATCTTGCACTATCCTTTTGGGCAAACTTCTGTACTATATTGGGGCAATGACTGAATATTGGGTACCTTCTACTTCCGGGTAAAGAGTACGAACTCTGGTTTCTCCGGATTTACATCCAACCTATTCCCCGTGGCTCACGTTGCGAGTTTTCTGATTAAATCCGCGAGAAGGTCTGTGAATGTAGATTGGTACTGTCTCTGTACTGCAATTGCCAGAACGTCAGCATATACTAAGACTGTGAAACTGTCCCATTAGGGGTGACACTTTGTTCATATCTCGAGTTAAACTAGTGGGACCCAGGGACGAGGTTATGTGCCTTCGATACCGTACCGATATATTCGATTTTATTAATCCCGCTGAGACGTGTTTAACAATGTCGACAAATGCGACAAGGCATCCCAGCGGCGGAATCCATGACCTTGAAATCATGACCAAACAGGCCTTCTTTAAAATACGGAAGGCCTTCCCTACACATTACCTACTCCTTTCTTTTTAACATTGCGTGAGATTGGGAGGCAAGGAAGGCCTTCTTTGCCCATTGCCTAAAGAAAGCTTTAGAAGGCATGCAAAGAGGAAGGCCTTAGAAGGCATTCACTTTAATTTATTTTTGTTACACAAAAATACATTCGAAAACGGGAATATAGTATAGTTTGATGCAGCTATTGAAAGGCTTAGGAGCTACACTCTCAGAGGTAATTGTTTGAAGAGCGGTTGTAGTAACCGTAAATTCGGTTGCTGCCATAGAATTGCAGTTGCATCTAATAGGTTGTAACATCCCCTAATTCGATTGAGACAAACTCTAATTTGAATGCGATGACATCTAATGTGGTTGTGGAAGCCTCTAAATATGAATACTGTTGCTATGGATATTTTTTCTGTGGATGTATGAAGCTTCAGAAGCCACACACACAGAACTAATTGTTTGACAGAGTTTATAGCAAACGTAAATTCGGTTGTTGGCAACGAATTTCAGTTGCCGCAACCGAATTAAGATTGGAAACAATGAATTTTGTCTCCACAGTTGATACTCGGTTAAATTAACATCTAAAAGGTTGTGACAATCAGTAATGCGACTGTGACAACCTCCAAGTCAGATGCGGTGACATCTTATGTGGTTGTGATAACCTCTAAACAAGTTTATGACTTATTCAGTTATTTTTCTATGGGTGTATGAATCTGCAAGAACCACCCTCACAGAAATAATTGTTTGAACAGACTTTATAGTAACTGCCAATTCGGTTGTTGCCACCGAATTGCAGCTGCCTCGACCGAATTGACGGTGTCATGACTGAATTTACTCCCCACATTTAAAACTCGGATGAAGCATCCTCAAATGTGGTTGTGACAACCTCTAATTCGGTTGTATCAACCTCTAATGTGGTTGCAGCAACCCCAAATTTGGCCGTGGTGACATCAAACGCGGTTGCGACAACCTCAAATTTGGCCGTGGTGACATCAAACGCAGTTGTGGCAACCTATAAATTCAGTTACGGCTTATTCGGTTGTTTTTCTGTGAGTGCAGTTGTCAAAATGTGTAGTCCAATTTGTAACTCCGCTGGGCTAGGTGATGTTTAGGACTTACAACTTCCTATTAGCGATTGCAGTGTTGCATTAGTCATGATATTTCCCCGCTACCTGCTGGATGACTTAGTTGTTCGATGAGTCCGATTCTCTGTCTTAAGACGACTTTCCTGTAAAGTGTGTGTGAGATAGAAGGTCTAACGATTCATCACTCGATGTCGTCAACGACCCGTTTTATTCCTTCAGATATCCCATAGATGTGGGAGTTATCGATTGGGATTTGTGCTGTCTGGAATTCCCTGACGCGTTTTCAATGACGTCAAAAACATTTTTCCAATGCCTCCTCCTTGAAGATCTTAATTCTTTTTTGTATTCCTTTAAATTTTAATTTGTACACATTCCAATTTGGCTCTGCCCTTACTTTCTGCAAGACTTTCTCAGAATTTGCAGATCCTTGTTCCACCACTGAAGTATCTTCATTGGTAAGATAGTAAACCTCCGAGGTATTAACTGGTTCAGGAATACGAATGGTTTTCATTAGACCGCTCAAATTTTGATTGTGCTTGGTCCAGTTTGTCCTGTGAACTTTTCTTGGAACCGATAAAGTGGTAATGTTCTGCGAGAGGGAAAACTCTATGCGCCCACGACACTTTTCATCCTTCGAGCAACGCGAAGATATCGTGCAATTCAAAAGTGACATCAAGGACCTTATGTCTCTCTTTAGTAATATAGGTGGGCTCATTGCCCTTGTTACAAACATGTATGTATGCATGTATCCCATCAGAATGATGTACATTCGTGGTTATTCCGGTCTTCTCGAAATTGGTGTTCCTTTGAGGTCAAATGTCACGCTACGAACACCTTGGAAATCTTGGAGCTTTGCAGCTCGAGATGGGTTTTAAGATGTCATGGATGTACCATTTTTTCATTTAGTAGAACTTTGGATTTTATATGCAGGAGTCAAGAATAGGGTTAAAAAAAAGACATTTCATGACACGAACATGTTAATTCAAATGTTTTCTCTGAGACACATGAATTGTTACAGATATGGTGAGCATTTTTTTTATATGTTAACTGAATATAATACAGTATTGTTATGTCCCTTCCTTAGATGTCGCAGCCAAATTATTCGAATATTTAACTTTCTTTTGTGTCCCTCATGTCCTTTGGTTGACAATGTTGTCTCTATTCCGTGATTGTTTTGTTGGTTACACAAGCAAAATAATCAAATGGCTGTCATATCTTGCCATCTGTTCACTGAGCACTTCATAAATGCCAACATCGTTATTTAATTCACTTCAAGTTCACAATTTCAGTTTTGTTCTGCAACTCTAAGACATCCTCTGTAACCGTCTACAATGACAGTCATTATATAAAATCCATCAATTATAACATCTGAGATACAAGATTGCAAAGGCTACTTGTTGCGAAGTCTTCAAGGGGGGAGAAATGCCAACAATACTCGCAATCGAAGGGCAAGGAGTTGGAGCAGGTGCTGCAACAGTTGAATCAGATGACAAGGACAATCTAAACTAGATGTATAGGAGATGTATAGAAGATGTATAAAAGATATTGTTAATAAAGTGGTTTGTCCTTTATATCCAGCATTGAATGTCTGTGAGCGGCTGTCTTGTCTTACCTCGTTTGGTATGTCCTTACACACTATATTGTAGATTGTCAATTATTGATATAACAATTATGATTGTATAGCTATTTCACGTTCCATGGGTTGTTCCTTGTTATCCTTTGGCAAACGGCTTTGGTAAAATTTTCTAGACAATTCTTGAGAATGCATAGTTTAGCATTTAAGGGGCTTTCAAGTGTTTTTGATAAGTATTCAAATCGTTGCGTATTATTTACTCTAGTAAGGTATCAAACTCCTTCCCTCTCATTCATTTTAAAAGTATTCAAGATTCGAAACAATTGGAAAGCAAAATTAAAACAAAAATACAGAGAAGTTTGGAAATGTCCTAATTGTAACAGCAATGGCTCAAATTTGGTTGAGAATATTCTTAACCTTCAAGAGAGTCCTGGGAAATCATAATTTAAATAAGAAATAAATAAAATTTACAAATTTAGTTGTTTTTTAGATCCTCGTCATATTTAAAGTTGTAATTTCCTTTTAAGGCTAAGAGATCATATTTTCTCCGGTTTACGTTAAAAATTCTTTTTTTTTTTGAATTTCCTTAGTTTGCAAAGCCAACCAATTAGAAAATTCTGCAATTCCAATTAAACAATTAACTGTAATCGGAAAGTTCTCAGTATTTTTGTGAATATCCTTTTTTACAAAGCAATTTACAAATGTACATTTTGAAATCAATTTGAACTTTTCTAACATTTTACAAAAATGGAAATCCCTAAAATCATTTGGAAGTTGTAATTTTTAACTGGATAGGTTAGGTTATGTTACTCGTAGATTAGCGGCTGATTTCACCATGTTCAGTTATCTTTCAGTTAGAGCTAATGAACAGTTTTAGCTGTAAGTTTGTATGGAATTTATAATTTCTAACTGTCAGTTAGCTTTAACTTTGTTTGGTGAAAATGTTTGCTTTGGTTAGATTACGTTAGGTTATGTTACGTTATTTTATGTTATGGTATGTTATGTTATATTATGTTATGTTATGTTATGTTATGCTATGTTATGTTATGTTATGTTATGTTATGTTATGGTATATTATGTTATGTTATGGTATGTTATGTTATGTTATGTTATGTTATGGTATGTTATGTTATGGTATGTTATGTTATGGTATATTATGTTATGTTATCTTATGTTATGTTATGTTATTTTATGTTATGGTATGTTATGTTATGCTATGTTATGTTATGTTATGTTATGGTATATTATGTTATGTTATGTTATCTTATGTTATGTTATGTTATGTTATGTTATGTTATATTATGGTATGTTATGTTATGTTATGTTATGTTATGTTATGTTGTTATGTTATGTTAGGTTAGGTTAGGTTAGGTCAGGTCAGGCTCGGTTAGGTTAGGATGGACATACAGGTTAATTCGAGACATTCGAACCTGGGTCTACAAGAAATATGGGAACATGAATCACCACATACCATAAATGCTAACGGTTCAGGGTAATTTTGATAAATACCTACACAGACTCCACCTAAGAGATGACAGACACTGCATAGAATGTGGCGCTGCGGACGGCACAGCATAACATAATATCTTCCATTGTCCTAAGTGGGAGGACAAAAGTGAAAGGCTTTACGACGGGTTGGATACTATATTATCCCCGGACAGTATTGTGTCTGAAATGCTGATTTCGGTCGATAAATTGAAGTTGTGTGAAGAGGTCATGACAGACATAGCCAAGAATAAAGCATGAAAATAGTGGAACCCCTTATCTCTTATGAGGACGGGGAATATAGGCTACTAACTAGAAAGTAAATTTATAGACTCGGAATACAAAATCCACCCACCCACCCCGATGAAATGAGGTAGCGGTACCGGGTTGATCTGGAGGGGAATTCGTGGGCGGTATCACTACGTCAACAAGGGGTTTGGTTTCATGTTGGTGGCAGTCTATGCACTTGTTAGTCTATTGTCATACTACGAGCTAAGGAGATTAGACGTTAGCCCCACAGGAGAATCATTTAGTTTGCATCAAGAAACTCAAGATTTTGTCTACGTCTAACTGATATAATTATTACAGCTCCCTAAATAGGAAGCATCCCATCAGAACTGTACGCATGATTTTCTTTTGGAAGCCCAATTTTAAATGTAGGTTGGAAAGTAGCACAACATTAAAAATCACCATTTAAGGAAATACGTGCCTGTATCCTATAGTAGACATCCTCCTCCCGGCTAGTGCTGGACGCGGGCAGAGAAGACGTTCAGTCTACTATTCCTCATCGTTACAGCTTCTGCAGAAGTCATTTAGCCTGACACTTAGACTCGCCGCATATCTACTAATCAGACAGTATACGGTTACATCTGAAACAAGCATTGATACTTTAGGCTTGGTCATAGACAGAATATTCATGGATCTCCTGCTATCCGCTATCGTCCAGATTCGTCTTGCGCGTAAACAATATGTGTCTCTCATCCACCTCTCCTCCATCATCATATAGGAGCGTTATGCAAGAATCTGCTTACAAGTCGTTAGGGTCATGCCAATACCTCCCAAGTCCTGTGGAACCTATAAGATACGACCTATTCTAGTCAGCTCATCCACTCTGCAGTTCTTTGGAATGTCCTTCAGCCCTGTCACCATCATGAGGTGAATATCATACTCCTGGCCTATATTGTTAAGAGACCTATAGCAGTACTGGGCAGATGCTGAATTCAGGAATACTGTTTCCAAGGACTTGATAACAGCCTAACTGTCGGATATGATATTAACACCTATGGACTGCTGGATTATTATCCCTCAGCCAGTCGGTCACTTCCTAACTAGACAAAATGTCCACCTGAGCGTTATTGCAGGATGTTCCTCCAATTCGTTAGGGCCATGCCAGCGCACTCCAATTCCTGTGAAACCTGCAAGATAGCCACTACTCTGGCCAGCTCATCCGCTCTTCAGTGCGCCGGAATGTCCTTGTGCCCTAAGACCCTTATGAATTAAATATCGTACGGATGTGCCATCTCATAAGGAGTCATACGGCAGTCCTGGGAAGATGTTGAATTCAGGAATAATGTTTCCGAGGACTTGATGACCGCCTGACTGTCAGAGAAGACATTAACACCAGTGACTTCTGGATTATTATCCCTCAGTCAGTCGGTCACTTCCCTACCAGCCAAAGTATCCGCCTGACACCCGCTACAATAATGAGGTAGTACACGAGAAAGGGATAGCCCTAGTTTCCTAGAGTGCCTCTGTGCCTCTCGCGCATCATCATATAGGAGCGTTATTACGAGAAGTTCCTGCAATACGCTAGAGACATGCCAACACGCTCCAATTCCTGTGAAACCTGCAAGATAGCCACTACTCTGGCCAGCTCATCCGCTCTTCAGTGCGCCGGAATATCCTTGTGCCCTAAGACCCTTATGAATTGAATATCGTCCGGCTGTGCCATCTCATAAGGAGTCATACGGCAGTCCTGGGCAGATGTTGAATTCTGTTTCCAAGGACTTGATGACAGCCTGACTGTCAGAGAAGACATTGGGACCAGTGAATGCTGGATTATTGCCCCTCAGCCAGTCCGTCACTTCCCTACCAGCCGAAGTATCAGCCTGACACCCGCTACAATAATGAGGTAGTACACGAGAAAGGGATAGCCCTAGTTTCCTAGAGTGCCTCTGTGCCTCTCGCCCACCTCTCGTGCATCATCATATAGGAGCGATATTGAAGTATGTTATTACAATTTTCTAGGAGCATGCCAACACTTCACAAGGCCTGTGGAACCTGAAAGTTAGTCCCTAATATAGCCAGCTCGTCCAGACTGCAGGTCCCAGTGCCCTAGCACCCATACGAGGCAAATATCACACTCCTGTCCTATCTCGCTAAAATATCTGCGGCACTACTGGCCAGATGTTGAAGTCAGGAACAGTGATTCCAAGGATTTGATATCCGCGTGACTGTCAGATGAGACATTAATAGCAATGACTGCTGGATTATTATTCCTCAGCCAGTCGGTAAGTTCACTACTAGACAAAATTTCCGCCTGATACGCGCTAGAATAATCAGGTAGTCTACGAGAAAGTTCTGGCCCTAATTCGCTAGAGTAGACCACATACCTAACCTGATCATTCAATTTCGAGCCATCCGTATACAAATTCACATATCCCTCTATACCAGGAATTTCTCTGTTCCAAGAATCCCTTTTTCTCTATGAGAGTGTGG
Source organism: Phaonia tiefii (assembly GCA_963931995.1). Lineage (NCBI taxonomy): Eukaryota > Metazoa > Arthropoda > Insecta > Diptera > Muscidae > Phaonia > Phaonia tiefii. Next base: position 8,947,104 of record OZ008370.1, read on the forward strand.
GATTTTCAATTGAATAGTGGTGCCGCTATCGAGTAGTCGACAAATACAGGAATGTTGGGAGTAGCTTCCAGCACTGTTCCATGATCGACTCCCACTATGCGTCATTGTGAGATTTGCTAAATCATAAGGCAGACTTAGTTGCGATCCGCCTGCCTATTATATCCACCGGCAACAAATATAACATTGAGCGCCCATGATACACAGCGTGGCCATTTTCTGAACCCTAGTCAGCAGTGTAGAACAGGTGGATGTCGCCATCACTAAGTGGGGCAACCGCTGTCGAAAGAACTGTAACGTGGTCAGAACAGGGATCGAACCCACGCCACGGTACAGTTTATGCACATTCTGATAAATATTATGTACTTTTTTAACCATTTTCTCGTACCTCTCTAAGAATCGTAATAGGTTTTTAGTTAGCGCGTGTGATACACGAGCTAACTTGCATATGGTAAGTTTCTTCGGAAAACCTTCTAGAGAAGATTTTGTCATGATGTTAGCAGCTACAACTTTTGGGAACATGCTGCACCCGAAAGGTCAGGTTTTGTTTGCCTTTTGAACGAAATGACGACAATATCGTTTTTTTTAGTAATTTTCCAGTTTTTCGCCGAAGCCTCGTCAGTAGTTGGAAGTTTATATCCGATATATGTAGTTCATGCCAAGTAGCTATTGCGAAATCTGATAAAATGGGTCCATAAACAAATTCCATTATGATATAAATACCAACATTTATTTAGTGATGTGTTTTGTAACATGACCTTGAAAATTATGTTATTTCTTTTTAATATTTTACGGATTTTTTGTGGTTTATATCATCGCTATTACTTAGTGACAACATTTACACCATTTACACCTAAAATTTCTCATTTAGACTTTGCATTTCACAAGTTCCATAATAGTAAAGTCAATAAAATTAACCCTAATCCAAGTGTTGCCCAAGGATGAGTTGCACAAATAATAAACAAAAAGAGAAAAACAATCTCAATTTGTTATAAAACGGAGATATTTCATCTTATTCTTTCATTTTATTTACGATTTTTATATTCGTCTTTCAATTTATTTCAGGTTTTTATATTCGCTTTTAATTTTCTTTAAGATGTTTATATAATTGTCATATACTTTCCAGAGACTTTCCGAGAACTGAAGAACAATTGGGTAACCTTTTAAAACAGCACTTTATAGCAAAAGTTTCCCCCTCGTTCACTCCCATTCCTAGTTTTATCCATTTCGTAGATTTTCTTTACAATGTTGGATATTTATTTCTTCCTTTTTATAGTTTCGTAATTGCTTTGGTAGCGAATCATTTTGAAACTTTAAGATTTGAGTGCTTAAGTTTTTCAACAAAACTTTTGGAAGTCGCACGAAAAAATCGTAACGAATATGGGGAAGAAATCAAGGCAAAGTGATTTAAGTCATGAATTGCATGAAGAGGAAATGTTGGATAACTAATATTATGACTTTTTCTAATACAGAAAAAGGGTAAACATGTGTGATGTGAAGGTTTTGAAATGTGATTCGAAGTGGGGAGTTGAATTTTGAAATATTTAACACAAAAATCACAATTCAGCAAGTGTTTTATCTTAAACAATTGATGAAGTATTGATGGTTTTGCAGTCGATTTAGCAACAGTCACTTTACTCTAGGAGCAAACTAAGAGACCATGTCGCCTTAATAACCACTGATACTATACATAGAGCATTTGCGGTAGGTTACATGGAAGATTCTTATGAATTCAGATTCGATTTGTACGACGGCGTTGCGAGAGCGAAGTGACTTTTTGAACTTTCGTCGTAGTTAATTAAGAATCAACACTGCTTCTGTCAACTACGATCTCTTATGGCCAATTTTTGAGTCAGTGGTCATCTTCGTTTTTTGGTTAAGTTATGGCGAAACACTGAATTGTGCTTATCAGTCAATGGTTAACAATGATTTAACCACCCAGTGTTGGTTGGTTAACGTGTAGTCAGAACCATATGATTTTTACAATCATATTATTGACTCTCAAAATGAGAAATGTGGGATTAAATATATTTTTGATTCTTTTCCAATATAATGCCATAATCGTTAACAATATGGCAGGTTACTTAAACTCACCACTGAAAAACAAATCCCAAAGTTGACCTGTAATTAACTTTCAATTACGATTAAGTAATCCAATAGTTAACTAACCAATTGATCATTAAGAGACTGTTGTAAAATGTCAACCAAGCTGCGTCATTTAGTTTGTTTGAGAGCCTGCTCGTAAATTTCGCGTCTCATAATATTTTTCGCGTAAAAAAACCATCGCCGAAACCAAGGAAAGGCCTGATAAATACTAAGAGGACCCAGCACCATAAATTACAATGGTTAAACCAGTATAGAAACACCTGTCGGGTGAAGCGACTTAAACATACCCTCACCCTAATACATCCATTTGATCCGAGTTGCATTAAAAAAAGGTTTATATTTGCCCTTCCGTTCGACGGATGGGCGTGGCAATTGCGAATTTATGCAATAGCATAGTGACATTACGGAAAATATTATGAAATATAATTAGGGTTCTATGAGGTTTTTGGGATTTATCGTGACTATTAGCCAATTGTTCACCCAACAGTTGTATAGGAGGTTCAAAAATGGGCATGGCATGACAAAATATTACCCTGTATCAAATTTCACTAACATCGGTTGTGGTTTACAAGAGATATCGTGTCGATAAACCGGACAGCTGTCCAACTTTTGTATGGGGCGTACCAGAATGGGTGCGCCAAAACACCTCATTATCAAGAAAGGAGTGGTATTGAACCAAATATTGTCTAATATCAAATTTCACAAAGATTGGTTCGGTTTTACGGGCGTTATCTTGTCGAACAACAAACCGGCCACATGACTTTTGTATGGGAGGTATCAAAATGGATGTGGCAAAATCATTCTTGTTTAGTGGCGTGACAAAATACCGTTCGGAACCGGTGTAAAGCTGTCCCAATCAGTGAGTGTAAAACTAGAATGCGCCCAACTCACTGGTTTGTGAGAAGCTCTCCCCTAATCCCTTCATGGGATGTAACGGGAAACCATTTACTTTATTTTATTTAGCGGGTGACCGCATTTGACGATAGGAATTCTAGTACCTAATATCATTAAGATCGGAAGTGTTATACAAGATTTATTGTATTGACAACCCGTACGACCATCAAGCCTTTGTATGGGAGGTACCAGAATAGGTGGGGTCAGGTCGCCAAAAAGAAGTCGTCAGGCCAGAAGTCGTTGGCAAAATCCATGGAATGGTATTAGACGGTCGGATAAAGATTGCTGAGACTCTAGTCATCTCGCCTGTGCGGCCACATCATATTTTACGTGCAGATTTGGGCATGAAAAAGCTAACCGCGGCATGGGTGCCGTGATTACTCACACTTGATCATAAGCGCAAACGTGTGACCACTTCGAAGGAGTGTTTCACGAAATTCAAATGCAATCTGCAAGTGGTTTAAGGCTACATCATATTTTTCATCAATATGCGAACACGAAAAAGCTAACCTCTGGATGGGTGCCACGATTACTCACACTCGACTATTAGCGCAAATGTGTGACCACTTCGAAGCAGTGTTTCGTGAAGTCAACCGCAATCCACAAGTGGTGTACTTAATTATATTGCGGTCGTACTAGCACAAGTGACACCGAACATTCATGCTGTCAAGATCAGAGGTCGTCACGCCGGAAATTATCGAAAATATCCATGAAATGATATTGGACGATAAGACAATGAAAGGATCTGAGTGGCTGAGGCCGTAGTCATATAAACTGAACGGGTACCTCATGAATACGAGTATTCGGAAGCTAACCGCAATGAAAAAACAACCACAATCCGAATGAAATTTTGTACCGTGACAACACACTAGAGACCAAACAATACTCAAGTCGATCATGCAACAGAGCTGGAAGGTAGTCGCAACATTCCAGCATATGTATGTCGCCTACTCGAAAGAGGAACCACTGTGCAATCGGAAATACCACACTCTCACACCGGACATGGATTTCCAGAACAAATCAAGTCCTGGTAAATAGAGATATGCGAATTTATACACGGAAGATTCGAAATTGAATGATCAGGTAGGCTACGGGGTCCACTCTAGGGAACTAGGGTTGTCTTAAATTTTGGCTATTAGAGAAGTGACCGCCTGGCTCAGGGATAATAGACTAGTAATATTTAGAGTGAATGTATTCTCTGACAGTCGGGCGGGCATCAAGTCCCAGGAATCAGTATTCCCAGGTGTGTATTTACGGTTGCGGTTTCACAAGCAGAGGTTAGGGCGATCACGGGATCCCCGAGGTGGCACGGTGAAAACAAGGACCCTGAAAGAGTCAACATCTTCATGGCCCGTAAATCGGAAATACGGTCAACCAGGTCCGAGACAATAATATCTAGGACGGTAGTGGATTGCAAGGGGGAAATTGTCCAATTCTCAGAACAAAACGAGCTGCACATCTTATGGGTCCTGGAACATTACGGAATCGTGGGAAGCTTTAAGGCTGATGAACTGCAAAGGTGATAGAAATACCATAGATGATGCATTCGATTATTCAGCATTTTCACCAGATGGCAAGGGCTGTTTCCGTGCGACCATTTTTAACTCGGATACGACAAAAATGCTCCCAAAAATCATTTTTATTTCGATTCTGCTGTTTGAATTTGAAAATATAATTGTGATAATTGTACCTTTTGATATTTTTTGACAATACAAAATGCAAATAAATAGTTTTATCAATAGTTTTTGTTTTCAGGGAAATTTATCAATTCTCACCATTGCTGCGCCATCAAGAAAATTTCCCTTAACTTCCAAATCCACCACTTATTTCACCATCTATGGTATTTCTATCTGCTTTGTAATATTGTCTAAAAGGGGTAGATGGCTGAGTACGGTCAACATGGGAAGCGCGAAACCCTTTACGGAAACGAAGTCTGGACTGAGTCCGTGGGCTAAGTCCGCCCTTACGTCCAAATGAACCATGGAATTGCCAGGCAGGATAACTAAAATCCCATGGGGAAACCCTGACATAGTGAAGATGAGGGAAGTTCTTTAGCTACGCAAAGCTGAACTGAGTATGATGATGGGGTAGCCTTACTAGACACTCCGTTTTACAAACACACCTACACCGAATTGGGTGCGCAGTATCAGATCAATGTGGAACATGTACGGAGAACGCCGAAACAATGTAACACTTCTCATACCAACGCTCGGCTTTCGCGAGGGCCAGGTCGACACATTTTCATTAGGTTACTATAAATTACCTGACACTTTTGACGTGGGTCGAATGGAGAAAACTGAGGAATTAGAACATGGACGAGTAACACGCAGATCGCACAACAGGGCGATTGTCTGGCTTAGGTGATCTGACGATGAAGATCGGGCACCTCTTTTCAAACTAACCTCACCAAAATACCAATACATTTTCTGGGATATTCTCAATAATAGACTCAATAGCGTTTTAAGCAACGGTGATATTAATGGGGTTTAGGCCTATCGGGTTTATAAATTTCTTCTATTGAGTAGTTGTAATTCCGACTCGGTTTATGTCTTCGTTTCTTTATATCCGCGGCGTCATGAAAAATACATATCGATTTTTCTAACTTTTAATTCCCAATATATCGATAACTAAGTAATATACCAAAATTTTCCATTCAATATTTCCGTTTTATTTTGGGGTTTGCTACCGAAAATGGTTATTGGATAATGATAATAATTACAATTCAATATTCCTACCCGCTCCTTTCACTCTCAGACACTGTGTCAAGTAGTCATGGAATATAATTTATTTTCTGTCTACCGATATTTAAACATTTCCAAATTCTGTCATTCCAACACTGGTGCTTTTTTGTTAATCACATCGCACAATTTTTGGGTATTTACTCATATGACAAATATTTACCCCAGATCTTTTATTTAAATAACCCGACAAAAATTGTGATTTTAATCAGCGTGAATAAAATTCGTTATTCTTTTTCTTTAGAACACAAACAAAACATCAATATTTAGTTAAAGATTTGTAAGGTTAAATATTAATAAGGTGATATCTCAGTCCAAGAACCTCCGAAAATGAAAAACAAAACCAAAAGCGACACCAAACCGGCTGGAACGGCGTCAGACAACAAAAAAGTCAAGGTTAACAAACGAGAGATAAGGGATAGAATTGCCTTTGAACACATTACACGTTTGCGGTGGAAATGGTTTTTTGTTTCAATACGATTTCAAATATTTACTCAAAATTTTAAAGGAAATTGAATATGGTTTGGTACATATACACATATGATAAATGACAGTAATAATTATAATATCATAGTTTTCTCGTGAATTTCATTTGTTTGTCTATGAATAGAATATCCTTAGAGTTTCAACGAAGGATAATCTTCAATTTCTTTACATAAACGTTGCTATACAACGTGGCCAGGCAACTACATTCACATATGAGTATAAGAAAATGTGAACTAGGGTGTCCCCTATAGTTTTCTGTTAGGAACGAATTCCCTCCTTATTTCTGGGTTTCCTCTAAAAAATTATAGAGTTTCGAAACTCGAAAACCCAGCTTATATCCCAGTTATATTTTGATGAAAACCTAAAAAAAATTTACATAGATATATTGATCAACCTCTAATGCGGTTGTGATAACCACTATTCGGTTGTGACAATCTCTAATGCGGTTGTCATAGCCAGTATTCGGTTATGATAACGTCTAATGCGGTTGTGATTACCACTATTCGGTTGTGACAATCTGTAATGCGGTTGTGACAACCTTTAATGCGGTTGTGACAACCACTATTGCGGGTGTGACAACCACTAATGCGGTTGCAACAACCTCTTATATGGTTGTGATAATCACTATTCGGTAGTGACAATCTCTAATAATTGCTTTGTGATAACTTCTAATGCAGTTTTGATAACCATTAGTGTGGTTGTGATGACATCTAGTATGGTTGTGACAATCTGTAAATTCTATTACAGTTAATTCGACTATTTTTTCTTTGAGTGTAAGTAAGACTGCAGATGGAGCTCTCGTGGTCATGTATAAGAATCGCGTACGTTAAGCACATTGCCACCGAAGGAATGTACAGAATCAGGCCGTCACAATCTTCCACAGAATTTTCTTGGTAAGCCAGTGCCGAACCTCAGGGCTGATATAAATCACATTTGGACAAAACTACGGTATATACAAGAATGTTATTTGGAGGTAGTCGTCTGGCAGGTTTTCACTTGCAGCCAGTCATAGACTTTTTCTGGTAATCGCAAGCTTCAGAAGTCGAGAGTATAAGAATACAAGATGTGGCAGTCGGAAATGCAATGCCTAGTATACACGACTCTTGTACATGAGAATATGTGTTCGAACCCTGCTCTGGTAATCTTATACGTCTTTTCTCAGCGACCTTCTCGCTCAGTGACAGCGACACTATCGAGCATGTGGTTATGAAACATCTTCCCAAGACCCCTTTGGAACCGGTGTAACATTCTAGGTCCCAATGTTATTGTGAAAAGCTTTCATCTGCCTCTTAATAGAACGTAATGGGAAACTATAAGTAAAGGGTTTTTCAATAAGAGCGCTACAAAAGTTTTTTTAAATAAAAAAAAACCGGTTTTAGATACCAATGAAATTCTGTATTCCTGTGAAAGTACGTTCGATGCCATTATGTATGGAACTCGATTTCTTCTGCATGGCCACCACGGGCACGCTTGCAGAAGTCCAGACGCTGAACCCAATTTTCGACGGTTTTCAAGCATAAATCGGCCGATACTGCTGCAATTTCACGTTGGATATTTGTACGAAGTTCATCAGTCGTTGCTGGCTTGTTGGCATAGACCATAGACTTGACGTAGCTCCACAGGAAATAATCTAACGGCGTCAAATCGCACAACCGAGGCGGCCAATCGACTGGGCCATTTCGTGAGATAACACGTTCACCAAACTTGGTTTCCAATAAATTGATTGTGGCATTCGCTGTGTGGCTTGTGCCGCCGTCCTGTGGGAACCACATGTCCTCCAAGTCCATATTATCCAATTGGGGCCAAAAATATTCGGTTGTCATTGAACGGTAGCGATTCGCATTCACAGTAATGTGCCGGTCTTGATCATCACGGAAGAAGTACGGCCCAATGACGCCGCCGGCCCATAAATCATGGATTACGTGTGGATTGCTGTCTGACCAATAACGAATATTTTGCTTATTGACGAAGCCATTCAGCTAGAAATGAGCTTCATCGCTGAAGATGATTTTCCGATGAAAATCCGAATCATTTTCAAGTTGTTGCTCAGCCCAATTCACGCACATACGACGCATATGGTGGTCAAGCGGCTTCAGTTCTTGCGTCAATTTGATCTTGTAAGGATGTAGGCCAAGATCTTTTTGCAAAATTCGCCACAACGACGTCACAGAGATGACCAACGCTTGCGAACGACGTGTGAGAGACACATTTGGGCTTTCTTGAACTGAAGCCTCAGCGGCAGCAATATTCTCGACACTACGGGCAATTCTTTGTCTAACTGGCACGGGAACATTTTGTACTGTGCCTGTGGATTCAAATTTTTCCACTAGACGCTCAATTGTTGATCTGGTAGGACGATTATGACGACCATAAATTGCACGTAACGCTCTTAAAGTTGAGGCCACTGACTCCAAATTTCGGTAGTAAATTTTAATAATTTCCACTCGGTGTTGGCTCGTATATCTTTCCATGATGAAATGGCAAACCTTACTGAAGAGAAATGTCAAAAGAGCGGAAAAAAATATGGCGTCGTTTGCTGTTCCTATCGATTTATTTTATAGCGGCTCTGTTGAAAAACCCTTTATATATCCTGGCAAGTTAATTCAACCGTTTTAGGAAATGGTTTTTCATACCTACCAATATATTAAACACCCTTATCTGTACCTCTATGCTAACCTCAAAGTAATCTTAAGCAATTCCTAAACTATCTTCTATCTCTTATCCCTTCCCTTTCCTACCCACCACCCATCAATCGCACACATCACATAGGTTTTGCAAAGAGTCCACATGTTGGTTTTGGTCCGATGGTTGTTGTGGAAAATTGTAATGGTATTTGTGCTATGCCTCCACCTCATGCACTGTAGTCACTTGAAAGTCACGTGCCGTATGAACAACTCCATTCACCAGTTTACAGTAAGACATGACATTGAAACCAACTGCTGTTCATGACAAACACTGTGATTTACTTAAAGTTTCTGGCCTGCAGCTGAGGCCGAAAATCACCTGAGACGAATAATGACGTCAATATAATTTGACAGATCATGTGCAAATATATAAATAGACATTTATAGACACCCTGCCGGTAATTGGAGGCAGACATTTACGTCTTTAGGGGCTTAACTTGTTGTAATTTAAAAAAAAAAGTATTGAGTAATTGCGATAACATCGAGTTGTAGTTAATATCCAGCACGTCAATGTGACAGGTACTCGTGTATGTCATAAGATGAATTTTCTGATTTCACATCACATGGCGTGAAGGGACCAGACAAAAATAGCAATATATGAATGGCGATTCCTCTCATGTTGACAATCTACGTTGCTTATTTGCTGATGTCAATTCGAATGATGTTATTTCAAACATGTGGCATAGCAATCTAAACCATTAAATTGAGTACCCCTGACTTCGACATTCGACCAAGAACCAATGTGTTTTTGGTTTCATATTTAGAATTTTGAACCACAATTAAACTGCACCTCGTTCAAATTTAAATGGTGTCTTATTAACAACGTCCACAATATCACCTAGGCGAATTTGAACACAATACTTACTTCTGTGGCCTAAAACACCCCAGAGGGGTCCAGGGCCTTACAAAATGAGGATAACATGTTCCTTCAACCGGCTCGATCTTCAGCTTTTCTCCTCCAATTTTTCACCTCCAAGCTTTCACACGCAATATTCCACCTGGTCTTTGCAGCGTAGCCTTGGTCGTCCTATTTTCCGATGTCCTTCGTGTACGTCTTCGAATATCTTTCGCTATGGTTAATTTTGATCCATTCTACTGACATGACATAGCCAGCGTAAACCAGCTATTATGATACTAATAACTAGGTCGATGTCGGGATACAGATTATAGGCCCATTTCTGGCTTAACGAGTTTGTTAATAAACAAAATTGATACATATGGACTGAGCCCAATCCACAACAGAATATAAAATCTTCAGGGTTAAGAGGAACCCCCATTCCATCACCTAATCTGAATGGTACTTAAAGTGGTTCCATGCGCGTATGACAAAAACTCTTAATCTATTCCCTTGTGGTGTGGAAAGGTATATTCTTTGGCCATTTTGGTTAAAGCTTTCCAAATATGTCAATTAGTCTCCATGTCTTTTATGGGAAACTCATTATTTCATAAGTCATTTCTTTGTAAATTCAAGTTCAATTTCTGCTCTTGGAAGTCTATAAGAAATGTTCTTCAGTTGATGCCAAAGAAACACCCATGCAAAATTGAAGTACTATTCTCAAATTTTGGGGCAACTTTCTTGTGAAGTACATAGATGACTATGGGATAATAATAACGTGGCAATCCCTTGTTGTGTTGTGATAGTGATAAACCAATTGTGGTGAAAATAATCAACTTTGATTTTCACTTGGTTCTTTAAGGACGTGTATCCTTAGCATTGTGTAAAAATATACATTCTGGGAAGGGAGGTTGACACAAAACCTTGTTGAATTCCCATTTAAATTGTTGTTAAGGCCACAAGTGGGACAATTACAGGAATTCAATCACATCCCTGAGAAATAGTTGCAGATTTTTATATTTCTCTTCTCGCTCCGTCGCTTCCCCCTAACGCACTTGTTTCATCGACTGCCATGCGATAGAAGAGAATTCAAATATCAAGTCCGAGCCAATATACGAACAAACGGTCATCATGAACAAACGGTCAGGTCAGCAAAGCGAAACTGTGAGAAAATGTCTCGTACCAAAAGGATATGTACTTGATACCATTACAAGACTCGTATTTCGTATTTCTTATACTTTAACACATTTCAGTAGCCTCTACACAGAAACAAATGAATGCATTACATTTATAATACACAAGTTTCACAACGCCCAAATGAAAGTTCGGATGAATGAACTTCATTTGGGAAATGTTATTGTGGCAAACGAATTCATGAACTTTTAAGAATTTATGATATTTTGAGAATATATGAAGTTTTGTTAATTAATATATGGTCATTTGTGATTTTATTATGAACTTCTGTGAATTTATCGACTTTTGTGAATTTACGAAATTTTGGGAATATATGAACTTATTATAAAGAAATTAATTCCGAACAATGTCCAATTTTTTAGAATTATTTATGAATTTATAAATTTTTGTGAATATATGAATATTTGAGAATTAACGAACTTCTCTGAATATAGTTATGATCACTTGTGAATTTGTTATGAACTTCAGTCAGTTTATAAACTTTTCTAGATCTACGAAGTTCTGAAAATTTATTAACTTTCTCTAATATATATAAGATTTTTTGTGAATTTATGAAATTTTGTGAATTTATGAACTTTCGTGAACTTATGAACTTTTGTTTATTTATTATTTTCAGTGTATGTACAATGGTACAACCAACTGGAGAGATAAGGCAAAACATCGATCTGGTTGGCAGAATATGTTATCTTCGTTTTGTAAGGTCCCTGACCCCAGGGGTTGTTCGAGTCCGAATAAGTAAGTATGTTAATAGTATTTATGATATTTTGTAAATTTATTACGAACTTTTGACAATATGTGAACTTATTATAGAGGAATTTGTTCTGAAAAGTAGTGAATTTTTAATGATTTTCTGTGCATTTATGAACTTTTGTGAGTATATGAACTTTTGAGAATTTATGAAGTTTTTTTTAATTAATTTATGACCTTATGTGATTTTATTATGAACTTCTGAGAATTCATGAACTCTTGTGGATTTATGATATTTTGAGAATAAATGAACTTGTTATAAAGTAATCAATTCTGGGCATTTGTGAGTTCTTTTATGATTTTCTGAGAACTTATGAACTATGAACTTGGAATATTTGAGCTGTTATGAATTTATGAACATTTGTTAGTACGTTTATGATCACTTGTGAATTTATTAGGAACTGTTGTGAATTTATGAACGTTTGTTAATATGTTTATGATCACTTGTGAATTTATTAAGAACTTCTGTGAATTTGTGAACTTTTGTGAATTTTGCGAAATTTTCAGATTAGATGAACTTGTTATAAAGTAATCAATTCTGGGCATTTATGAGATTTTTTTATGATTTTCTGAGAATTCATGAACCATGAACTTGGAATATATGAGCTGTTATGAATTTATGAACTTTTGTTAGTACGTTTATGATCACTTGTGAATTTATTAGGAACTTCTGTGAATTTATGAACGTTTGTGGATTTTTGATATTTTGAGAATTGTAAGTAATTAATTCCGAACATGTATGAAGTTTTTATGATTTTCTGAGAATTTATGAACTATGAACTTGGAATATATGAGCTGTTGTTAATTTATGAACTTTTATTAGTACGTTTATGATCACTTGTGAATTTATTAGGAACTTCTGTGAATTTGTGAACTTTTGTAAATTTAAGAAAATTTGAGAATATATGAACTTGTTATAAAGTAATCAGTTCTCAACATTTTTGCAGTTTTATTATTTTCTGAGAATTTACGACCTATAAACTTGGAATATATGAACTGTTGTGAATTTATGAACTTCTGTTAGGGTGTTTATGATCTCTTGTGAATTTATTATGAATATTTGTGATTTTATGGACTATTGTGAATTTACGAAATTTTGAGAATACTCGTATTTGAACTTATTTTAAAATAATTAATTCTGTACTTGTGAATTTGTAATGATTTTCTGTGAATTTATGAAATTTTGTGATTATATGAACTTTTGAGAATTTATGAAGTTTTGTTAACCTATTTATGGTATTTTGTGAATTTATTAGGAATTTCTGAAAATTTACGAAATATTGTATACATATTTATGCAATTTTGAGAATATATGAACTTCTCATAAAGTAATTATTTCGGAACATTTGTAATTTTTTATGATTTTCTGTGAATTTATGAACTTTTGTGAATTTATCATCTTTTGTGAATTTATGAAGTTTTGTTAACTTATTTATGGTCATTTGTGAACTTTTGTGAATGTATGAACTTTTGTGAATTTATGAACTTTTGGGAATTTATTATTTTCAGTGTATGTGGCTTCTCTAACATAAAATCGAAGTGGAAAGCAGTGATTAGCAAGAATAGGTATGAATGGGTGAGAAAATCATGTTTAAGTATTGTGTACTATAGACTTAAGTATGAGTTAATAATGCCGAGTGGATGAATGAATATCTTGGAATAGGAATGAATGATTTTGCTCCGTATTTCTTTTGGTTCAGACGTTTGTGTCACATGGGTGTCAACATTGCCACCATGCTGCAGGGATCATTATGATTAGTGTTTTAGACGGCTGACTTATTAGCAGTTGCTGTGGTGCCAGGGAGTTGCCAGTAAAAAGTAGGGCAGTGGCAACTGTGTGTTTGTAGTTGTATATACAAGGTTGCAACATTAAAATGCCATAACTGGACATAATTCCATAGAAAAGCTTGTACCTGATGATGTTTGGAGGAGGATTTTGTTTGCCACATAAAATCGTCTAACGAGAGTGGAGACCTTGAAATTAAGTAGATGATGATGACCATACAACAGGACAAGTCGACGTGGCCTTGGAAAATCTGAGATATTGGATGAGTTTTCAAATGATGGACAGAAGTGAATACCCGTTTAAAGAAAATCTATTATCCTAAGAGATTTTTATTTACGATTTTGTTACGTTTAAAATTGTCACATAAGGATTTTACATAATTGTTCAAGTTTAAAATAAATTCCTTTCAAAATCCACATTCTGTATTCCGTTTTGTGTTAAAGTTAGCTGATGACTAGTGCCACGGACCATCTAACATACAAAGGCAGTGGTCTATTTCCATAGATTGTGACGTTTGTGAATTTCCAATAATGTCCTTTCACATTGAACTGCAGTGTTCGTGGTAGATAGCTGGTATTGTACCGCCTGTACTGTGATACCTTTGTGTAAGGCCACGGGTTTAATTTCATTTGATAATCAACTTCTTTTTATTTTTAAATAACACACGTCATGAGTCTGTGGGCGTTTATAATCTATTGAAAATCTATGTATTGTTATGTTCCTTTTTAAATGTCCTTTCTGAAGGATCCCATTGATGGGCTTTTAAATAAATAGATTTCCACAAGGTGTTGTAAGAACATTAAAGTTGGATATCTGATAATGTTGTTACAATGGCGTGAATGTGTCCTCACGGGGGTTGGGTGGTCAACGAGACTAGCGACTTTTACACTTTCCCGGTTGATATCTTTAAATACAGTCCCCATTAACTATCATAGCATAAGGAATCCCAGCACCATATTTGATTACTTCTTGTGTGTAGCCATTATTAAATTGCTTACTCCATGTAATGGAACCAAAATGTTTTCGCTACACTGTGTGTCAGTCGTTTTGTCTTTTTTATCACGTTTACCTCCAATTTATCTTCCAACACTTTTGAACGTGTCACAAAGTTTTACTCTACAAAGCGTTCTGACGAAAAATCCTACTCGCGTGCATACATTAACAGCAGTTGGGAAACTTTAGAACTATTGCTGGCACGGGTTACAGGGATGTGCAATATTGTTCTCTATTATTCCAAGAATCCCAATTAAAAGATTTTTAGTAACAACATATACATATATAACACAGATGGGGGCAAATAGTAAAGGAGAGACAGAAAGGGACTAAAAGAAAAGACGACAAATCTCAAACAAGAGCGGAAATAACAGCGTAAATACTAGCGAAAGGTAAAGAAATAATCAAACTTCAGCAACACATATATATTTTAAAGCTACTATAGCAGAACTTCAACCACATAAATAACAAATCCACCACGGTTCCAATATAACCTACTTTACCTAAATTTTTTATTACTCATTCTTACAAATAGTTTCATCACTTATTAGGAAATAACCACCTATATGTCTGCCCTTGTCCTGAGAAGATAAATGGTAAAAGATAGGAGATATATACACCTTCTAGTTCTCACCAAGACCAAGGTGCCAATGCTGGGCCAGCATCCGGCGCGACTAAAGTCCAGCACAAGTTGTCATCTGCAGACTCCTCAATTATGGGGAAGTGGAAAAACCCACTGGGCATCTACTCTGGGTTCCGTCTACAGTCCCGTAGAGGGTAACATATATTCACTAACTATTCTTAAATCCACACTTAAAGCTCGTAAAGATCTCGCCGAACTATTAGCAACCAAGAAATCTCAGAGAAAATCCGGCAGCATATCAAGTGATCTCTTCAGCACCGAAATGTCATATTTTCGTCACTGATAACTTCGCGGTAAAGTAATATATCCTCTTTTGAAGACGAATTAAATATTAATCATACGCCTCAATTTAATAATTAAATATTAATCATGCGTATCTTCGTACTGGCTCGGCTTGCCTTCCGCCACTGTTATATTGACAATGAAAATACGATGTGAGAATGAAAAATATAAAAGCCCCTTATTTGTTGACGTCCGTCTCAAACCACCACCACGGATATGCACCCCGGATATGCACATGGAATGTTAGAACACTAGACAGATGCGGTGCCGCTATCCAACTGGGAGATGCCCTCGCGAATTATATGACTGGCATTACTGCTATCCAGGAGATGCGATGGACAGGTAATGGCTGTACAAGGAAGAATAGCAGTGACATATACTACAGCTGCTATGAAAAAAAATCATGAATTTGGTTGCGAATTTGTAGCTGGCAAAAGACTGCGACATATGGGCTGAAGGTTCAGTCCCGAGGCCACGTATAGCCACCATCCGCATAAAAGCGAAATTCTTTAATATATCGCTAATTTGTGGACACGCACCAACAGAAAAAAAGACGATGACGCCAAGGACATATTCTATGCGCGCCTAGGGGAAACATACCACGGCTGATCTGGCCATGACATTAAGATTGTTTGAAGTGATTTTATGCTAAACTCGTCACCAAAAATGTCTTTGAACCAACCATCTGCAAAATAATTATAGAACGCTGGACATTCGAAAGCTGCAACTACCAGAGATAGCGACCGCCTATGGGAGAAGCTCCCTCAGATACTGCCGCAGAATATACCCACACCTCGGGATCCTGCAGCGCAGTGGAAGAACTTTTCCCACTCTATGAAAACGGTTACAGAGACCGGACTTGGTTATGAAACCCCTCTTAAAGACAAACCGTGGTAGGATGAAGAGTGTCGCATTTCAAGTGATGAAAAACACGGTGCACGTATGGTAACGCTCCAATCAATTGCAACACGAGCTACGACAGAGCGGTATAAGGAGACAAGCACAGAGGAAACCCGTTTGTTTAAGAAAAAAACACGGTTGTGGAGATAGCGCGAGAGTGATAAAATTTAATCCAACAGAAGCAAGAATGAGCCCTGCAAATTCTACCGAAAAGTACAAAGCCAACGGAAATGGGCCAGGGCCTCCATTTGTAAAAAAAATAACGGTAATACTGTCACTAATGTGCAGAGTATGTTGTGAATATGGAGAGATCACTTCGTTGCTTTAATTGTTCCAGGAGATTTCAATATAGATGAGGGTGTTGAGCACATACAGGACGATGGCGCTGACTGTCCGTCCTAGTCAAATCGAAGTTAGACCCGCTATTTCTCGGCTTAGGAATAAGAAACCCGTTGATGCTGATGGACTACCGGCTGAGCTGTTTAAGGCGAGCAGCTATGAGTTGGAAATGTGCATGCATCAGCTCATATGCAACATCTGGCTAGACGAATACATGCCCGACGATTGGAGTCTTTGCGTACTAGGTTATGTTTTCAAAAAGGGCGACCCGAGTAGACTTATATGTACCAACTATCGTGGAATAAGCCTTTTGTCCTGATCGCAACTTATCAGTGTGGCTTTAGGCCTGGAATTTCAACTATAGACCAGATATTAACATTACGACAAATCCTGGAGAAAACCCACAAAGAAAAAATTGACACCACTATCTCTCTGTAGATAATAAGGCTGACTTCGATAGCCCGATACGAGGAAAATTGTACTAAGCATTGTCGGAGCCTGGAATTTCTGCTAAGCTGACACGCCTGTGTACAATGATATTGACAGACACGAAATCTTCATTAAAGATTGGTAAAAATCTCGCACAACCATGTACAACGAGGCGACGCCTCGGGCAGGGTGACACCCTATCATGCGACCTCTTTAACATTTTAATTGAGATCATTATGAGAAAAGATGCAGTCAATACGAATAAAACTATCAGCAGCAATGGACACATTCTGCTCGCACATGCTGATGAATGGGTGGGGCAGTCAATAAGACAAAGTTCATGGTTTCGACAGGCAGGAAATCCACCCGATTGGAGGATAGGGTGAATGTTGATAATCGTTATAATTTCGAGATAGTGGAGGAATTTATTTACCTCGGATCTGCTGTGAACAGAAGCAACAACGTGAGCCTGAAAATCAAACGGGGAATTGTTATTGTGTTGTATCGCGCTAATCAAGTACTTCAGACATAAGACCCTCTCCCGAGAAACGAAGACGAAACTCTATCAGACTCTCAAACAACCTGTATTGCTTTATGGCTCAGCACCATGTGTCATATCGCATGCTGTTGCGACATCACTGAGATTAATAACCATTAGTGAACAGTTAACAATTAATATTAATCATACGTCTTTTAAAAATTAATTATTTGTACTTTTGTACTATTATTTCTTAATACTTTTTATAGCAAAACAATTGAATAGTTATCATACGCTTTGAATTATGAATGACTTATACGATCTTGGTATAACAATTAATAGCAATCAAGCAAATATTTTCCGCTGAATTTTTTAATTTTGTTTTTTCATATTTGATTGAAATACGAGGAAATCCGTGAAACTAGCAAATAGTTTAATTTGTTAGCTCTTGAATTGATTAAACTTTGCAGTGTATTTTTCTAATAAAGATTTATGAACATTTAACAATTAATGTTAATCATACGCTTTGTATAATTAATAACGGACACTATTTTGGGCTAACAATTAATATTAATCATACTAATTTTTGTGTGAATTTCTTACCTTTAGTTTTTATTTTGCTTCTTTCAAAGTTGTTGGAGGCGTTGGTATTGAATGTCGTGCAAATCTGTAAAAATACAAAATAATTTAATTTGTTGGACCTTAAATTGATTAAAATCTGTGGGGTATTTTATTAATACACATTTATGAATTAATATTAATCATCCGCCTTCTTTAAATGAATTATTTATATTTTTTATTACTATATTAAATTTTAGTAAATCACACGCTCTTGTTGTTGTATCTATTAATATTACTAATACTAATTTTTTCCCAGAGTTGTTTAGTTAAAGATAAGTAAATCTGTAAAAATACAAAATAAATAATTTTTTGGCCCCTAAATTGCTTAAAATCTGTATTGTTTTTTTTTGTATTAGTAAGCATTAATGAACATTTAACAATTAATATTAATCATACGTCTTTTCCTAATCAATTATTTTCCTCCATAAGTTCTATCTCGCATATTTCAAAGTTCTGCTATTAGAACTCGAGCAAAACAGCAAACAGGAAAATTATATTATTTTGTCTATTGTATCTATTATAAAATATAAATAAACGTAACTATATATTTATGATGACATGTGTAACTCACACCACTATAAATTCCTTTTTATCAGAAACTCCTGCTCTTTATTTGCCTTTAATTTGTATGTGACACCCAAATGGCGTAGTGTGGGGTATCTAAAAAGTGAAAACTAAACTTGACATTGTAAGTTAAATCGCAACGAATGAGTGATTTTCATTCAACAATCTTAACAAGATATGAGATACCTATTATCTCTTCTGTTTCTTCACTTCCCCCGCTCACACAGGTGGCTGCCGTAGCTGCCTTTATTAGTGGGTGGGCAATACTATGTGGGGTTTTTGAGGCATCAGGGGTCTAGAATAGGTTACTCACTTGTTTATGATTGCGCTTGCTATTGTTTACAATTGTTACGGCTTTTATGGGTTGCGCTTTTAATGTGATCTCTTTTTTTCTGATTATTTTTCAATTTCTCTTTTTTCCTTCTGCTGCTGTGTTAAAATTAAAAATAAAATAATTTTTTTAATACTTTTTTGTTGGCTGCTATTGTTTTATTTATTTAAGAATTTTAAATATTTTTTTTAACATTTAGCTTTTATGCTTTCCAGATTGTTATTTCCGAGCGTTCCTTTTCCCCTAATAATCCATCTTTCCGTTTTATTATTTGTTTTTTTCCTCTGTTTTGTAATGTAGCGTTTTATTTGCTTCGTGTACAATTGAGAATAATATCGTAGTCCGTCCATATTGCCACCTTGTTTATATTTTCTTCACATATATGGGGTTGGCGTTTCCCTTCTTTGCTTGAAAGATACGACTTTTGTGTTAGTCGCTCGATATCTTTCGTTGTGTTTAGTTTAATGTGCCAGAGTTTTCATTTGAAAGAATAAAAAGCAAAACTTACGTTAAAGTCGATGCGCGTTCCTTCTTTTTATTCTCGAGTGTGTGGATTTTTTTCTCGGGAAGTTTGGGAAGTGTTATATTTGTAACAAGAAAGCGTTAAATTAAAAAAAAATATAACTATTATTCTTTACACCAACAGTAAAAAAGTGAAACCAGAAACAAGTAGGGAAGCAACATAAATACATACAAAACTTGCAAGTAATTTAAGTTTTACGCCAACTTTCCGTTATATTGTTGGTGATAGTTTATAAGGAAAAATAAAATAAAGTCTGTTACAAATTGCCAACGGATGATTTTAATAAGCAAACAAGAAAATTGTTTAATGAATTAATTTAACACTGGAAATTGTGACATTATTGCACTGTAATTGGATTGCTGAAAATACTGTCAATAAAGTGAGTCCTAGATTTATATTTCTAACAATTTCTTGTTTAAGCATTTTTAATCGTTGTAACCTTATAAATCACTGTTAGTCTTTTAATATCATTAATTAAATATTAATCATACGCCATTGTGAACAACTTCCAAATAACAGCAGTTATACGCACCCACAATAAATATCAATTATACATATTTTAAATTGAGTGCGGAAAAAGAGTCTATACGGTGTGAATTCCATGTTCAAAACCTGGTCCCCAGAATTTACTATTTTTTGATTAAGCATTTTTAAAAATTTCACATACTTTAAAATAACTGTCACATTTAGAATTTCATTAATTAAATATTAATCGTACGCCATTGTGACAAAAATTCTAATAACATTACTTATACGCACCCACATAAAACTATTAAATGTGTCATACAATCCTTAAACACAGGTTGTGGCAAAAGTGCCCATATGGCGCGTATTCCCAGTGCCTTTAGGATTTATTTTTTGTACTAGCTGGACTTTGTACAGGAATAAATGTTAATCTTCTTTCGAAATCCGCCGAAGTCGTCCTTGTTCTGTCTCACATCGAGGCCTGTACGTCTTGAACATCAAACAGTCCGAAATTCAGCAAAATTACCTACCAGCGAACGATTAGTTGGACCCGTTGCATCTCTTATTACACCAGTACATCCAACATCCTTGCACAATAATAAACAGGTCATGTACAAGTTTTTCGAAGTAGTAAAAGCCAAATTATCTCTTCTTACCTAGTATATGTCCCTTCCAGTCAGGCCTGTCCAGCAGGACCAACACCAAAAGGGCAGCTTCAACATGCGGAGTAGCTTCAACAATTGAAACTACTTTCCTATCTACTACAATATTGTTGGCCTCTTAGTCGGTATTTTCGAATAGATTATCTGAAATCTCGTCAATGGGCTTGTATTCGAACAATAACATAACAGTTTCCGCAGAATTCCACAGGTATAGAAACATCTGTAGTAGCTTAAGTTAAGCAGATGTATCCCTATCTACTAATGTGCTATTGACCTCGTCGGTATGTTTCAGGAATCTCCGTTCATGCTCATCACTGAGCTTGGATTCTGGCAATAAAGTAACATCCCCTGCAGTATCCATTGCGGTAGTCTCATACGGGTATATCTAGTTTGGCACCAAGTCGGTCGTGTCAACGATATAGGCAATACTGGAGAATCTACACATCTCCGTGCAATATGTGCTAAATGCAACCCAGACACCCAACCATGTATTACGCAAGATGGATATCAAGTGCCTCTCTGTAGAAGAGAGCCACAGATAAGCTCCCATTCAGTACTTCACTAAATGCCCTGACTTGACACTGCTGAGGATGATTCTGCGCAAATATCGAAGCATATGTCCGGTGTTGTACTGCCGGGGAGATACTTGGATCGGGCCTGCGTCAAAGCTGGGCATTGCCACAGGAATTGTTCCATCGTCACATTGTCCTCCCTGCACGCCCTGAATTCACTATTTTCCACTTGTCCAATACGGTATAGTTGGGCTCGTAAGCCCGAGTGTCCCGTTACGTCTCCCATCATCTTGATAGTTTCAGACTTTCCCAGTTTCAGCAAGCCTTTTTGTCTTCACCCCATCGAGGTCTTTCCATGGGATCCTTGTCATCCTGCCCACTGTTTTCTGATATCGCAGGACTTTGTGGGCTGATTCCGCCCACTGGCTCAACTCAGCCTTCGTCGCCCCGAAAGGTATCGCGCTCTCATGGGTCACCGTTTGAAGTTTCCTAGATTTTGTTGCCAGAGAGTTTGCACACTCATTACCGATAACACCACTGAGTTCCGGCACCCTGATGATAGTTAGTCTATCGTGCGTGGAATAAGCATTGATCACCCTTTTTGCAGTCAAGGACCGTTCTATATTTGACAGTTTCCGATTATAATGCCTTAATTCCCATCCGGGTATCCGTGAAAATATTCATGCCCTTTGGACTTGTAGTGCTTTCGAGCCATTTAATGCGCTCCATAATCGCCCGAACATCAGCTTGAAAGTTCATCTTGAGATCCGGGAGGTGTAGGTATGTTTGGGGTGCCGGATTTTCAATGCAAAATCGTAGACCTGCTCTCTCTCCTGGCTTTAATTCATCCGTATAACAACATGTTCCAATTGGCGTTTGTGCCAGGGTCCCATCCTTCTAATCGTCCCTAGATGGCGTTATAATCACGCAGTTCGCCTTAACTCTGACTTCGGATATTCGGCCGGATATACTCGCATCTTGCGCGTAGCCGGTCAAGGTCGCCAATATTCGTCGGTGTTTCGACTTGTCATTGTTGCTGATCCATTCGCTTTTCGCCTCTAGGCGTTTTGCACAAGGGCAGCCTCGTATTTGACCCTGATCTCAATGGGCAGTCTCTATAGCCGTTTCCGGGGTTATTCTTATTGCAACGCTAATTCCAATGCAATCCAATATCTATTAACAGAGATATTGAATCGTGTTGGGCCTGAATAGCAAATTTTAAAATAATCAAAAAATCGTTCTCTTAACACATAAATATATATCACCGTTCTTTCTTGTCCTTTGTGTTGGCAATTAATATGTATCATACGTATTGGTTTTGATAAATTATTTATCTTACGTATTTCATATTATTGTATGTTTAGTTAGCTTTAAATTCGGTAAAATAAAATAAATAAATAGAAATAAAAAAATGGACTGAATAAATAAAATCCTAGTGATTAATTATTTCGTTATGATTTTTTAAAGTATTTAACGCAAGGTGCAGTTACCTGTTTTCACTAACAACATCATTTCATTGATTTTCTTTATATTTTATTGATGCTACAATTAAATATTAATCATACGCCTTTAATAAAGTATTAACTTATACGTTTGTTGGGGTTTGCAATTAATATTAATCATACGCCTTTCATACAACAACTTGTTTTATCTTGACTATTTCATGTTGTTGTGGGTTTAGTTAGCTTTAAATCAGAATATCGATTAAATATTAAAAACAGATTACATGTGTATTTTTCTAACAATATATATTGTAATTTATGAATTATCAGTTATTAACTTAAAATTTAACATAAAATATGCAGCAAAATCTTCATGAAAATTTTGTAATTTTCATGTGAAATTTGATTGAAACATTCTGTAACACCGCCCAGCAAAAAAAATTCCTAAACCGAATTTTATTTTAAATTTTAAAGGAATTCAAGAGTGATTTAATAGAGATAACAAATTCTGTGGGAACCACAGTTGACTACCATCCTAGTTAAACCAGTATGTCTTATACTGTATCGATATTTTTGGCTGTGGTTTTGTAGGCATAATCAGGAGCCTAATTATATAGGACGATAATCCTCCAAACAATATCATTTTGACGATAATGATGATTATAGGACCATTGAAAATATATACATAAATATATCTTCACTACCGGCAAATCGATTACAAATTCGATATCATGTTTTACATATTTTGCCCCTTTGATTAGAGCTGAGACTCAGATAGTCTTACAGATTAATCTTACGTTAGACTGTTTAGAATGATATCTAACTATTGAATAAACAACAAAATTATGAAAATTACTTAAAGGATATCATATCCTTTAAGTCCGGGATATGCAATCATTCATATTTGTTTAGTTGAGCCAAACAATAACCACTGTCGGTCTGTGTAAAAATGTCATAATATATGTGATAAATTAATTGGACATGCTATGGAAATTTTCGCCCGCTCTCACTCCTTCACACACACACTTGCACGTTGATAAATATACGCGTAATTAAATTTAAAATAATAAATTTAAACAATTACGAATATTAAATAATGCCTGCAATAACCACGTCAGTTCATAGATGCAGCAGATACATGTCAGATCAGATATTAAAAATTGCAACTAATTGGAAAAAACCGTATAAACAATTTTATGTAGCAACAAAAACCGCGTGAACCTGCCACGATTGCGTCTGGGTCTGGGGCAATGTAATATTAAATTTGAAACTAAACAAATTATCAACAAAACGAAGATGAAGACAAAGAACAAAAAAACTGTAACCACAACAAAAACTATATAATGCACATGTTTACAAAAACAAGTGAATAATAAATTGTTTACAAGCCGGAGGAAATGAAATTTGCTAAATACTTCAAAAGTACGGATGGGTCTCAATTCCACTCGAATTGTAAACAGTCTTTGGAATATTGAGCAAAAGTGTGCGCCACATTGGGAACATTGCCAGGGAAAAAAGGAAAGTAGTTAACAGTTTTACCGATAAAGCACATACTCAGTGGATTTATCTCACTGTCTTTGAATACATGGAGATGCTAGAAAACATAAGCTTATGATAAAGAACTAACTATTATTGAAATTTCTTATCAGACCCTTATGTGTGACACAGTTTTTAATGGGTAATAAATTAAGAATGGCTGATATGTGGATTATTTAAATTTCTTATCACACCCTTTTGTTTAACATGGTTTTAAATGGATAACGGACTAAGAATCTCTGATATGTGTGTCTTATTTCGACATAACTATGACGTCAGCCAACGATATATATGTTTAAAATTGTACCTTAATTCCTACGTTCACGTATGGCCTTTTCCAAATTTTTTTTTTCTTTTAAATCACTGTAATTTCTTAAATCCGAATAATTAATGTCAATCATACGCACCCATTAAATCTATGTTAATAACATTACATATACCTCCTGCACAATAATTAGTTAAATATCAAAATGGAACTATCAATTAAATGTCCATTATACGCCTTTATTAGCAATACTTACTTACTTACTCAGGTGACCTCAAACAACCGAGAGAGGTCAAGGACCTTACAAAATGAGGATCCTATGTTTCTCCAACCATCTCGATCTTCACCTTTTCTCCTCCAGTTGGTAACACCAATCCCCCGCAGGCAATCTTCCACCTCGTCTCTCCAGCAATGTCTAGGTCATCCTATTTTCCGACGTGGCCTAGCCAGTACAACGCGCTATTTGTATTCGCATATTTACGTCGATGTCGGGATTCAGATTACACAGCTCGTGGTCCAACCGCCATCGATACTCGCCGTTGTCTATTATAGGACCATAAATTTTTTGGGAATTTTTCTCTCGAAGACTTCCAGTGATGTTTCATCAACATGGGATATGACCCAGACTTCTGCGCCATAAAACCAGACAGATTGTATGATATATTTGGATGTTCTTTTCTCGAGAGAGGGTCTTAACTCTGAAGTGCGTATTTAGCCCGAAATAACACCGGTTTGCAAGTAAAAATCTCGGTCTGATTTTCAGACTGACTATATTCCTTCCGTCCACGGCAGACTCGAGGTAGATAAATTTGTGCACTACCTCGAAATTATAATGGTTATCAACGTTGACCCTTTCATCCAATCCCGTGGATGTTCTGCTTATCGAAGCCATTAATGTTGTCTTGTCCTCGTTTACTGCCAGAGCCAATTTTTCAGTTCTCGAAAATACTACAGTAACTTCTCGCAGATGTCGCCCAATGAAGTCTAAATCATCAGCATACGCGAGCAGCATGTGACTTTTGCTGCTGATAGTTTTATTCGAGGTGACTGCAGCTTTCCTCACGATGAAGAGATCGCATGATAGAGTGTCGCCTTGCATGAGTCCTTGCCTAATACTAAATGGTTCGCTGAGATCTTTACCTATCTTTATTGAGAATTTCGTTTCAGTCAGTGTCATTCTACAAAGGCGTATCGGTTTAGCAATAGTACCAAGCTCCGAAATAGGCAGGCAGTTCTACAATCTACAAATAGGTGGTGGTGTTCGAGTTGGTTTTCATGAGGATTATCCAGAATTTTTCGTAATGAGAATATCTGATCGATAGTTGTCGTTCTAGGCCTCAAGCTATACTGATAAGCTCCGATCTGGTCCGCAACAAACGGCTTTAGCCTTTCGCACAATATGCTCGAGAGGGCCTTGTAGGCTGATCCCACAATAGTTCGTACATATACTCTGGTCGCCGTTTTCCAAAACAGGACACAGTATGCTAAGATTCCAATCGTCGGGTATGCATTTGTCTAGCCAGATCTTGAATACGAGCTGATGCATGCATCTTTCCAACTTATAGCCATCAGCCTTACACAGCTCAGCCTGTAGTCTATCAGAACCAGCAGCTTTGTTGTTCTTAGGCCGGAAATTTGCAGTTCTTTGTTCGCTCGACTACGAGGGGAACAGTCGACGCCATCGTCCGGTATGATCTCAACACCCTCAAATATATTGGAGTCTCCTGGGACAAATAAAGCAAAGAAGTGATCTATCCATATTCCCAACACACTCTACACATCTGTGACAAGATTTTCGTCCATATCTCTGCAAAGGGGGGCACTGATCCATGTACGTTGGTTGGGCTTTGTACCTTTCGGTGAAATTTACGAGCACCATTATGTAAGATGCATATTTGTCAGTCTTGTGCGTCTCCACAACCGTATTTTCTTCTAAAACAAACGGGTATCGTCTCTCCTGTTCACCCTATACTGCTTCGTCACGGCTAGCGTTGCAACTGACTGAAGTATTGCCATATGTGCTGCGTTCTTTTCATCCCTAGCCATGCGACACTCTTCATCGTACCAGGGATTGTCTTTGAGCGGTTTTCATAACCAAATACGTTCTCAGCAGCAGTTATCATAGAGTAGGAAATGTACTTCCACTGCGCTTCAGGATCATGAGGTGGGGGTGCGATCTGCGCCAGTTTCTGAAGGAGCTTCTCCGAATAGGCCGCGGCTATCTCTGGTATTTTCAGCTTTCCGATGTCCAGCTTTCTATATGTCTAGTTTCGTGGAGTTTACGATCTACTTAACCTTGTGCAAACCTTTGCTTCAATCAGGTAGTGATTTGAATCGATAGTAGCTACACGAATCACTTGTACGTTCATTCCATCAATTACCAGGTGATCAATCTGGTTTTTCGTCTGTTGTCCAAGTAACCTTGTGGATATCTTTATGTTTCAATCTCGTACTACTGACAACCATGCTTTCCGCCGCAGCTAAATTTAACAGTCTCATTCTGTTATTGAAAGCGATGACGTGTTGTCTGAATTAATCGATGGTTGATTCAAATACATTTTTCTTGGGAGTTTAGCTTTATAAAAACCTAGAACAATCCTAATGTTGTGGCCAGGGCTGCGGTCGTATGTTTCCTTGGTGTCTTTGCCTTTTTTTCCGTCGGAGCATCGACACAAACTAGCGATATGTTAAAGTAGGGTAATAAAAATTACTTATTCGCCCTCAATACAATCAATTAAATGTTAATCATACGCGTATGCGGGAAAAATTTTACGGTAATGTCACTAAATCAATTCAAATAGATATTAATACATCACAATATTCTTAACACTTGCCCCGCCCCAGTGGTAGAAAACATTAAGGGTAATTTAGCCCACCAAAAAAATTTGACCTCGTAGCTGGTAAGAAATTTTTCTAATCAAAATAGTTCACATCTTCTAATAAAAACAATCCAGATTGGATCGTATACAATTTCAGAAAACTAAATTACAGCCAAGCAAATTGAAGATAAAGTATACGATGTGTGGCATATCTTGGCTACCATTTAGATAACATTTATCTATGAAGAAAAATAGCATCTGTTTCTAGATACTGTTTCAAACACTCTGGCACTGATGCGTACATGTCTTAAACACAAAATTCTCTGTCATAAAGATACGGGACAGAAGTGAAATGTTGCGTGATTAGTTGAAATTACTTCAAAATGTCGCTTTATTGACCGATGACTGTGAATATGCGTTAGTATGTATAGATGTGGGGGTATGGGTATGCATACGTAAATATAAGTATATGTGTGCTGGGTTTGATGTTTACGGTGGTGGGTAATTATTTTTTCTGTCCATGTCTGTCTGTCATTTACACTTTAGGTAATTAAATCACCGCCGTTCGTCTTGTACAGTGAGTGATTGCGTAAAAGTATAGGCAATTACAATATACTTAATGGACTTAGCTTTCTTGGAATGACCTCTCTCTTCGGCCTATTCCTTTTGAGTACATTTGTAAATTATTTTTTGTACTTCAGTCAACACTGTCTATACTTAAGTGGAAAGTTATTGTACCTCAGTGATAACTCTTTGTGAATTAATATAAACTTTTTGTACTTTTTTGAATTGTACTTTTGTGAATTAGTGTGTAAACTTTCACTACCTAATTGTACGCTTTCAGTATTTGTGTAAACTTTTAATGACTTAGCTTTCGTTGGAATAAACTCTCTTTACAGCCTCTCCCTTTTGAATACATTTGTGTATAATTTTTGTATTTCAATCAGCACTTTCTATATTTTAGTGTACAATTTTTGTATTTTAGTGTACACTTTTTCTACGTTTATACACACTTCTTATACTTCTGCGTACAGATATTGTAGATTGTGTACAGTTTTTTTTTACTTTTGTGTAGACTTTTTAACGTTTCCGCACACTATTTGTACTTTTGTGTAAAGTTTTTGTACTCTTATGTACACTTTTGCTACTTCTCTGGTGTACACTTTTTGTACTTTTGTGTACCACTTAAGGGCATTCATTTCAATAGATAATTTCCACATGTGTCCGGAAATCACATCATAGAAATGAAGTCAATTATTAAAACCATTACCACTCTGTACTGTGGATTAAAAAGGCTTCGCAGTGGCTGACTGCATTCCGAGATAGCCGCAAACTATATGAATAGGAGAGATTATATGTGTAAGGTGCAGGGTAAATATCAGGAATTTCTTTGTATATTAATAGTGGACACTAACCACAAAACTACCCCTCTATTTCAATTGTTAAAGTTGTTTGAATTACTCATACGCTGTGGGACACCACCAACTGGTTAGATTATAAAAGACAGGATGCAATATAGGTAGAAAGCTTTCAGTTATCTTGATTGGTGCGGAGAAAGAGCCACGCTGTTCTTTAAGCTTTAAAAATTAACCAGTGTACCAACAACACTGTTGTAGGGCATAGCTAAACGTCTGATTTATGCAAATATATGTCAATCATACGCTTCAGGGTACCCTCACAATAGTTAGCTTTTAAGTATCCTTGGTGAATAAATCTGATGAATAAATCTTGTTGAATAAATCTGTCAGCTATCTGGGTAGTAATAGGGATGAACCATACATCATTTGGGCCACTTCAGGGAAAGTTATATATATCAATCATATGGGTAAGGGAAGCCCCCTAAAGCGCTGGCAGTTATCTTCGCAATGATTCACTATTTCAGGGTCGCATCGAAAATAGCTAGCTGTAAACTATTTTGGACAGTTTTATGCACAAAGTCTAATAGTTCCTTGAGCCATGTGGCAAAGAATCAGCATTCGCTTGCGCGCTTTTTTTTTAAATATTTATTAATCATACGCACTAGGGGTATCACCAAAATAGTTACCCTGAAAATATTATAAACAATTTGGTTAAAATAAATTTCACGGATATTATGATCATTTTGGCGTAAGGCTCTGGATTTTCCTTAGTAGTAGTAACGAACACTAACTACTTATTAATTAAATTTAATTAAATATTTATTAATAATTAATTAGATTAATCATACCCCGCATGAATGTACCCAAAAGGTAGCTTTTAAAACTCCTAAATAGACTAGATATCAGGTCAGAGTTTGGACAGAATAAGGATTTGCTTAAACACTTATAGAAATCCGTTATCTGGGTATGTAGGTGGTGCATGGTTAGACCTGTCATCACTGATGGGTCCCTGATATATAAAAGTAAAATTTAACATCAAATAGTTAGCATTTAAATATCTGGAACAATTTTATGCACAGATGCAGTTGTCTTGGTTGTTGTGGGTAAATAACTAGGTCTCGCTTGTCCAGCAATAACGAACGCTAATCATTTAATAATATTTATTAATCATACGCTCCAGGTGGAACTAGCAAAATAGTTAATTTTTAAATATGTTAAAAAATTTGTTTCAAAAATTTACCAGTTATCATGAACGCTCTGGGGAAAGATGAAGGATTTTCCTGGTGTACTAATCAGGAATACTATTTATTAATACTTGCTTGAATATTTATTAATCATACGCTGCAGGGATATTAATAATAGTTTGCCTTCAAAAGACTTAAACAATTTCGTACGAAAATTGACTAGTCACTGTTCACTAGTCAGTGTTGGGAAGAGTTTTAAAAATATGTTAAAAGATTTTTCTATGATATTATTACCATCTAATTTACCATTTATTAAACATACGCTTCAGGGATACCCCCAAGCTAGAGAGTTTTCTAAAATCTTGAACAAATTGACGCAATCAAATAGCCAGGTATCCTGGTCGGTGCTGAGAATCAGCCAGGAATAGCTTACGCACTTGTTGTGCACATTTGCTTGTGCACTAATAGTGGTCACGCAATATTAACAATAGTTAAAGATATTTTTATTAATCATACGCTCCTGGGGCATCAACAAAGTAATTACATTTTGAAACAAAGCGGGGTATCAAGGCACTAGTTGATGCTAAATAGTATCTTTAGCAACCACCTAAACTTTTAAAACTTTCACAATTTTGTATATTATTTATATTTTTATTAATTATATTTTTTAAAAATAAAATAGGTATTATCATGAAAATTTGCTTTGGGTTTTCTGCAGGATCTGTATTGTCGTGATTAATGCTGAGCTAAAACAACATTTCAAAGAACCTTAGTAAGATAATTGGGAATTGATTCTCAAACAGAAATATGGTACATATCTAATTCAAAAGTAAACCACATGTGTGACTAGACAGTCACACATTATGTCGCACAATGTCGACTACTTTTGCCTGCCACTATAGTTGTTAAATGAAAATACCCCTGCATACATGTAAAGACCCACCAGTATGTGTGTTTTTTCGTTTCATTTTTCTTTGTCTTGTTTCGCTGTATATACATGTTTAAGTAAGCCAGTGCATTATGACGCGCTTGAAAGATGGACACACTCGCTTATTGTTTATGACACCCACACAATTCTGGTGATCAGTTGCACTCATGCTGGATGACAATCTCATACAACACGACAACAATAATACAATAATCTACGCTACCCTATGAGCTAGTCGCTGGAGCCACCCTGGGTTTTTCATTTCATTTCCCCACTTCGTCACCTCAATTTATTCAGCTTATTTTGTAACAAGTTGCACTTGACATATTGACCGGCATTATAAACACACAAATGCTGCAAATACTCGACATGTATACATGTATGTGTATAAATATTTATGTAGATGTAAATTATGGCATCCCATGCATTATTACCTCAATACCTCATTGGACTTGATGCTCTTTTGCCAATATAACCTTAATAATGATACAAATCTGTCAAAGGATTCAAACGGCCAAGATTATTTTCCGTGTTCAAAAGTATCAACATATGTTAAAGATCTTCGGCACATCATGCCCAATTAGTGGCTCTGGAGACTATAATATATTTGGTCATTTCAATGCATTCACATTTATAGAACTGCTTTCTCGACAATTTTACTTCAATACTGTAACATACAGATATTTATGAATGTCAAACATGGTATATGAAGATGTTGAAGAGATCGTGTAAGGTTAAGATGATGCTTATTAATATTAAGATGTTGAAGAAAACGCGTGGTTGATTTAGCCAAACAATAAAATACTCCTATATTTCCTATTGCATTATGAAACTTATCCATGCGCTTGATTTTACTCCACAAAAGAGAAATATTAAGATATAGAAGAGATCGTTCGAGTAATGAAATATAATTATATCGTCATAATAAGGTTACTTCCAGACACATAATTGTTAGTAAAATAATGCGGTTTCAGAGGATTCTTTAATATCCTTTGAAAAATGAGGGTAGTTTATATTATGTCAGTTCACTGCGATCCAGTCAACATCATAATAGACAACATCCTAATATGATTAATAAAGCTAAAGTTCATTTAGAAACTTTTGCTTATATAGGAGGTCATGTAAATCGTTGCATAAATAATAAAGAGTAGAACTGAAGGAGAACCAGGAATGTTAATTTCTATCCAGAAGACTTTTCCATCTTTTTACCTATAGAATTTTTAAAAATTCCCCCAGTTGTCCGATCCTGCGATCTAGTCAACATCCTAATGGGCATTATAACCAGTACGACTGAAGCTGAACTAAGAATGCTAGGTTATATCCACAAGACTTTGCCAACTTTTAACTGAAAAGATTTGAAATGTATTCCCATTTATCATATGCTGCGATCTAGCCAATGTCCTAATGGACATAAGAACGAGTAAGACAGTAAAAATGTAACAAATTCTGTAACAATGATGAAGATTAAGAATCCGCTGAGCATTTGTTGTCTTCTTTGTATTATAGACGGAGATCATACATAATTTTGGACCCCCCCTAATTACTGACGACCCCTGTAAACGGCGTAATGACCACGATTTACGGATATCCACTTGGAATGTGAGAACACTATACAGATCTACTATACAGACTATCAACTGACAGATGCCCTAGAGAATTATAAGGCTGATATTAGTGCTGTCCAGGAGAAGCGATGGAAAAGTTGCCATAACAAAAGCAGACAATGTCTTTGAACCAACCATCGGTAACTTTCGACTACATTTAGATCCTGTCGCGGCGAAAAACATGACTGTCAGTAGCACGAGATTCCAACAAAAAGACATTCATAAGACCACTTGGATATCCCCTGATCAACAGACGAAGAACCAGATTGATCACCTGCTAATTGATGAAAGACACTCTACTAGTGTAACGGTCGTACATGAGATTCGAGGATCTAATATCGATTCGGATCACTACCTGGTTTCAACAAAGTTTGGCACAAGGTTGAGCAGAGCGAAAGTCGTACGAAACCAGACATATAGAAGGCTGGATATCGGAAATCTGCAACTACCAGAGATCGCCATGCCATATGCAGAGAGCACACACATATACTAACGCTGAATGCATCCCTGCTTCATGATCCTGAAGCGCAGTGGAAGTACATTTCCCACTCTATGCAAACTGTTACTTGGTTATGACCGTTCTTGGTTATGAAAAATCAAGCACGATGATAAGTGTCGCATGGAAAGTGGTGCAATCTGCACGTATTGCAACGCTTCAGTCAGATGCAACTCGAGCCGCAACAGATCGGTATAAAGCAAAACAGCAGAGTCCAACCTCGTTTGTTTAAGAAGAAAAAGAGAGAGCACGAAAATGAGAAAATTTACTCCTACAGAAGGAATAATAAGCCCCGAAAATTCTACCGAAAAGTGCAAAGACAAACCAACGGAATGGATCAGGACAATCCTTTTTTAGAGATAAGGACCGAATCTTGTCACAGATGTGCAGAGTATGTTGGGAATATGGAGAGATCACTTCTTTGCTTTACTTGTCCCAAGATACTTCAATCTAGATGAGGATGTTGAGATCATACAGGACGATGGCGTCGACTGCTTCCCTCGTAGACAAGCGAACATAGAACTGCAATTTCCCGGCTTAAGAACAACAAACCCGATGAAGCTGATAGACTACAGGCGGTGCTGTTTAAGGCTGGCGGATATGAGTTGAAAAGGTGCATGCATCAGCTCATGTGCAAAATCTGGCTTGGCGAATGCATGCCCAGCGATTAGAGTCTTAGCATACGGTGTCTTGTTTTCAAAAAAGGCGATCCGAGTATATTCCTTGGATTATCCTTGAGATACAAGGTATTCTCGAGCATAATGTACGAAAGATTAAAGCCGTTTGGTACAGTCCTGATAGGACATACTAAGTTTGGTTTGTTGGCTGGAAAATCAACTATCGGCCAGATATTCACATTACGACAAATCCTGGTAAAAACCCACGCTAAACAAATTGACACCTACCACCTCTTTGTAGATTATAAGGCTGCTTTTGATAGCCCGATACGGGCAAAACTGTACCAAGCTATGTCGCAGCTTGGTATTCCTGCGAGGCTGACACTCCTTTGGAGAATGACACTGACCGAAGCGAAATCCTCAGTAAAGTTTGGGAATGATCTCACCGAATCATTTAATATGAGGCGAGGCGACACCCTAATCATACGATCTCTTCAATATATTTACTGTATCATAGTGAGAAAAGCTGCAGTCAACACGAGTAAGACTATCAGCAGCAAACGTCAGTGGCAACTTAAACATCATTGGGCCTAATCTTCGAGAAGCTACTCCAGTATGTTAGACAATTGTGAGAAATCAGCAAAAGTGACTTTGGCAGTAAACCAGGACAAGGCAAAAATAATATTTTCGATTTCCACTCGAGTGGATGATGGGGTGAACGTTGACAACGATATAATTGCGAGGAAGTGGACGAATTTATTTGCCTTGGAACTACTGTGAAAGGAAGCAATATCGTCAGGCTGGAAATCAAACAGAGATTTGTTCTTGTAAACAGGTGTTATTTCGGGTAAGCAAGCACTTCAGAGATAAGACCCTCTCTCAAGAAACGAAGATAAAACTATATAAGACTCTCATACAACTTGTATTGCTTTATGGCGAAGAATCCTGCGTCATACCGCATGCTGATGAAACATCACTGGAAGTCTTCGAGAGAAAAATTATCCTCAAAATATATGGTCCTATACTAGAAAATGGCGAGTATCGACGACGGATGAACCTCGAGCTGAATAATCTGTAACCCAACATCAACGTAGGTGTGCGTATCAATTTACGCTGGCTAGGTCAGGTCAGTAAACTCGATCAGAATGACCCTGTGCGAAAGGTATTCGAAGACTTACTCGAAGGACATCAAAAAACAGGAGGACCAAGGCTTTGCATTAAAGACCACGTGGAAGATTACCTGGGAGAGTTAACTAAAGATCGAGCCGGTTGGAGAATCATGTTATTCTAATTTTGTAAGACCATTGACCCCTCTGGGGGTTTTGAGGCCACCTAAGTAAGTAAGAAAGGTGTTGACAAGATATTGAGCTGCTTGGATAAAACCAAATATATCATCGGTGGACATACAGCTTAATCTCGGTAGTCGACTGTATCAGAGTAGGACCCAAAATTATATCTAAGTAGTTCATCGGTTGTTGCCCATACCAAACTAAGTTCAAAATTCTCAATGGCGAATCCCTGGAACTGACACCAGGCAATACGATTTTACATCCATAACTTTCTCTAAATTTGTTGATTTAGTTTAGTCCAGTTCTGTGGGGTATGAGTCAAAGTATTGGATTCGGAGTCTGGGACGCTTGGCTGAAGTCGGAGTCGTGAATTTTCAAAATGCTTTAGTCGCAGTTGGAGTCGTTCAATACGGTTTTACATCCAGACATGTTACTATAATTATATTGGCAAAAGTAATTATACATCTTACGGATGATTTTATTTGGAATTTTCGGAGATTTGTTTTCTTGTTTTCCGTCATTTAGTTCTTAAGAAAGTTAACAAAAGATTTGAAAAAAAAATTTAAAAAAAACCAACCATTTAAATATTGTTGATGTAGATTTTCGAGTTGGTTTTTTTCTGTTTGATTTAATTTTTTAAAATTTTTATTTAGTTATTTGATGTAATTTGTCTCTGAATACCCTTGACCAACAGAGTTTGTGTTGTTACATATTATCGAACATGTTGTCAGCTTTGTGACTTAGTACACGTAGTAAATTTAGCCGTAGTCTGTTATATACCTTCGTTGTAGTTATACCACTTCTGCCCCAACATGTGGACCTCCAGTTAACAACCGTGTGGCTCGTCTGTTTGCCCTTACAAGTCACGTGTACCTATCATATACTTCAACGCTCGAGTATCAACAACTTCTGCATTTGTTAGTTTCCTTTTGAATGTTTTGTTTGGCTTTTCATTGTTATGTTTTGTTTTTGTGTTACTCTCTTTCATTGACGTCTTTGCGAAGCTTAAGAGTAAAATGTAATGCGCGCGCATAGTAGCAACATCTATTTGTTGTTTTTCCTTCTTTGTTATTCTTTGTTTTTACATCCTGTTTCTCAGGCAACACACATTCTCGCACACACACACACACACACACCGAGAACGTCAAGTGCATTTGCATTAACTTGGTTCCTTTGGCGTTCACTTCGTTTGAATATCCCAAGTTCGAAGCTGTCAGTTGTTATTAAACATTTGCCGGTTACGGAAGTTCGCCAGCATTTCCGCGGCGCTTTTTCTATAAAGTAAAACGAGTAGTAACAGTTGGAAACGATTGCGAACGCGAACGGTCGTACGCCTACAGTCGGGTGCATTTTGTTATGCGTGTGTTTGTTCGTTTATTTTGGTTCACTTTTTTGAAATTTATGTAGAGTATGAGCGCTTAATAACGCGCGTAAACAATAAACGTTGAAGTGCCCGTGTGTTTGCGTGCGTGTGTGTGTGTGGAAATTATTGGATTGTATCCTTTTAAGTAAGGATCTGTTTGTAAGAGACATTAAACTTTTGCAATCAGTTCGTTACAATCCTTTACACTTTTATAACCGTTTAAGTTTAAATAATTGCACTTTTTTTCTGGCGAATTGCCAAAGTGAATGCCTACTCGTAGAAACAGAGTAAGTTAAGTGTGAATTTTTTATTATTGCAATTTGCATTGTTCTTCTTTTGATGCTATCATATGCATTAACATCATCATCATTCTGAGCATCATCATTTTCATCACTCACCATCATTCTCATCATCATCCTCATTATCATCACCAGCATCATTATCTTCATCATAACCATTATTTTCATCATCACTATCATCATCATTATTTGTATTACAGTTACCATCATCGTCGCTACTATCCTGCACATTTTCATCATTGCCATTGTATTCACTTGATTTGGTGCTTTTTTCTTCCCAAAAAAAAAAACTCCCAATTACTTGATATCAGTATTGCTGGATATAGCGTTTTAATTGAGCAGGATACTGTTTCCTAATTTTCTCTTCCGTTTCTAAGTTGGTTTGATTTTTAAAACCCCAGTTCAATGTTTTCAATCAGTTCGTTGTTCATTTACACCTACAAAAGTTTGATTAAATATAAGTAATTTTTACTAAAGTTATCGAGGCCGCTTATTTTACATCGGTGACAGGTGGTACAATGGATACTTTGAGTACGTAGGTTCGATCCCTGCTCAGACCAACCAACATTTATTTCGACAGCGGACATCTCGCTTAGTGACGGCGACAGTATCGAGTATTTAGCCACGAACTAAATTCTCAAAATACCGTTCGGAAGCGGTGAAAAACTGTAGGTCCCACTCAGTGAGTGTAAAACTAGAACGCGCACAGCTCATTTGTCGTGAGAAGCTCTCCCCAAGCCCTTCATGGGTTGTAATATGAAGCCACATTTATATTTTATATAAGAAGTCACGTTGGTTCATGTAAATGGACACATTAATGGAAATGTCCTTAATTATTGTATTTTTCTCTGCGGGATATTTGTAAAGGGTGTCCAAAAGTCACCAAAGTCTGGACAACTGTTGAAATTTAACCGCAAAATTAACCGTTGCCGATAATCTGCGGGTTTTAGTTCTTGCACCAATTTCATCTCATATCAGAAAAATAGTATATATTTTTTTTAAATGCACCGAAGTAACGCAGGAGACATTCCCAGTTGAGCAGAATACCTGCTGGTAGATGTGTCTGGTGTTTCGTTAACACTTTACTCTGATTCATTGTTCAGTTGTTAATCTCTTCATTATTTATTTTCCGGGTGTTACGAGTATTTATATAATCTGACCTAGGTAAACCCTATGGTGACATTTGGCCCACCCTGTATAAAAAAACGAAAAACTAAATAACAACTACACACTTTGGTTCTGGTTCTTTGGTTAGTTGTGAATCTCTCCATTATTTAGTCTCCAGGTGTTATTTATATAATCTGAAAAAAAATATTCAAAAATTAAATTGGTTGAGAATTTTGTCGTATTTGGAATTAATTTCATTCTTCGATATTTCGCTGCCCTTTGGGTAGCATCGTCAGTAAGATAAACACAATTATACGACCAAACACTTGAACAATTTAATTTTTGAATATAATAAGAAAGGTCGGATAAATCATCACTTATTCAGAAAAATATATATAAACGAAGAAGTTATTAAATTTTTAAGCCACATGGTGACTTTTGGCCCTCCCTGTGGACCCTTGTAATGTCCACTCAGAGAACTAATTGTTTGAAAAGAAGGTTGTACCAAACATAAAGTCGGCTGTTGAAACCGACTTGTGGTTGCCACAACAGAATTGATATAGTCACGATTTAATTTAGTCCCCACAACCACAATTCGTTCGACACAACCTCTAATTGTTTGTGATAACTTCTAATGCAGTTGTGACAGTCTGTAAAGATCAACAGAATTGTCCTTAATTGCCCATAATTTCCCAGCGGGGTATTGATACTTGTTATACCCATTCAGAGAACTAGATGTTTGAAAAGAGGTTGTGGCAAACATAAATTCGGCTGTTGCCACCGAATTGCGGTTGCCGCAATGGAATTGAGGTTGTCGCGAATTAATTTAGTACCCACAACCAAAATTCGGTTGAAACAACCTCTAATAAGTTGTAACAAATTCTAACGCGATTGTGAAAAACTCTAATTCGCATGTGATTACATCTACTGTGGTTGTGACAACATCTAAATTCGATTACTGCAAATCCAGTTTTTTTCCTGTGGTTTCCAGTTTTTTTTTCCAATAACTAATTGGTTGAAAAGAGGTTGTAGCAATTCTAAATTCAGCAGACGCCACCGAATTGCGGTTGCCACAACGGAAAAAAGATTGTCACAACTTAATTTAGTCACCACAACTGAAATTCGGTTTCAGCAACCGCATTTCATAATAGATTCGGTTGTAACAACTCAATCGTCAATTATAATCATTATGTGAACTAAATATTCTTTAATTTCGGTTACAACAAACGAATTTGGAATGAATTCAAATGCAACAACCAAATTCCAACCAAATTTGGTTACAGCAACCGAATGTGGTAACAATACTGGTGAAACAAACGAATTTGGCATCAGTTCGGTGGATGTAATTGAATTCGGCCTTAAGTCGGTTGCAGAGATTAAATTTGATGTCAATGTTGTTGCTGTAATCGAATTTATCATTAATTCTGTCGGATTACGAGAAATTCAGTTTTGTTTCCCCGTGGGTGTAAACTCAGGGAACTAATTGTTTGAAATGAGGTTGTATCAAACGTAAATTCATCTGAGGCCACATAATTGCTGTTGCCACAACGGAATAAAAGTTGTGACGACTTAATTTAGTTCCCACAACTGAAATTCGGTTTCAGCAAACACGTTTCATAATAAATTCGGTTGGGACAACTGAATCGGCAATTATGTTAATTTTAAGAACAAAATATTGTATAATTTCGGTTACACCAAACGAATTTGAAATTAATTCAAATGCAACAACCAAATTCTAAGAAAATTTGATTAAAGCAACTAAATGTGGCGTAAATTCTGGTGACATAACCGAATTTGGCATCGGTTCGGTGGCAGTAACTGAATTCGGCCTTAGGTCGGTTACAGCGACCAAATTTGATGTAAATTTTGTTGCTGTAGTCGAATTTATCATAAATTCCGTCGGATTACGAGAAATTCAGTTTTGTTTCCCAGTGGGTGTAAACTCAGTGAACTAATTGTTTAAAACGAGGTTGTAGCATATGTAAATTTAGCAGACAACCCCGAATTGCGGTTGACACAGCGGCAAAAAGATTGTCACAACTGAATTTAGTCACCACAACTTCATTCCGGTTGCAGCAAACATGTTTCATAATTAATTCGATTGGCGCAACTAAATCTCATAATTATGAGATCTAAATTTTCTATAATTTCGGTTACAGCAACCGAATTTGGAACGAATTCAAATGCAACAACCAAATTCCAACCAAATTTGGTTAAAGCAACCAAATGTGGCATAAATTCTGGTGACATAACCGAATTTGGCATCGGTTCGGTGGCAGTAACTGAATTCGGCCTTAGGTCGGTTACAGCGACCAAATTTGATGTAAATTTTGTTGCTGTAATCGAATTTATAATTAATTCCGTCGGATTACGAGAAATTCAGTTTTGTTTCCCCGTGGGTGTACTCTCAGGGAACTAATTGTTTGAAATGAGGTTGTATCAAACGTAAATTCAGCTGATGCCACCGAATTGCGGTTGCCACAAGGGAAAAAAAGTTGTCAGGAATTAATTTAGTTCCCATAACTGAAATTCGATTACAGCAACCACGTTTCATAATTGGTTCGGTTGTGACAACTGAATCATCAATTATGTTAATTTTGAAAACCAAATATTGTATAATTTCGGTTACAACAACCGACTTTGCAATGAATTCAAATGCAACAATCAAATTCCAACCAAATTTGATTACAGCAATCGAATGTGGCATCAATTCAGGCGCCACAACCGAATTTGACATCAATTCGGTGGCAATAATCGAATTTGACCATAAGTCGGTTGTAGCAATCAAATTTGACATCAATTTTGTTGCTGTAGTCGAATTTGTAATGAATTTCGTCGGACAACCAAATTTATTCTCAATTCGGTTGACAAAACATAATCTTTATATACTATATAATTGTACTGCACGTGTGTTTGTGACTGAACTCCTCCTAAACTTCTGGTCCGATTTGAATAAATTTTTTTGTATGCGTTTGGGTGGCGCCCTGGGTGGTTTAATTTACTATTCGGTCCAATTGGACAAATCGGCGTAGTACATCCCATACAAATCGCTTGAAATATTATACAGGACAATGTCTGCCGGGTCAGCTAGTTATATATATAATTACAATCTTTCGATAAAGCCCTAGATAATATATCTGCATTTGGAAGAGAATTTCCCATGTACTTGAGTTGTGAAGTCGTCAGCATATACCACGATTTCCAACTTCATCCTTCTAGCTCCACCAAATTGCAATATACTGTTCAAGTGGTTTCTTTATTCACATATCCAGTTAAGTTGGTGCGACCCAATGACCAAGTTATAAGTATTCCATAGATAAAATTAATCATCATCTGTTCAATATGATTAATGATCATAGTGTCAATAAGGCAAATTTTATAGATCACGGTAAAACGTTTTTGGAATCGCCCTTTATGTATGACCGTCGGTGGTGCAATAGTAGTGTGCGCGGATCTTAGACAATATAACATGGCTTCGATCCCTGCTTTAACCACCTTACATTTCTCTCGATGGCGGCCATCTCCCTTAGTGACGACGACACTATCGCGTATTTAGCCACGAATATCTAGCCACGAATAACTCAAAATACCGTTCGGAAACGGCGTAAAATTGTTGGTCCCAACCAGTGAGTGTAAAACTGAAAAGCCCACAGCTCACTAGTTGTGGTGGCTATACTCGTACCTGTGCCAATTCCCACGGATATTGCCACGTTTTGCAACGACCCAGTTTCTTCGAACGTCTGCACCAAACGGTTGATTGGTGACTCCGGTGGCTGGTTGTGGTGACCGAAAAAATCACGTAAGGCGCGAAATGCACTTCAAGCAGAAGGACAATTTTCATAAAATATTTGAATCAATTTTTCGCCTTGTTCAACTGAGTCTCGTTCCCAGACTAAGATTGCCAAAGCCTGTTGTACCAATTGTCTGGAAAATATAAAAAACTAATAACATTAACATATTACAAATATTTTCTGTCAAAGTTACAATTGAATAACCCTTTAAATGTCTCTGAGGAGTTCTCGATTCCGTCGCAGGAAGGTTTCTAAACCATCCTGTTTTGCAGAGCACTTATTGATAAAATTAATGGTTCCTGTTATATCCTATGTAGGGATTAGGGAGAGCACTTATTGGTAGGCCATGGACTAATGTACGCCTGTCCTTCAGCCACATCCTGGAATGTTGGTATGAGACATCACATGCCCTGAATGCCCCTTAACTATATCAGCTCAATTTACACGCTTAATGGTTACGGAATATGAAGTCTCGTGATATCACAATGGTCCCCATTGAACCAATTGTGCCAATAGTGGAAGCCTCTTGTACCTAGCCTACTAAACCTATCAAATAGTTTTGAATTCATTGTTCTGTTAAGCCTTTAATCACAACACATTCGAAATATTATAAAATTAGTCTAAAGGATTTAAATAAATTATGTCCTTTTTTTAATTACATTAAATATTCTTCAATTTCTCAAACATATTTAGCACATTATTGGTTATAAAATTTTCATTGACTTAACCACTCTCATGTTCCTGACAAAATCCCACCAGCAATAATGAACAAATGACTATAAATTATTCACAAATTTATCGAATATAGCCTCTCTCTCCTGCTACCAGGATGAAGATGATGATGATGATTATTGTACTGATGGTCATCATCGTCATCACCATGGCTGGCTGCCATGACCATGGTCATGAATCACCTGTATCAGGCATAAAGCATAATAAACGTCAAAAGTAATTCACACCATCC
This sequence comes from Phaonia tiefii, assembly GCA_963931995.1. Lineage (NCBI taxonomy): Eukaryota > Metazoa > Arthropoda > Insecta > Diptera > Muscidae > Phaonia > Phaonia tiefii. Next base: position 8,989,375 of record OZ008370.1, read on the forward strand.
AAAGTCAAAAAGTTTCCATGAGTAGCCAAAGTGGCTCATTGGCCTGGCCAACTATCGCAGTGTTTCCATTGTATATGAGTTTTTTTTTTTAAATAAATAATGCAATTTTTCAGTTTTTGTTTGCTTATTTTTTCAATATTTGAGTAGATTGAAAAAATATACTAAACTGAAATGTTTGTGGAATGTTTGGGATTATAGTAGGACCATTTAAATAAACAAGCAGGCTGGAAACTATTAATGGTTGTTTCATTGTCCAGCTTTTGTTTAATAGTTTGTCGACAATTTATTGGCACAAATTTGATTTATTTGTTGGGTTTCTGGCATATTTTGTGGTTTGCGGTCAATTATTAATCGAGAGATATTTGTAAACAATTTTCCAACCAAATGAATCGATTAAAGCCGTTAAAAAAATTATAAACACTGGTTGGTATGGGATGATGTCGTTGAAATGAACGTAAATTCTTTCCCTATTCCCCACTATGTACCTCATATTTTTTATTATTTTCGGTGGTCACCTTATTTTATAGGTTTATATGAAATCTCCCTAACAACGCACAGAGTCTAGAGTGCTTCTATTAAGACGATAGAGAATATTGCAAGTGGCAATCCTTCACATAGCCGTCGGTGGTGCAATGATTATAATTATTGTGCGCGCCTCTTGTACATGAGATCCCGGGATCGATCCCTGCTCTAACCACCTAAAATTTCTTTCGGCGGCGGTCACCTCGCATAGTGACGGCGACACTATCGAGTATTTAGGCATGAAAAAGCATCTCAAAATATCGTTCGGAACCGATGAAAAACGGTAGGTCCCAAACAATGAGTATGAAACTAGAAAGCGCACAGCTCACTGATTTGTGAAAAGCTCTCTCCAATTCCTTCAGGGGATGTAATGGGAAACCATTTATTTAATCCTAGGCTCAATTATGTGGAGAATGAAATGCAAAGCATAAGTGCTTCGCTTCCTCTCCGATTCCTCGTTACCTAAGGCATTTGTCCAGCCTGCTAATCACTCTGGGTAGTCCCGGCTGGGCCTCCAACCAGTTTGGTCAGAACGTATAGTCCTATATGTTATCTGGAACAAAACAAATCGTTGATCATGTTGTTTCATCCGACTTTCAGTTGTGGGGACTAAATTCAGTCGTAATAACCTCAATTCGGTTAAGGCAACAGCGATTCGGTGGAAATTTCTCTTCAAACAATTAGTTAAATGACTGTAACCTTACCGTTGTCCAGTATGGGAGGAAGCTGATGGAGTCGGCACTAAACCAGGATCTGATCTTAATATCAAAATAGCTATCAAATAAATTGAGTTGAATTTAACACATGTTAATCCCACCAGAGGTAACGACCTTGTTGTGATGTGAGGGCTTAAACGAGTGCAAGCTGACATGAGAGTGGCTGCGTGAACAAAAGGATAAAGGACCGCCGTCGAAAAATTTCGAAAATTAAGGTGGTTAGAGCAGGGGTCGAACCTACGTCCTCATGCATAAGAGCCACGTACCACCGACGGACCAGACACATAGAAAGCTTAACATCGGAAAGCTACAATTACCAGAGATATCCACGGCCTATGCAGAGAAACTCACTCAGATACTGGCGCAGAATTCGCCCCCGCCTACTGATTCTGAAACGCAGTGGTCATACAATTCCCACTCTGTGAAAACTGCTTCAGAGACCGAAACCGTATAGGGGAGAACTTCTCTCAAGCACTGGGCTGTGCGCTTTACAGTTTTCACTCACTGATTGGGACCTACAGTTTTACATGGATTCCGACCGGATAGTGTCGCCGTCACTATGCGAGGTGACCGCCGCCGAAAGAAATTTTAAGGTGGTCAGAGCAGGGTTCGAACCCAGGATCTCATGTACAAGAGCCGCGCACACTAACCATTGCACCACCGACGGTTAATGAAAAAACACTTAAAGATAAACGGCGGTACGATAAGAGCACGGCAAGTCATGAGTAGAACGCTGCACGTGTGGTAATACTTCAATCAGTTGCAGCGCGAGCCGCGACAGAGCAGAGACAGAATCTTACAGAAGGAAGAACGAGGTCCGCAAATTCTATAATAAAGTACAAAGGCAAACCAACGGATACGGATCTGGCCCTCCATTTTGTAGACATAAGTTAAAATTTAATACAATTTAAAAAAGGACTCGTAGTCTATATAAATATCCCACATTTATATTCTGCTGCCTATTCTAAAATCAACAGGTAACCATTTTGTCGAACCATCTGAACACTTCTTTGAAAAAGGACAAACATACCTGGCAAAAGTTGAAGGTACCGATTTCTTGACTTTGACAACCCCTTCTGAAATATTCTGGGCAACATTTTCGTGGAAAATTTGAATGCACAAGAGTCCCAAGAGAGACATTTTTCGAAATAAGGACGAAAGAATACTGCATATGGAATTGACAAACATAGTTTTTTGGACATTATCAAAATTCTGTTTCGGCTCAAAAAAAAAAATGTTCTGTCCTTCCAGGATTTTAATACACTCACCTAAGGGGTTGATTTTTCAAATGCACCGTGGTATGATAAGCTCTCTCCTCTCGTTTCATGGGTTCTAATGGGGTAATATTTCCGTATTTATTGCCGCAACCACATTCACTTGGATGCACCTATTTTGGGTCACAGAACTGGACCCAAACTGCCAGACTATATGTAATTTTTCGATTATCGTAGGGAAAAGTTCGAAAGTGTTGAGCGGCCGTCAAGTCAAGGACATATATTTGGGATTTAGGTTAATTTTTGCTCGGCCTGTTCAATTTTATTTGGTTGATAAGGTCCTGCGTTGGTTTCAGGTATCGGTCATAGTCTCGAAACTGATTGGAACCTACAGTTTTACACCGGTTCCGAACGGTATTTTGAGAAGCATTTTACAGGTGGTTGAGTATTGTACCATTATTTGTAAGGGTTAGGCAACCACATTCTGTTACCAATCACCTCCTGTTACCAATCACCTTAGGTAACAATAACCTTCTGTTACCAATCCCCTTCTGCTACGATGGTCAACTATCTGTAGTATTGAAATACCTATTTCCGACTGAATTACGATCAAATCCTGTTCGAAATCCATTTTAACTCTAAGAATTATCAAATTCCCCTTATCATCCTTCCATTAAATTCCTTGTTTCTTTGGGACAGTTTGGACAAAAAAATTGCAAGTAATTAAATTTCTTTAAACTTCAAACTTCCTGCTGACAGTTAAGGAATCTTCCGGTTCCGGTTTGCAACTGGCTTTCTTTGGCATTTAAAGATGAGTGCAACAAATTAAGGATTCGCCAAAATCTCTGAAATTAAAAAGATAATATTGCATGTAGTTTTCACTGTTTGTTGCAACACAGTCGGCTACTTGTCCTTGCAACAAATATTTTTCATTATCCAAAAATAAAAATGGCAGAAGAAGAAAAATGTTGTGTCTTTCTGTGCCAGTGCTTTATGCCATTATATGAAATGTTCCATTTTATGTTTCCGTTTCCGTAGATTGACACAGCATCTTTGTGTGTTTGCCTGACAGAGCATAGACAAACTGCCAGCTGAACAGACAAGCAGACGAATGGTCGAGCAAGTGGAGAGAAAATAAGAATCACTGTTGTAAATTCTTGTAAAGATTTCGTCTTTCTGGAAATGTTCGCAAGTAAAGCGTTGTTAGGGTGCGAACTTGGATTTTTTTAGTGTTGTTCGGTATAAGTTGCATAAAGGACATGTGTCTTTCAGTGTAAATCCTGCGCTGTTGCCCCAGGAAACATAGAAAATGTATAATAATCCGACCAACAACTTTTCTCTTGGACGGCTTCCAAATATGCCACATAAAATTGGTCCATTAAAGCATTGTAACATTTGGGAAATAGCAGAAAACTTTGAGTGTTTGGAAGAAGAGTACCAACTTTTAAATAGTCATTAAGTATTCCTTGCAATTACAAAAGGATCTAAAAGGAACAATTCACAGTAAAGAATTTCTGTGGATGTTAATGAAAGTAAGATCGTGTAAATGAAAATTACTGACTGACTTAAGCGTCTAGATCTTCTTCGCGTTCTCTGAACTCTCTTGTCACGGCAAGCGGATTTGACACCTGCTCCTTTGCGCGGAGTTTGACTCTATAAATCTCCTACAAGAGCTGCAATTTTTTGCATTATAACCCACGTATGAGCGCCGTATAATAATTCAGGTGGCATCCGGGTATAAACAAATAAATAAATATTTCCCTTTGCATTACCTGAAGGGACAAGGGATTCCGAATGCATGAACTACGCGCTTTGCTGTTGTACTGACTGAGACCTACAGCTTAGCAGCGGTGCCGAACGGTTTTTTGACAAGGGGTTTTACTGTCCAATAACCGATAGTGTCGCCGTCACATACCGTCGCTTACTAAAATGTAAGATGGTCATATCAGGAAGGGGTCCAATAAACGATAGTGTCGCCTTCACATACCGTCGCTTACTAAAATGTAAGGTGTATGTATCAGGAATCGAACCCACTGTCATATGTACAAGATTCGCACACTAACCATTGCACTGCCGACGGATGGAACCCGTGAACTGAACTTCAGTCTATCAAAAGTAACGTTGCTTAGGTTAGGTTTCGGTAGCCGTCGGTGGGGCCCTGACAGTGTGCGCGGCTCTTGCCCCTTAGGACGTGGGTTCGATCCTTGCTCTGACAAACTTACATTTCCTTCGACAGCCGTCACCTCGCTAAGTGACGGAGACACTATCGAGTATTCAGCCAGGAAAAAGCTTTTCAAAATACCGTTCGGAACTGGTGTAAAACTGTAAGTCCCAATCAGTGAGTATAAAACTAAAAAGCGCTGAGTTCACTAGTTACGAGAAGCCATCCCAAATTCCTTCATGTGATGTAATGGGAACCAATTTTTCTCTGTTCGGTTAAGTGCTGGTGACAGTGTTCCTAATACATTGTGATACCACGGGGTGAAAAAGTTATACGGCATTGACACCGACCAATATTAGCGAATTTCGAAGGTTAATGCCAGTTATAATCCGTAAAAACTAAAGTTTTACTGATAGGAGATTTACCCCGCTCCAAGAAACTCAAAACCCTATCGACTGTCAAGGAAGCAAATTCTCATAGATTCCTAAAGGAAACGGATATCGTAGCAGATATTCTTGGGCTAACCAGCTCTGGGCACATGCAGAAAAGGTACTTATTAGCCTCGTCCTCTTCCTCATCTTAGCAGCTTCTGCAAAAGTTCAGAGAATGTCTCGTCAAGACGGAGACAATCATTGAGACCTTCGGCTGAATAGAAGGTTCATAAATTTCTGCCTATCCAAATGTGTGTGTGTCTTATGCATGCACAGTCTGTGCATCTAGTACAGTAGGCTTACAGGGAGATAATCAGTAGACTTCCCTCTTCCTCATCGTAATAATTTCCGCAGAAGTCATTTGAATTGACCTACGTTACATGTCGTCCTCTCAGAGAATGCATCGTCAAAAGTTGGACAGTCATTGAAAAGGTTCATAAATCTCCGTCTTTCCAATGTGGGACAGATTTGCCTTATGTGTGTACAGTCTGTGCATCTAGTACTGTAGGCTTCAGGGAGATAATCAGTAGATTTCCCTCTTCCTCATGTCTTCCAATCAGAGAATGCATCATCAAAATTCGGACCATCATTGAGACTTAGTTCATTGGGCTTAGTTTTGTCGGTAGTGAAGTTTTATGAACACATGAACAATGTGGCCTCAGTCTCGTTTCTTACACAATTATGCCCCAGTTGCTAGAGACTTTATGGCAACTTGACTATCAGAGAATATATTAATTCCAACCTTAAAAATAAATGGTTTCCCATTACATCCCATGAAGGATTTGGGGAGAGCTATGCGCTTTCTAGTTTTATACTCACTGATTGGGACCTACAGTTTTACACCGGTTCCGAACGGTATTTTGAGAAGCTTTTTCATGGCTAAATACTCGATAGTCTCGCCGTCGCTATGCGAGGCGGCCGCCCCCGAAAGAAACTTAAGGTGGTCAGAGCAGGGATCGAACCTAGGATCTCATGTACAAGAGGCGCGCACACTAACCATTGCACCACCGACGGCCATAATTCCGACCTTAGTCAGAACATTACTTCTCCGCTACTCCGCTAGCCCAAATTGCTAAGATTTCTGCCTGGTAGACACTGCAGTATTCAAACAGTCTTTACAGAAGACAGCAAAGACTACTTAGACTACTTGCTACTTCTTACCAAAGAGTGGTTCGATAATACCTGGAAGGTCAGGCGTTGTTTTGAGAATGACACTGTTTCCGAAGCCACATTCTGACCAGAGTGACAGCTCCTTAAGTCTAACAGCAGCAGCAGTGGCATGCTGCCTATCTACAATCTCCAGTGGAATTAAATGTACCACGACATTGCGTCAATCGTGGCGGTGTCGTAGTCAACGCACCTGTGACTCACATACTAGCCAATTCACTGGTTATTATTAACTATTGTGCAATAGGTGGATTTCCAAACAGCCGTCTACCAAACGATAACGCCATACAGCACTATAGGTCTACCTACTGCCGTATACATCCAGTGAACTATTCACGGTTTCAGACCCCAGAGTTTTCCAGTTTACCTTTGCTGGTGTACAGCGGTATCACAGCCGTTGTGGTTCTTTCCAGACAGTTGGGTTTGAAGTTTAACTTCCTGACCAATTAAATTCCGAAGTATTTTGCGATTTCAGAGAAAGGAATTCCAATACCAAGGAGACAGGTGCAAGAGTTGGTACCTCCTGCGTAAAAGAACAAGTTTCGAGTTGGTTGGGTTCATCCCAAGACCATTATCCGAAGGCCATCATTCATTGGTATGAAGGGACTGTTGCAGGAAGTTCTAAGAGTACTTGGAAACTTCCTTCTAACCATTATTGGCACGTTTAACACCCATTTTCTACAAAGAAAGCAGAATACTGTTCATGTAGAGATTCCATAGCAGAGGCGACAAAACGCCGCCTTGAATCTTTCCTCTGCTGCCAAATCTGTAAAGGTTTGATGTCCCCAAACTATACGAAAGGCATATCTTTGTAAAAAGTTTGTGGAAAAACAATCTGATATGATTTTCAAGCCCCAGAGCCGTGATAGCCGCAGTTAATGCGACTTGATTTACATTGTTCGAGGCTGCCTCTATGTCTCAAATAGATACCATGGTCTATTCGTTAACAGCAAGAGAACATTCTATAAAGCTGACCATATCAAGCATAGCGCTTTTGATAGACCCACACGCTAAAAAATCTGTCGTTGTTTGTTGTATAACGTATTTGTAGCTTATCGCAAATATAGTATACTTGTGTCGAAACACATTGGATTTGCTATTCAATCGCACATGTTGGAGACACAATGATTAATAGGTTATACTGTATGTTTTTTGTGGTCCAAATGTAGTCATGTTTTTTTGAAAACTGCTGAAAACAAAAACGTGGCCGACAACGAAGAAACATATAAGCAGCTGATCTTCAATTCATGAAAACATTGCTTGAAAACATATACATGGTTCCTGCAAAATGTTGCTGGAGCCGTTTTCCTTTACTGTAGGCGTGCTGTCGAGTAGACAGTACCCAATTTCCTATCAAGCTTAGATAGCTATCTTGATATTAGACAGGGTACTGTCTACTCAAGAGCTCAAGTGTTAGTTTAATATCAATCAAATAGTTCCAATTCACCACAAGTGTTGTATATTTTGTAATGAACTTCAGAAAAATTCTCATCAATATTCAATCCCGATTTAATCATAGTTGACATTCCAAACAGTTTCATTTAATGCTGTTTCCTGTACATTGATCTGTAGGTTGTCTATTGATTCAAGAATCATCCCCTTTCTCTATCAACAATTTTTAATTGCATTTTGAATTATAGAGCAAATAGGTTTTTTGTTCGTTGTTTAAATTATATTCTATATTTAGCACTTTAATTAAAACTAATCCCTTTAATGCCCTGTATAAAGGCGATTGCAAAAATGTATGGTGCACTACAATTATATATTGCTGCAATGCAGTCAGTAGTTACTTGTTTTTATATCAATTATGATGTCACATTTGAATAAATGAACAAATGAACAAACGATTTTAGAATTCACAACTGTTATCTGTAGGCTAGTGGGGAGAAATCGTGTCCAAAGGCCAAGGTATGCCGGTAAAGTGTGTTAAGATTATACATCCCTTGTTAGCCATTTATATTATTTATATGGGATCCTAGATAATAAGTACAGTAAAACCTCTCTAATACCCATAATTGATTAGAGTCAAACAAATTTAGCCTCAGTTACAATCTCCTTAATTTGATCTATGAATTACTTACGAGAAACCGTATAACCTCGTCCCTGGGACACACGGCCTTAAGTCGAAATGTGAATAGAGGAATTCGCCAAGAGGGAATCTCTTCTCCACTCCTCTGGAATTTCGCATTGAACAGTGTTTTCAGGCTTCCAAGTCGTAGAATATGCTGATGAACTGACAATTGCAGTAAAGGTAAAATACTCTTACACAGGCAGAGATGTGCTACAGACAAAACCGAGTTCGTAGTCTTTGCCAACAAACAGTTGGTTCCGTATACTCATCCCTTGTCCCTATGAGGTAGAGAATTTTTCCTAAATGATAGAAAACGTAACTTCAAGTCAACAGTATGTATAAGATCAGTAGAGGTACAGTGACTCTAAAAAAGGGTGTCCTATTACATCCCATAAAGGGATTGGGGAGAGCTTCTCGCACCCAGTGAGCTGTTTTACACTCTCTGAATGGGACCTGCAGTTTTACACCGATTACGAATGCTTTTTTGAGAAGGTTCTTCATGGTTCATTACCCGATAGTGTCACCGTCACTAAGCGAGTCAATTGTGATTCAATTCAATCCAAGGAAGACTCAAATCCATCTCTCTTACGGAGGCTGAACGGGTCATGTCGACAGTGGACGTGGGAGTTGAAGAGGCTGCGCTACTTGGATTAGTTAACACAGCCGAAAGAGGTCTCTGCAATAAACCATATGCATTCGCAGCCTTCCTGGATATACAAGGGGGGTTTTAACAAAGCCAAAGCCGAAAGTGTCATACAAGCTCTACAAGATAGTAATGTCGGTCCATACAACTCACAAGGTAGAGACTCAATGCCACCGATCAGACGGAAAATAGCCCAGTGGGGTGAGGTATCGGCACTAGGTCAGTCTGTAACGGCTCAAACCAGGATGGAGGAGCGCATCACTACTATGGTCAGTGTTTATGAACACTCTATTGTTGGACTTGGGTAATTGCATATGTTTATGGTGTCCTGGTGATTGTAACAAATCCCTTTATCTTCTTGATATGTGAAATAAATGGAAATATCTTCGGAGAGATCACCACTTGGTTGATCATCTGTGGTCTAGGCGTTACGCCGCAGAAAACTGTCCCACAAGTAAGTGAACTATTCCACAATATCGCATACCCTCACTAAATGGTACACAATAATAGTTGTTAGATAGGGCAATGTCCTGAGTGTAATTCTGGATCCGAAACTCAACTGAAAACAAACTTAATATTGAACAGAGAGTTACATAGACTCAAGGTGCCTTCTACGCTTGTAAGATACCAGAACATGGGGCCTAAACCGGAAGTTGGTATTATGGATGTACGTGGCAGTGGTTGGACCCATTCTGAGCTACATATGGAGCATGGGTATGGTGACCGGCTCTGGAGAAAGATTGAAAACTGTCAACAGCGTAGAGACAGCTTGCGTTGGCGTGACAGGAGCATAAGGAAAGTGGCCCAATACGATGAAGAATTTGCTCCAACCAAAGAGTGCTTTGCGGTTTTAAAAAAATGGTTTCCCATTACATCCTGTGAAAGTATTGGGGAACGCGTCTCACAACCAGTGAGCTGTGCGTTTTCTAGTTTTATGACCACTGATTGAGACCTGCAGTTTTTACACCGATTCCGAACGGTATTTTGAGAAGCTTTTCAATGGCTAAATACTCGATAGTGTCGCCTTCACTATGCGAGGTGACCGCCGCCGAAAGAAAATTTTTAAGGTGGTCTGAGCAGGGATCGAACCCAGGATCTCATGTACAAGAGACGCGCACATTAACCATTGCACCACAGACGGCGGTTTAGAGAACTGAAATGTTGCACCCAGCGAAGTCATGGGCATAGTAGGTTTCTGTGCAATTTACCTAGTGGAGTCATACCTGAACGAACAGACTATGCTAGTCCAGAGTTGAACTTCCGGCAAATCTTCAGATCTACCATACCCCATAGAGAAGAGTTAGGGATCCCCTCATCGTTGCAGGGCGTTTGCATAGATATTTTTATGATTGGATCTAAGACTGACAGTAGAGTGGGAGCTAGGGTATACTCAACGTCACTGGGTATTACACTATCAATAAGTATTCCTGTGTTTAGCAGTATCTTCCAAGCAAAAGTACTGGCAATATTGGAGGCGTGTCGTCAGTTGAGAAATCATGTTATAGTAGGGAAGATAAGGGATGTAGCCTTAAAGTAGAATATATCGATACAGGTTCGTGAATGCTGGAAACAAGGCAACTGACGAACTAGCCAGGAATGGTTCAAGTGGAATGGCGGATGGACGGAACATAACTGAAATCCCTCTAAGATTGTTGCGTACCCTAATTGATCGCCACTTTCATCACATTGCAGACAGATACTGAAGAGAACTCACCACCTGTCGCATATCAGGGTGTATACGGCCTAGATATGATGGTAAGAGAACCAAGTTCCTGATGACTCTGACCATGAATACAATAGCCAGTATGACAGCTGTCATAACCGGTCACTGTACGATTGGTATATATACTGCTACCATTGGATTATACCACAGGTGTTATTGTCATAGTTGCGACGACGAACTTATAGCGGAAACCAATGAACACTATCTCCTACAGTGCCCAACCTAGTCAAATATAAGGGGATAAGGGGATTTTGACGGAATACAGGAACAGGGAGTATTGATCTGAGTCTGCTTCTAAAATATATTAATAGTACTAATTGGGTATAAGTGGGCATCCTCAATCCTTTAGTGGCACATTCTTTGATTTTCTTTAATTTCTCTTCAGAGTAATGTAGATATTCAAACCGGTATCAGCTTCCTTGGGAGGAACTCACAGTCACTCTAATTTAACCGAGCCTTCGGAGACATTTCTACTTAGCTATATGTACAATTTTATTTGCTGAACTGAGAAAGGTTTTCCTTCTTTGCGTTTAGGCGCACTGGTTCCTAGATGTGGGCATATTTGTATTTGGTGATTTGCGAACATTTGCCTAGTGATCGGATATTTATTTTCGATTGAATGCACAGTTTCCCAGATATAGGCATATTTGCATGTAGCGACTAGTGAATATTATTTACTGATCCTAAAATGTTGTTTCTTTTGCGATTATACGTATAGACCGTTTGCTGGTCATGGGAATATTTGTACTTAGGGATACGTGAACAGTGTTCTCGTGATTCCAAAAGATATTTATATTTTGAGATTGACCGTACCGTTTCCGAGATATGTACATATTTGTATTTAGGGATTTGTGAACATTTATTTTGTGACCCGAAATTTGTTGTGCTTTGTTTGCGATTGGACGACCAGTTTCCGAGATATGAACATGTTTGTATTCAGGGATTTTTAAATAGTGTTCATGTGAATCCAAAATCTTTGAATATTTTTTCGACTGGACGCACATTTTCCGAGTTATTTAATATTTGTATTAAGCGATTTATAAATATTTGTGCGTTGATCTAAAGATTTTGTGTCTTTTGCGATTGGACGTACTGTTTGCGAGATATGAACATATTTGTATTTAGGGATTTGTGAACATTTGTTTGTGTTACGAAATGTGTTGTTGTTTGTTTGCGATTGGACGCGCAATTTGCGAGATACGGACATATTTGTATTTATGGATTTTTAAACAGTGCTTTCGTGCATCCAACGTTTTGAACTTTAGTATTTTTTGCGCCCAGTTTCCGATATAAAATCATATTTGTATTTGGCAATCTGTCAATATTTGTTAAGTGGTCTAAAAAGTTCGTCTGATTTGATATTGAACGTATCGTTTCCGAGATATGTACATATTTGTATTCAGCGATTAGTTAGAGGTATTTTAGATATCCCTGGATTTGCTCTTTCTGCTTTTATCTGCATCGTTTGCGAGATATGGATAAATTAAGCAATTTGTGAACATTTAATTAGTGATCCGAAACTTTTTTTTTTTTGCGATTGGACGCACAGTTGTAGAGATTTTGGACATATTTGTATTTACAGATTTTTTGTCCGAATCACAACATATTTTTCTGATTTTGTTGTACTGTGCTATTTTTAATATGAACGAATAATTATTTTGTGTTTAATTTCTGTCCGAAGCAATTAGGACTTTTGTATTTTTTTTAAAGAGAATTGCAAATTTTTATTAAACATTATATTAGCAACAAATTTGTTTTCCAGCCCACATCGTTTTTTCCTGTTCTTCTGAAAATGTTGCCTACATCTAGGTTATTTGCATTCTTTTGAAAACATTGCCCAGTTTTAGGCTGAGTTGAAATTAGTGAAAAATTTTCTTCTTTCAGTTACATTTTGAATGTTTCCTCTGTTCTAGTTGCTTTCTGTGAATAAATTTAAATTTTATTACAAATTACACAACTCGTTACATTACTCATTTTGGTACATAATAATGTGTATATGTACACTAGCACTGGATGTAGAGACATGTGTCTAAATATATATGAATGATGCAAATCATTCATTCATATGATTTCCTAATGCATAATAAAATTTTCATATAAACATACATTTATATTGTCGTAGCAACTGTGCATACGTGCAACATATCCTTTCACCCTGCGGCTGAGGGAAAACCAAAGAGTGAGAGAGAGACATAGAGGGAGCAAGAAAATGCATAGCATTTATAACACACATACACCGGCACATGTGTAAGTAGGTACCAGTAAGAGCAGCAGAAAGAAGCCTGTCTGCCTTGGCAGGGTTTTGATAAATATCCTTTTCATTGAAAAATTAGAGCCAACAGAAAAATAAGTTGTTAGTTGCACAAAATGCAAATACAAAGGAAATATTTAACGAACACACGTTGCAGTTGCAGAAAAAGTTTTAAAAATTTCTTAATTGTCAGAGTTATGCAACAGAAATAATACATCACTTTAAAATATTTAGAATTTCAAAACTAAATATGTCGCGCAAAAATATAAATAAATTAAATTGAGCTGCTGCAAAGGGATGGGCAGGATAATGGTATAAAATTTTTTAAGTGAAACTTTGGAAAAGGGGAACATTTAAATTCAGATCGGCACAGTCTTCATTAACTGAAATAAAGTAGGCCTAATCCATCGCTCTTCACCAAAGCACAAAAAGTCTACACAAAAGTCTACACAGATTTGCAATATAAAAAAAATTTAACAAAAAAGTGTACACAAAACTGAAGTACAAAAAGTGTACGCAAAAGTACACCAAGTGTGCACAAAAATACAACAAGTGAACACAAAAAAATGTGTATAAAGCGCAAGTGTACATGCATGAGTGCAACAACGTAATGTGATGTGGACGAGATAGTTCTCTTTGGCATGCCATCTACCCAGTCACGCCAAACATCAGATTCTGAAACAGAATCTACATCCTCGTCACATCCGCAAAGACATCAGGCGCTACTGCATTGGCATCCAAGATGTAATTCCATCTGATGTCACAAGACCGTCGATCACAGTAGACCAGAAAATGGTGCCTAACACTGCGGTGACAGAGCTCATAAATGGATATGCTCGCAACAGAGTCCTCAGTGAACACACAGCCACGACTTCCAATAATGAGAGGCTTCTTCCCAGTCACACCAGAACTATTCTGGTCCAGTTCAGATCTGACATCTGGCCCAGCTACATACAGATTGAGGAGCAGCTCAGGCACATTATACTATTGTCCATACTGCATACAAAGCCCTCATGATGCAATTCATATTTGTAACTGTCCTAACCAGCCTAGCTCTATGGGCCAGACCCATGGAGGTTGCAAAATTTCTTCAACTCCCCACCGCCATCTCCAGTGGCACGTAGGGGAAACACTGATAATTCTAAAAAAATTAACAGAAAAGTGTACACAAAAGTATAAAAGTGTACATAAAAGTACAAAAAATTTACGCAAAAGTATAATAAGTGTTCACAAACGTACAAACAAATTACATATGTACACCCAAATACACAACAAGGTGTACACAAAAGTGCAAAAAGTTTACATAAAAGTACAAAAAGTATACATATATCAAAAAGCTAATGCGTCACTCTTCCCAAAAGTACAAAAAGTGTGCACAAAAATACAACTACTGTGCACAATAACAAAATGTGTACACAAACGCAAGTGTACACAGAAGTGCAATACGTGTACATACAAATAAAACAGTGACCAGAAAACCGTACAAAAAGGTACACAACAATATACATACAAGTACAAAAAGTGAACACAAAATACACACAGTTTATAAAAAAGTACAAAAAGGATGCACAAAAACACAATAACTGCACAGAAAATGTGTACACAAGAGCTAATGTATACAGAAGTGCCGTGTACGTCTACATACCTTAAAAATAAACAACTGAACAAAAAAGTGTACACAAGCGTGTAGAAAAAGAGCACATAAGAGTACAATAAGTGTGCATTAAAGTACAACCACTTTACATAAGAATAAAACAAGTGTACAAAAAAATTAAAGTATAAAGTAAAAATGCATACAGTTTACACCAAAGTACAAAAAGTGTACGCCAAAGTACTCAAAGTGTTCACAAACGTACAAAAATATACATAAAACAGGTATCCAGGGCCCGTCATGGCACCACACTTATTGAGTACCTACTAAGCACCAGCCTTTCCAAATATAATAGAGACATTAAACCGACTTTCATCGCCAGCTCCAAGCAAAAGGCACTAGATGCCACAATTGCAACGGAGAATCTGTATGAGATGATTAGCGGATAGAATGTCCTTGTTGAAAATTCGTTCTTTGATCACAACTACATCGGATTTCAGTTCGATTGGAACAAGACCCAATGTGCAGTAGTTATGTAAGGAGGACTGGCTGGTCGCTCTATGAAAATACTTTCAAGAGTTGTGTGGGATTAGAACTATCTGTGGGGAGACAATGTGACGGACAAGGTGCTGCTCTCTGAATGCTCTCAACAATAACCTACAAAACTCTGGCCCAAGAACCAAGCCAAGGGGAAAAATTGAATGATGAACTTGCTGAAACAAGGAAGTGATGGCAACGGCTCTTCGTCTTCGAGAGACAAGAAGGACTGGGGTAATTTCAAAATTGGCCAGAGACAACATAAGACTGCGCTCAGATGGGGCACGAGAAACTCGTGGATGTTATTCTGGAAGTACATAGAAAATACATTCGAGACGTCGAGGCTAAGGAATTACTGGAGTTAGGTGCCTGAACAACTCTTCTGGAACAACCTGTAGTGGATATTCGCTAATTATCCTGACGAAAATCTATAAAGGGGGCCGTCGCAAGTGAACATACTACTCATAGATCAGAACTTGAAAAAAATATTTGGTTTCCCATTACATCGCATGAAGGGACAGGGGAGAACTTCTCACAATCACTGAGCTGTGCGCTTTCCAGTTTTCACTCACTGATTGGGACCTACAGTTTTACATCGATTCCGAACGGTATTTTGAGAAGCTTTTTCATAGCTATGTACTCGATAGTGTCGCCGTCACTATGCGAGGTTACCGCCGCCAAAAGAAATTTTGAGGTGGTCAGAGCTGGGTTCGAACCCAGGACCTCATGTACAAGAGCCGCGCACTCTAACCATTGCACCACCGACGGCCTGCCATTGAATTAAATGGGATATTAACAGTTTCAAACCCCTCAATTCTCATCAGTCCGACATGGTAACACCTGGGAAACTTCAGACTCATGCTGATCTACTGATCTCCTGGCTGATAACGTTTTGCATCGTGCTTATGGACTTCTGATACACACCGAACGGGTGGAGGGATGCAAGAGTACTGTTTATTCCCAAAGTGGGAAAGGTCTCTCACACAGCTTCAAAAAACTATAAGACTACAAAAAATAAAAAAATAAATAGTTTCCCATTACATCCCATAAAGGGACTGGGGAGAACTTCTCACAATCACTGAGCTGTGCGCTTTCCAGTTTTCACTCACTGATTGGGACCTACAGTTTTACACCGATTCCGAACGGTATTTTGAGAAGCTTTTTCATGGCTAGATACTCGATAGTGTCGCCGTCACTATGCGAGGTGACCGCCGCCGAAAGAAAATTTGAAGGTGGTCAGAGCCGGGTTCGAACCCAGAATCTCATGTACAAGAGCCGCGCACACTAACCATTGCACCACCGACGGCCACACTATAAGACTACAAGCCTGTCTTAATCCGAAGACTTTGGAACGGCTGATAGATGGATACTTGTGAGAGGGAAATGGTGGAAGATTGCCATGTACCCGCCGGGACAGATCTACAAAGACATCCGCGCATGAAATAATAGGTTGCGTACAGAAATCTTTGAGCGCTTAGGAAAAGACGTTGGTAGCCTTTCTTCAAGCTTGATGCGGAAGAAATGACGCTTCCGATCTTTAAGGAGGACTTGCACCTAATGGGGCTTGTCTACGAAATATTCATCAAGAAACGTGACACGGCGGAATTCAACAGCTTGGCCGCAACCAGCTACGTTAATAAAGGCCTACCACAAATGGAGGACTTGTCTCCTCTTCTATGGAACCTTGCACTGAATGGAATACTGGTCACTCTCGAAAATGCGGGCGGGAAAATTGTTGCTCATGCGAACAACATGGTTATAGCTATTGGGACAAGTATCGCAGTACTCTAAGGGACAATCTCCAGGTTAACTTACGGCAGATAGGCGGGTGGAAAAGTTCCTGCTGTAAAACCGACCAATACTAAGCTGGTGTCTTGTATTCAATGGCATACACTGGATTCGTTCAATGACGTTTAATGGATCTGAAATAAAGCTTGCACAGCATGCACAATAACTGGCTGTTATTTTGGAGTTAAAGCTCAGTTTCATACCCAGCATAGTGGAAAGGGCGAAAAAGTGAGATATACCTATACACCCCTATTTACCTCGGATTCTGCCGTAAACAGAAGCAATAACGTCAGCCTGGAAATCAAATGGAGAATTATACTTGTAAACAGGTGTTATTTCGGGCTAAGCAAGCACTTCAGGGATAAGACTCTCTCTCCAAAAAAGAACATCCAAGTATATCGGACTCTCAAATGAAGCTTGCACAGCATGCACAATAACTGGCTGTTATTTTGGAGTTAAAGCTCAGTTTCATACCCAGCATAGTGGAAAGGGCGAAAAAGTGAGATATACCTATACACCCCTATTTACCTCGGATTCTGCCGTAAACAGAAGCAATAACGTCAGCCTGGAAATCAAATGGAGAATTATACTTGTAAACAGGTGTTATTTCGGGCTAAGCAAGCACTTCAGGGATAAGACTCTCTCTCCAAAAAAGAACATCCAAGTATATCGGACTCTCATACAACCCGTCTTGCTTTTTGGCGCATAACCCTGGGTGACATATCACTAGGAGTTTTCGGGAGAAAAATGCTTCGGAAAATATATGGTCCTATAATAGAGAGAGATGAGTATCGACGACGGATGATCCGCGAGCTGTAAAATCTTTTAGTTTATAGTATCAAAATAGCGCGTTTACGCTGACTAGGCCATGTTGGTGGAATGCTTCAGAATGAACCAGTGTGAAAGATATTCGAAGACGTACTCAAAGACATCGAAAACTAGGACGGCCAACACTTCGGTGGGGAAAAAAGGTGTAAAATTTTGGTGTTACCTACTGAAAAAGAAAAGCTTAAGATCGAGCCAGACATATATTATCCTCATTTTGTAAGGCCCTTAATCGTCTGGATTGTTTGAGGTCACCTGGGTAAGTATTCAGTGAGTATTCCTATGCACCTGCAAGAGCGCTCTAGGTTGAAAATGGCGACTTCTCCAAAGGTTGTTCACTACAACGATGCAGCGGAGGTGAGACTGGTAATAATGTATGGGGGCTATCGTGTGGAGCCGGGTGATTGAGAAACCCGCTTATTGTGCTCTACTGATTACGGTTCCTAGACTGACAATGATGTTCATTACGGTTGCGCTGCGCTCCCACCTTAATAGTGGCAATGCCGATAACCTGAGTACGGTGTGCCGCATGAGGACTTTCTGTGTCCTGCTAGTTCCGGCTAAGAGAGTGTACCGTGTGAGATAACTCTGCACCCTATGAGATTGTGCGAAAATCCTGTGGTTAAAAAGGGACTGCCGTGTGAAGTCATACTAGGTTGTGTTAGATTAGAGTGGCTGAGTTCCTTTCACCGAAGCTCACACAAATAGCAGTGATACCATTTTGAATAGTCACGTTAACCTGAGAAGAAACAAAGAAAATAATATGCCAGTAATATATTGAGGTTGAAATCATTCGAAATCCTGCCAGTCCTTGCCGTTGTTCTGTTAATAAACAGGGTGTGTTGTGTGTGGTCATTTGGGAGATTTCGAGACCCCGTTAGTAGCCTATGATAACGCGAGAAAGTGCCATGCGAGGTAGCTCCCAAGTCCTGTGAATACCTACATGTTAACTGGTAAACTGAATAAAAGTCCGGCCTTTTGGTTCAGCCTGTGGTATCTAAGGAGCAGCTTCTAATTATTACCATTCTTCTCAAGACGTGTTTTGTTTGTCTGCCGACAAGGGTATATTTTGACGTTATATAAATACAATTGAATTGAGAAAGTCATCTTCTAGTCTCAGCCACTAAAATAAAATAAATGTGTGTAAGCTTATCCCAACAACTGGACAAATCCCGACGTTTACAGGGTTCTTTAACAATTTATCTGCCCCAATCACATCCATCATATTACATGTGCAACAAATCCCAAAACAGTTGTCATAGTTACATTAAATCACATCAAATCAAATCAAATCCCATTCATATCAAGTGCTCTCAAAATAATCCCCATATCCTGTGTACATATTTCGGTGCAATTGTACTCAGTATTTATATACATAACTATTATTGTACTTTTTTTTACCCAGTGCATGCAAATGAAATTATTGACTTAATGTTGCTTCTTTGTACAACAGAAGTTGATTATTTCGGTGCAACAATCCAAGCACAGTTTCTCATTTTTTTCTGTGCTCTCCATCACTCTCGATTCCTGATAATATATACATATCCTTTTAAATTTGATGTCGCCAAAAAAAACTGCACTAAACGAAATCACATTGAAATATTTTAGCTTTCGTTTTGCATAAATAAAAATGCAAGCACCGAACATGTAATAAAATACACTTAAAGAAAAATTCGTTTCACATAAAAGAAATTTTAGATAACTTAACTTTCTTAAATGAATTTATTTAAAGCAAACGGAGATTTATTTTCATGAGAAACAGGTAGTGGCAGTAGCATACCCGACCAGAAAATGGAATCGTGCCAAGTGACCAAGTGGATAAAATCTTTTCCTTTATTTCGTTTGAGGGGTTGTTGCGGTAAACGAACATTTATGTTTGTGAGAAAAAGTCTTGGCGTCTTGACGGCCGCATGTCTTACTACAAAACGGTAGCAGCCGTGTGCTCCGTGTTAAACGCTTTATTGAATCAATTATTTTTCTATTCGGTTTAAGTACAACTTCTCAGCTACTTCAAACTCTATCAAATATCCTATGTCGTTGAACGCAACAACGCGTAAAACAGCCAATGGAAACTCGTATCTATTACTCTATGGTTGAACCCAGGCATCCGCTCGTCTGTACAACGGTTTATAGCAGGGGGTTTCCTTAGCACAGCTGGTCGAAAAGCCACTAGGGAAATGATGTAGAATGAAAGACCAAAGAAGACATACAGATTATAGACCATGCAGCAAACTAAGTTTAAAAGTGTTTGATTGATACTAATGACAGCTAAATTATGTTTTATGTAGTTTGCATCGAACAAAAATACGCATTCCCTTTTATTTCTGTCCGTATTGATCCAACCAAAGAGTAAATTACAAAAGCAACTCGAACTCGATGAAATGGCCTACTACCTCGTCGTCATTAAGGGAACACAGAGAGAGGTATAGAAGGTATTTTCTATTAAAAATAAATGGTTTGCCATTACATCCCATGAAGGAATCGGGGAGAGCTTCTCACAACCAGTGAGCAGTGCGCTTTCTAGTTTTATACTCACTGATTGGGACCTACAGTTTTACACCGGTTCCGAACGGTATTTTCATGGCTAAATACTCGATAGTGTCGCCGTCCCTATGCGAGGTGACCGCCGTCGAAAGAAATTTTAAGGTGGTCAGAGCAGTGATCGAACCCAGAATCTCAAGTACAAGAGGCGCTCACACTACCCATTGCACCACCGACGGCTCTTTTCTATTGCTCTGTGGTTATAGTATGAATTAAGATAATACGCACAAAATCTCTATAGAATTTGAAGGTAACCACTCCCCAGCTGATCGAAATGATAGTTGGAGATTTGATAGAGCACATAGGGAATAGGAGCACGAGCGATAGACAACTTGGAAGTAAATTGAGTTTAAATAGTATTTGATTGATATTAACGACAATTAAATTAAAGGGTGGGCCTTGTGCAATTTTTAATTTGAATCTCCCGTTATTTCCAAGCAGATGTTAAATTTGACATTTCTGAAATGACAGTTTATTGGTTAAAGGTTAGAAAATTTAGAAATGGGTCGCTTTACACTTGAAGAAAGTTGGGGAATATTAACAACTTTCTTCCAAAATTCTGAGTCTTCATTTCAAACTGTAAGAAATCCACGAAATAAAAGCGTTAGAAATAGAGTGTCATCAACGCAGGTTGTGGCTTAATTTGTGAAGCGATTTCGTCAATCTCGGCCCTTATTTAACAAAAAGTACTCGAGTAAGTGCCCGACCTCTCTAGCTGAAGGTGTGCTCGCACAGCCATCAATATTACTCGCAGCAATTTAACATTTTTTGCCCTTCTTTGCGGACAATTTTGCACAAGACCTTCGTGTGAACACTTATGAAGTCCAATTAGTCCAAAACCTGGAGCCTCGTGACAATCCGATGCCTTTACGCTTCGCTGAAGATCGCTTGGCTGAACATGAGCAGTTTTACCGAAAAATCATATGTTCCGGTGAAGCCTATTTTCACCTCAGGGGCTACGTTAACAAACAAAATTGTCGCATTTGGGGCTCGGAAAGTGGACGCATCATTGAGGAGAAATCCATGCATCCACAATGAATATATGTTTGGTGCAGCGAGAGTTACCGTGCCATGTTCAGCGATTTTTTGTTCGTTAGACTTAGGCGCCGTGAAAGATAAGTATTACGCAAAAAATCCCGAGGACATACAATAATTACATGTTTCTCCAACAAGCTTGATCTTTAATAGGCTGGCCTGCGTAAATGGGTTTTTTATTCGTATAACTACGTCGATGGCGGCATACAGTTTATGGAGCTCGTGGTTCATCCATCGTCGACACTCGCTGTTATGTATTATAGGACCATATAGTTTTCGGAGAATTTCTTTGTCAAATACTCCCAGTGACATTTCATCAGTATGCGAATGACCCAGGATTCTGGGCCATATAGCAATTCAGGTTGTAAGAGAGTTTGATAGATTCAGATCTTTGTTTCTCGAGAAAGGGTTTTATCTCTGAAGTACTTGCCTAGTCCGAAATATCACCTGTTTGAACGCACGATTCTCCGATTGATTTCTGGCATTATTGATTTTGTTTGCGGCAGATCCGAGTTAAATAAATTCTATCACTTCATCGAAACTATAGCGCTTATCAGCGTTCACCTGTTCCTCCAATCGGGTTGATGTTCTACTTGTCGTAACCATTAATTTTGTCTTGTCCCCTTTTACTGCCAATCCCACTTTTACTGATTCCTTCCTGATTCTCGAAAATAATGCAGTAACTTTTGATCATCGGTGGTGCCATGGCTCTTGTACATAAAACGTGGGTTCGATCCCTGCTCTGACCACCTTACATTTCTTTCGACGGTGGTCATACAGTATCCAGTGTTTAACCATGAAAAAGCTTCTCAACAAATGGTCGGAATCGGTGTAAAAATGTTGGCCCCAATCTCTTAATGGGAAACCAATGGGAAACCATTTATGTAGCTTGTCGCAGATTTCGCCCAATGATGTATAAATCATCAACAACCGCGAATCGCATGAGGCTTTTGCTTCATGTTGACTGCAGTGTTCGTCATAATGATCTTTATTAAAAAGTTGAAGGTTGTCGCCCTACCTGGGGCCTCGCCTCGTACTCACTGGTTCGGTGAGATCTTTACTGAGGATTTCGTGTCGGTCAGTGTCATTCTACAACGGCGCGTCATATTAGCAGGAATACCAAGCTCCGACATAGGTTGGTCCATTTTTCCATATCGGGCAATCGAAAGCATCCGTATAATCTACAAAGAGGTGGTAGATGTCGATTTGCTTCTCCAGGATTTTTCGTAATGTGAATACCTGATTGGTAATTGATTTTTCGTGTCTAAAGCTTTAGTCTTTAGCACGTTCCGCTGGAGAGGATCTTGTGCGTCATGGATAGATGACTTATGGTACAGACACTAGGGTCGCATTTTTTCAAAACAGGGTCCGCGTGATTTAATGTGGTTCTCGATGTGAAGTCCTTAACCACAGGTGAGCACCGCCCCACCAAAAACAGGGCACAGTATGCTAAGGCTCCAATAGTCGGGTATGGCTGCGTCAAGCTATATTTTGTATATGAGCTGATTCATGTACCTTTCCAACTCATCGCCGACAGCCTTGAACAGCTCAGCCGGTAGTTTATTAGAAACTGTGGCTTAATAATAACGGGTTTTCAACAGAGACGCTACACAAGTAAATTGATAGGGACAGCAAACGACGCCATATTTTTTCCCGCTCTTTTGACATTTATCTTCAGTAAGGTTTGCCATTTCATCATGGAAAGATATACGAGCCAACAACGAGTCGAAATTATTAAAATTTACTGCCGAAATTTGGTGTCAGTGGCCTCAAATCTAAGTGGCCTCAACTTTTAAAGATCATCTTCAGCGAAGAGGCTCATTTCTGGCTGAATGGCTTCGTCAATAAGCAAAATATGCGTTATTTGTCAGACAGCAATCCACACGTAATCCATGAGTCATCATTGCATCCCGAAAAAATTACGGTTTGGTGTGGTTTATGGGCCGGCGGCGTCATTGGGCCGTACTTCTTCCGTGATGATCAAGACCGGCACATTACTGTGAATGCGAATCGCTACCTTTCAATGATAACCGAATATTTTTGGCCCCAATTGGATAATATGTACTTGGAGGACATGTGGTTCCAACAGGACGGCGCCACAAGCCACACAATTTATTGGAAACCAAGTTTGGTGAACGTGTTATCTCACGAAATGGCCCAGTCGATTGGCCGCCTCGGTCGTGCGATTTGACGCCGTTAGATTATTTCCTGTGGGGCTACGTCAAGTCTATGGTCTATGCCAACAAGCCAGCGACGATTGATGAACTTCGTACGAATATCGAACGTGAAATTGCAGCAGTATCGGCCGATTTATACTTGAAAACCGTCGAAAATTGGGTTCAGCGTCTGGACTTCTTCAAGCGTGCCCGTGGTGGCCATGCAAAAGAAATCGAGTTCCATACATAATGGCATCGAACGTACTTTCACAGGAATAAAGAATTTAAATGGTATCTAATACCGGTTTGGTTTTATTTAAAAAAAAACTTTTGTAGCGCTCTTATTGAAAAACCCGTTATAAGCCAAGCCAAGCCACTATATACATGTATCTACAAAAAGAGTATTTCTTCCACACAAAAAAAACGGAAAATTGCAGTTCTAATTTCGCTTTGGCTAGGAGTGGGATAGTCAACGCCTGTAGTCCATTAGAAACTCCAGCTTTGCTTTTCTTAAGGGGGGAAATTGCTGCTCTAACCTCGATTTGGCTAACAATGGGAAGGTGCAGACCTTCGTCTTTTATTTGGTCAATTCGCATGTCTGGATTGCAGTTTCCTCGAACAAGTTAGCAGAGAAGTGACATTTTACTAACATTTCTGTCGACGCGGTCACCTCGCTTAGCGACGGCGATACTGTCGAGTATTTAACCCTGAAAATGCTCACCAAAATACCATTCGGAACCGTTGTAGAACTGTAGGTTCCAATCAGATAGTGTACAGTTAGGAATCGAACAGCTCTCTGGTTGTGTGAAGTTCTGCTCAATTTCTTTCAGAGGATGTAATGGGAACCATTTTTTCCACTAATATATGGTAGTTGTTATTTACAAGGGAAGTACGAAAAGTCACGGAACTTTTAAACCGCCCTCTATAACACGTTATGGCTACTCCCAGTATTTGAATTCCTAGTTACAAAATAGCAACAGCGCAGTTTTTTTATGCTTAAACTGTTGTTGTTATCAACCGCAAAGAGCAAATACAAAATAAAAAAATAAATGTATTTGCTTTATCCAACTGTGCAGTTTGTTTTTGCTTACGCAGCCAAGCAAATCAATGACTTATCACAGAATTGCTTTTGCTGCAAGCACTCAGTTGCTGTTTACAATTGCTTTACTGTTGCTTATCTCCCTCACTGTGTAGTTTTCACGGTCGAAAGCAACATTGGCGAAAAGTTCGCAAAGTATGTCTGTTTTTTCTCTATGTGTACGAAATACATAACAAATTAATGCAAGTGCTCGACTACCGGAGATAATCCATATGCAATTCATGTTGCAAGTGCAAGGACAATTATTGACATTCATTCTCTTGCCTCTGTAACTCATGCCATGACAGTTTTCCATGAAAGTCATACTCGTATTGAATGGCAAGGGTCTTTATTTATTATTTTTTATTTGTTTTGATTGTTTGCTTCTACACACTTGGTCGAGAGGGTGGACAGTGATGAATACATGGAAGGATGAATAGTTTGTCGTGATATGCTTAGGGATTTCGCTTGAATGGATGGTCGGGGGTTTATTTTGGAGATTTGCAATCCAATGACTCGTGTCCGGCTTAAATGCAACCATTTTGAGTTAAGGAGATTTGAAATATACATATCGGCTATAAATTAGAACTGAATTTCCAATTAAACTCTCGCAATACTGGTAGTAACTATAAAAGCCATGGTCAAGATTCAAATGAAATGTTGGATAACTTTAACGTGAACTGAAATATTAAGAAGCTCAACTTAGTTTCGGGGAATTAAACTGGAATGCAAATTGTTTCCTTAAAATAATGTAGAAGTTCCTGTCAATGTGTAGATGAAGATTTTCCTGTATGTACTGAAAATGTTATTCATCTCAATCCTCGGATGAAAATTTGCTCTGATGTACTGAATATTTGTTTCATCTCAATCCTAGCATAATTGGCTGGGATTTAACAGACCCAGTTGCTACTTGGCCTTAAACAAATTCTGTTTGTAGTTTTGCTTTGAGGGTCGCCTAAATTCTTCGATACAACTTCACGTCCATACGATTATCTAAAAATCATTTTTTGTCTGAACACCAGCAAATTATTCTACTGGTCCTGGGAAAGCCCTTTCGTATGAAAATATATATTTGTGACGATTAAGATCAAATCATTTATTCTATTGTCCACCAAACTTTACAAAGAAGCCATTGCTCTAGTCACTCACCACTGAAAACTCAATCAAATCTAGGCCTGACAAGGACCAATAGGTTTGTTTGGCACCTGCTAAATAATAAATCATCCTAGGCTTCAAAATAGATTAAACTGCGTCACAATTCTCTTGTTCAACTCAGTCCAAAGTTCTTCATAATTCTTTTTATTTATTTTTCCGGAACTACATATATATTCGGCTTCTCTCTTAGTTCCATATATTTCGCCATCCACTTGCCGTGATTTCAATCTTATGGAAAATTACCTTTAAATAGCACATTGTTTTATAGCTCATCAATACTCGCATCTACCCAAAGTCCTTACAAGTTTCGCCAACAGAGTTGTTAAACATTCAAAGTCATTATAAAGTTTAACAGGTTAAGTTCAAGATCCTTAGCCAACCCCTCCAAACATGACAACCACACAAGTTCACATCTGTGTTCTGCTAACGGTTGTTCGCAAAATGCAATAGAACTAAACTTTTAAAGGAGGAAGAAAAAGGATTGTACTTCAAAATTGAAAATCATGGAAATTGTATTTGCTGGTTTGTTTGCATATGGCAAAGTGCAAACCTCTAAGGATAACGAGGACGAAAACTCACATGCTGTTTTCGATTGTAACACACGGCATGAAGTGCAATAGATTTCAAGAGAGCAGCAACACGTTTAGATCTTTGCCTTTAGTTGTATGGCCTTTATCTGGTTCAAACTGTCCTGTTGTGTCACTAAATTGGTATATGTTTAATGGGTGGGACATCCACTGATTCTGGCTTAAAATAGTATATGGCAAAAATATTGTTGAAAATTTTGTTGATTGCTTTTTTAAAGATGACAGTGAACAAGTAGTGGTTTTCTCGTTTATTTCGAGTTTGGGACCACAATTTTTGATGCAACTGCGTTGGGAATGAGTTTTAGAACCCCTATCAGGGCTGATTTGCAATTTAATGTTGCCAAGTTGCCATCAGGATTCTGGGATCGTTCTCTCAAAATATCGACATTATCTGTTGACAATTCTCCTATGTACATTCACTCATAAAACCAATTGGTTCAGAGTAGGTTGTAGCAACTGTAAATTCGACTGCTGCCACCGAATTGCAGTTGCCACAACCGAAATGAAGTTGTCATCACTGAATTTGGTGCCCACAACTGAAATTTGAATGGAGCAATCTTTACTAAGCTGTAGCAACCCCTAATGCGGTGGTGACAACCTCCAGTTCGGTTGAAAAAACCTCTAGTTTGGATGTGATGCCATCTCATATGGTTGCGACAACTTCTAAATTCGGTTACAGCAAATTCGATTATTTTTTTGTATTTTTTGCGCTCTCGAATCCAATCCTTACAAACAAAATTGATTCGGGTGCGGAGTCCAAGTTCAAGACATCAATCTGTGTTTGAATAACCCGAGTTATACTTTCTTCAGGATAGAGCAGCAAATGTTGAGTTTCTGAGATATATGGGTTACCAATACATGGCGGTTCGAAGCAGCTTCGTAATTTTATTGCAAACATATCAATTTCCATTTTATTTTGCGAATAGATCGAACATACTTGCTCTAAATTTGACAGTTTATGGCCGTCGGTGGTGCAATGGTAGTGAGGGCGGCTCTTGTGCATGAGAACGTAGGTTCGATCTCTGCTCTGACCCCCTTAAATTTCTTTCGACGGTAGTCACATCGCTTAGTGACGGCAACACTATCGAGTACTTACCCATAGATAACGCTTCTCAAAATACAGTTCGGCATCAGTGGAAAAATGTAGGTCCCAACCAGTGAGTGTAAAACTAGAACGCGCACAGCTCACTGGTTTGTGAGAAGCTCTCCCTAATCCCTTCATGGCATCTACCGGGAAACCATTCATTTATTTTATCACTCAGAAATTCAATTCAATTCATTTCAATTAAATTCAACTCAACTCAATTCAAATCAATTCAACTCAATTCAATTCAATTCAATTCAATTCAGTTCAGTTCAGTTCATTTCAATTCAATTCAATTGCATTCAATTCAATTCAAATCAAATCAACTCAATTCAATTCAATTCAAATCAATTCAATTCAATTCCATTCAATTCAATTGGGTTAAATTAAATTCAATTCACTTCAATTCCATTTTATTCAATTCAATTAATTTCATTTCATTTCAATTCAATTCAATTCAGCTCAATTCAATTTACTTCAATTCAATTCAATTAAATTCAATTCAATTGCATTCAACTCAATTCAGTGCAGTTCAGTTCAGTTCTATTCAAATGCAGGGATGGAACTCCAACAACTATCGGGCGATACAATACCTAGTTGGAAAAGGCTAAGGGAAACAGATAATATAACATTGAGGAAGCTTGTCCGCAACACAGGTTTCCAATAAAGAATTTCAGGTTCTCCAAGGAAGATGAAGAGCGCCCAGCAGGCATAGGTGTACGACTAGAAATGTATTATGATCCGAGACACAAATGCTTTGAGTCCGCTTTCTCAACCTAACCTATCTGATATTCATTACATTACCAATTGTTCTTGGGTTAAGGCATTCAGGGAACTCTTAGGTAAAAATGGACGGACCTTGTCCTTTGGTCTTGTCCTGTCTTTTGTGAGAGTTCTAACAACAGACATTCAGGAAGTTAAACTGAATGACCTTAGAATCTTTAGACGAAGCACAAATTGTTTATCAGGAACTAATATACCTATCATTTTCAGCCTTATGTTGGAATAGTGAAACGGGTCCGATCAATTTTAAACATGACGTTCCATGGTACCTAATTGGTCCTCATTGGTCTATGTGTGTCAACAGTGATAACCGCTTCTACCTAACCTAACCATGTATCTGTAAGTAAACAGAAATGGAATACAGCGATGAGGTTGGCAGATATGTTAGGTCGTTTGAACTCCGTATGAAACTGAGATTTGCTGACTCAAATGTGTATATGTGTGACAACAAATGTAAAAGGTTCTTAAAAGACTATTTTTGATTTCTTTTGAGCAGATGGTCTCAGGATTTGAACTTACGGTAGCGGAATATATATTCGATGTTTGCAACTCTTCTCATCAGCGCTTTAGCGTTCTAGTTGTTCATGCCATTGTACGCTAAAATGACCATCTATTTTATGCCATTCTCATGTTTAAATCCATTCTTACAGATTTACGAAACAATAAACAGGATTCTTGAATCCTTAAAAACGGACTGAAATTAATACTTGCCACATCGAAAAAGTTTCCAAAACGTGTTAATTTAGACTCTCAACTGGTCTGGGCATTAAGGGAGATAAACTTTCGGAAATTGATCATTCACTTCGTCAACGTTTAGTGGTGACAGTAACAGTGATTTATAATATAAAATACCAGTGAATTATAAATCAAACCAGCAGATAATACACCCACTACTTGAACATGTTTATCTTTTCCCAATCTCCCACTCTTTCACTCTCTTTCAACATCATTACACTTAGCAACAAAGTTTCTATAAATTGTCCTCTTTAGAGACTGGTGGCGCTTTGCCTCTCCTCTATCCAAGTGCCAGCAGAAGTCGGGTTCGTCTCCCCACTGATGTTGTAGTTGCTTGTAAAATGTTTCGTACGCTCGCCAGATAGATGTGTGGATGCATGTGCTTGGTATTAGTTTTTTGTGCTTAAACAATAGAACTGCCATGTCAGGAAGAGATGCTGCTTATCCTTGAGAATTGCAAACAGCAACAAAAAAAACACAATATATATGTATATTTCCAAGTACTTTTACTTTTCTAAGTACGTTTTGCATACGATGTACTATATAGTATGTTCTCAGCAATCAGAGCGTAGCAGATATGAAATGCATAGCCTACCCTAGGGGGCTGCTTCGAAAAACAAAACAAAAACTATTCTTAAAATATGCTACCAGTTGTCAAACAAAGAGAAAGTAAATATTTGAGGGACTTGTCGGAAGACTTGCTACAAATATTCCAAAAATGTAACGTACTTAAGCCCTCAACCCTTAAAGTATGCAACAATTAAGCAGGATGTCTAATTAAATAAAGGTGTGTTAAGAACATGGAATGGAGGATCCCAGAAGTAGACAGCACTTAATAAAAATATTCTATTAGTATTTTCATTGAAATAACTAGAAAATTTAACTTAATGATTACTGTTTTTATTAATATAATTATTATTATTACTTTTTTCAGAGAACATTACATTTATAAATAGGGTAAGTCCAAAAATATGTTTTCATAAATTATATCTAAAAATTCTGTAGTTAAGTCCCTTAAAGTATGCACTAACAAAATGTAATCAAAGACCCTAAAAGTTTGCTTTATTTCTTAAACTTATTACAAGATTGTTTTAAACATTGTACTAACAGTCGTAGCTAAGAACCTCTCGATGCAGGTTATAAGTATTGGAAATCAAATTAAAAATTTTAGAGAAACCAAAAAATGAAAATCAAATTTCACACTTTTTCGACCTCAAAATCTGTAAACAATGTAACATTTGTAGAATGTTCATTGAAAACTTGGTAGACACTTTGAAGAGGCATTGGAAAGATCTATGAGATCTCTTCAACAGTCTAATAAGCATATCAATAAGTAGTTAAAACCCTTAAAGTATGCTTTTAACAAATTCGTAATCTAATACCCTAAAGGTATGCTTTGATTGAAAAATTTCGCAATTACTTGTTATTATTATTGAACTGAACAGTTACTTATTATTATCGAAGACCATGAGTTGTAGCTAAGAACCTCCCTACGCAGAACATATGTAGCGAAAATCTAACTTGGCCTAGCAAAATTCTTCAGTGATTATAAAAGAAATACAAATGCAAAAATATCCTGAACTAGATCTGTAAATAGTATAACACTGATTATTGAAAAATTTTCAAAAAACTTAAAGCCACATTGGCGCGTTATGTGCGATCTCTTCAGCAGCTCAATGGAGATACTAATGACTAGGTTGGGTTCGGTTAGGTAAGGTATTGTTAGGGGTCGATTAATTTACACTTCGTAGTTCAGTGGCTAACCACATCCAGTGCAACCCCCACTACCGAACCGTCTAACTTATTCTAAGAAGGTCAATATCATCTAAAAGGCTAGATGAGAAAACTTTCCCAGGTTCCTAAAGAAGTAGGATCCCATTTTAGACGTGATAGTGTTGTCTAACGAGGCACAGAAAGAGTACAGAGAATTTTTTATCTTCGTTACAGTATTTGCAGAAGACATTTGGCCCGATATTTAGTATCGCCTTATTTTTCAAATCTTGTAGTGTTCAGTCTAAACTGCACACATGTATCTTGGTCCTCCACAAAGACACACGGTTCATAGATCTTCTCCTATTCAATGTCGGTCGGATTTCTTCGTGCATACACAATCTCTGCCGCCTGTTCAGATTAGCTGCATGTCAATATGCTACGATACCTTTGAAGTCTGTCATCTTGCCAGCTTATGCGACCTGCAGTTCCCTAATATGTGTGAAGACGGACGACGCCTGCTCGACTTCACCACACGTATGCATTCTGAAAGTAATAAGAATAAATTCGTAAGGAAGCCATCGTTGGATTCGTAAGCACTCCAACTTTTGGATTTATATTACAATGACGCCCTCTGGAGATTAATTTCAGCAACCCACAATCTTTGACAGCTGTCCATCGACTGATATTAAAAGTCACTATTACAGCTGTGGTAGATAATATCAGCGACCACGCTGAAAGTATAAAAATCAGAGACACCAGGTGCTCGGCGCAGTTGGATCTGCAGACGTTAAAGAGGGAATAAAGTCTAAGTAATGAAGTAGACACCCTGTCTGTGGGATCAAGTTCAGAACAGTGTAGTCACCGGAACTGGTCTCCATCCAGTGTAGTGCAGTAACCGGAACTGGTCTCCCTCCCTCTAACAACATTTCTACTGATTCAAACCAGAGATTCCCTCCAACGTAGTCAAACAAATGACTAGATTGCCATCCCCAGTTGGGAAATTTAGATGTAGTAAAATTATAATTATCATTCACTACCCCACGAGAACTTGAACTGATACAGGACAAGTCGCCTGATTGGTCCCTAGTGGCAAGTTAGTCCCCCTGTTACATCCCGTTGTCATCCTACTCGGAATTGGTACTTTTAGAGTAATTGAAGTACCCTTTAATGTTGTGTAATAGACCAGTTCAACTCTTGGTCTGCTCTTAAAATAAGCAATAAATTGCCAGGCATTGTACTCCTCCTCTCTACCTGACGCCTCTGTTTCGCCTAATAACCCAAAGAGAAAGGAACCTACAAACATAAATACGTTTGACTGTGTGTACAATTACTTGAGAAACAAAACGACACTTGTGGATATACACGCTTTCTTTCTGCTGTGTGAGTAGCATCTCATTTATAGATCCTCGTATGTGTATGTATAAATACAAGCGTCTGTAAGCACAACCCCTTGCACACAATACTAGATAGAAGGATGTGCATGCATGTGTCCTCTTTATATGTGAATATTTGTATGTCTGTATGTGTATCATTTCATTTGTCTCTCCATGATTATGGGCAGAGCACAGAAAACACACAATAAAACTGCAATGTGTCATAACTCATGTGTGTGGTATTT
This sequence comes from Phaonia tiefii, assembly GCA_963931995.1. NCBI lineage: Eukaryota > Metazoa > Arthropoda > Insecta > Diptera > Muscidae > Phaonia > Phaonia tiefii. Next base: position 9,021,500 of record OZ008370.1, read on the forward strand.
TTTGTACTCTCTAATGGCATTTTTCACACACAAATGACTCTCTGACTAACTGTCTATTTGGTTGTTTGTTTGCCTAAATTATTTTGTGTCCCCCACAGCTGTGGGTGGCTATAGGATAACCCATTTTAATAACTTTATCATAAATAATGGATCCAAAAGGACATCCCGTCGATTGCGAAAGTTAGGTTAGTTCTTGGAGTTCGACAATTTTGCGAAGCTGCTTTATATCGTCTCGACATTGTTATTTGTAGGTGAACCTGCGGGCAAAAGTTTAACTTTCTTTTTACCGAACTAAACCAGCGACGAGGTAATAGGTATACCAGAACAGTTATACAAAATCCCCAATATTAATGGTGATGCTACACTCAGCTGTAACGACTTTTTCTCACGAACTGTATAGGAAGCAATAGGAAAAGACAATTATATTACTGCGTACAGTCAGTTATAAAAATACTGGCTCCAAAACATTTGTTATAAACATGAAGAAACAACTCAAATAAAATGGTGGTGCTGCAATCAGTGGCGACGCTAAGTGCAACAGATAAGTACATGATGATAAAAAATAGTGTCGCAAACATCCCTCGAAGAGATTGAGAAAAGTACTCGATAGTATCGGCACCACTGAGCGAAGTGACCATCGTCGAAAGAAATGTGAGGTGGTCTGAGCAGGGATCGAACCCACGTTCTCATGTACAAGAGTCGCTCACACTAATCATTGCACCACCGACGGCCACATAATCATAACGAGGATTATATTTCATCTTTGAACAATGCAAAGATTTACGTGCTAAGCTCTAGTACATAATACTGTAAATTCAATTCCACCTCTAACCAGCTTTCATTTATTGCCAAGACGGTCCCCTCGTTTAGTGTATGCGACAGCCTTGATCAACCATTAAAAGGCTTCGCAATGCTTAAGTATTCGGATTCAGTGTTAAACTGTAGATCACATGCTCTGAGGCTACAAATTAGAAATCCCTCAAGGCCACATTTTGTGGGACACTCACCGGTACTTTATACATGAGATGTTTCAGGAAAGTTAACTACATCTTCACAATAGATCTAATGCAAGATCAAATTAGATCACAATAGATCAAATTACTTTCCGGGATGGAGCTGTATTAGCCTGGATACATCCCGCATAAACAGCCTAACTATTTAAGTATTTTTTTCGGACCCCAAACTGGTTTGTCAGGGACTAAGATATGTCTCATTTGCAGCCCCTCCTTGGAACACCGGGATAGGATATCAAATGGATTGAATACCCTTAACCACACTACATCAGTTTACAGATTCAATTGAGGTGCCGGAGCATGAGGTACCGTGGTATCACAACGGCCCTCTTTGGACTACGACCGCCAACCACAGCAACTTTTCTCCAACCTAAGTATCATCCATTAATTGATGCATGTTCAGAGGAAGCCTTATCGGATGCAATAAATAACTTCTGGAAGCATTTAACATTTGGAACCGCATAAGTCTCAGAGTCCGTGAATGATTTCAGTCTGAAGTATTTAATACGATATTTAACAGGTGGTTCATTTACAATGAATCACATTCGTCCAATGTCAGAACCTACACGAACTCAAAGACAACCACCTGCATGCTGAAAATTTTGCTTTTTAGTTGTTTGTTTAACGTGTTTATACCTTGTCGCAAATATAGTATACTTATGCCCAAACACATTGTGATTGCTGTTCAATATAACATGTTTGGGACATAATGATTAATAGGTTATAAAATATTCACTTGTGACACAAATGCGGCTTTGTTTGTTGAAAACAGCAGAAAACAAAAACGCGACCGGCAATAAAGAAAGAAAAAGTAGCAGTTCATCAATTTACGAAAACAATGCTTGCAAACATGCACATTATTCCTGCGGTATGTTGCTGGGCCCGATATTTTCCAGCGTGTAGAAACTCTACGCCCAACGGGAGCTTATTATGAAGCCTGAATGGGCTAGAATAGTCCAGAGGAGAGTATGAAATGCATCAGACGGTTGCAGAACGGCAAAGGTTCTGTGGTGGACCCAGATTTATGACTAGACGGGGAAGCAATTAAAAAAATATCTACAACGCAATTCCGTATTTGTCCAAAGTCAAAACCAGGAGGAACTCAAGGAGAAAAGCTCAAAACTAGACTCCTGCATTGGGAATGCTTGAATTGACAAGAAAATCCCACAAAATGTTATGAAACGGATAATTCGGCAGCAGAAACGGCAAAGATCCTGTCTGAACATCGGTTTGGTATCAATACCAGAAGGCTGACGAAGCACGACAAACTCGAACTGAGCCCATTCGGGGGTGTTCCAGCTGGGCATTGCACTCTGCAGGCACAACTACATAAACTTTAACGAGATGGTGCACACAAACGTAGGTCTTTGGAAAATGACATCGAAACTATGGACGGATTCTTCCGTCATTGTTCCGTTTTCGCAAGATTAAGGTTTGTTATGGGGAACATGCTAGGGGAATGGAAATTTAGGGTTATCTTGGGACTACGAAGAGCGCTCAGCCAACGTACCTGCTGGTTGTGGTGTATGGTCAGAAATGGGTTATGTTCCGAAGGGTGAATGCTTCGCCTCCTGTTGCTCATAACACCTAACATAACCCAACCTACTAAGGTACTTTTCAACTCTTGGTCTTAAGATCAGCCTTTAAATCTGTGTATACTTATTATTTCATCATTGTTATTTAAGGCTTTCCAAAGTGGTACTGGCTGGCACAAAATCTTAATGGGAAGCTGGTAATGTATAAAGGAAACAGCCATCAAATCTTGGAATTCTTGTTTTTGCATCCATTAAGACTTTGCAATATGATACTGGCTGGCACCAAATTTTAAGTGGAAACTGGTAAAGTCCAAAGGGAACAGTCTTTAAATCTCGCCGTCCTGCTTTCAATACAAATACAAAACTAATAACACCTCAATTGGGAAAAAGCATGGTCTCCGATCTCTTCAACATCTCCAAAAATATGATAATGAGAAAGGATGAAAAAATCAGGACTTCTATGATATGCAGCTTATGAGGTTAGATTAAATTTATAATGACTTAAAATTCCTTGAGATCTCTTCTACAACCTAATGGAGACGGAAATATATTACCTAAGCAAAATGCTTTGGCTAGCAGCAAACTAAAGAGAGCCATGTAATACCTGATAAGGTATCGAATGGAAAAAAGTTTGTCGTGTGATCTCTTCGACATCTTCAGGAAAACAATAATGAAAGAATGCAGAAAAAAGTAGTGGTAAAATATGCAGCAAACGAATTCATATTTTAACAATATCTGCAAATTCCCTGCGATCTCAGCAACATTGTAATGGAGATAACAATATCCATTTACCTAAATGGTACCGGGTGCCACCAAATCTTAAGTGAAAACTGGTAAAGTCTACAGGGAATAATTTATTTCCTAAGAAGATATCAAATGACACAAATAGTCTGCCGTGCGATCTCTACAACATCGCCAGAGATACACTAATGGGGAAGACAGCAGTAAACGGGACTAGTATGATGTGCAGCAGATGAATTTACTCTAAATTAATAATATCCTTACATTTCTTGCATCTCTTCAACAACCTAATAGACACAGCAATATATTAACTAAAGTCCAAACTGTAAAGTGTAGAGTGAACGGTTTGTTACGGTAAAACTGTCTCCGTGCGATATCTTCAACATCACTAGGGAGAATATAATGAAAAGAACTGCAGTAAATGGGAGTGGTATGTTATGGAAAAAGTGAATTTACTCTAAATTAATGTTATTCAATTTCTTGCGATCTCTTCAACAGCATAATAGAGAAGTAATATATTAAAGAAACAAAATGGTTGTGGCTGGCACCATACCTTAAGTTCAAAGTGGTAAAGTCTAAGGGGACAATGTAATAAACAACAGGCCATCAAATAGAAAAAAGTCTGTCATGCGATCTCTTCAACATTTTCAAGTAGATAATAATAAGGAAAATTCGAGTAACATGGACTAAGATTTCCTACTAAAATGTATAATAGTTAATTTTAATTTAATTAAATATATTAGTACTAAGATAATTTATTTTCCTATTTAAATTTATAATAACTTTAAATTTCTTGCGATCTCTTCAACAACCAACTGGAGATAGTAATGTATTAACTAAACAAAATAGTTTGGCAGGCACCAAATCGTAAATGAAAACTTACAAATCTAAAGAGAACCCTATAGTACAAAATATGGGATCAACTAGAAAAAAAAGCCTCTTCAACATCTTCACAGAGATAATGAAAAATTATCTGCAGTTAACGTGTCTGCACTGATTTACACCATATTATTTTTATTGAAAATTTTTAAGGATTTTTTAATCAGGGTACTAAACAATTTGAAGAAAATATTTGGTGGCTCAATTTTTCTGGGTATATTAAGGAAAATGTCATAAACGAGCCATTACAGTTTGTAGGATTCTTAAAGTATAAGCCAATCTGTCTGTACATATGCATGTCTCTGCGTGTTTAACTACATAAGTATGCACATTGTTGTGGTTCTCCTTATCATCCTGGCGTTGGCGTTGATATTGTGTTTACTTTCTCACACTTTATGACGCGTATTTGTTGCCACTAAAGTGTTATAAGTACTAATGTGTATTTATTTCGTTTTCCTTTATAGCGCCTTCTTAATACTTTTGCTGTGTTCATCATATTTTTCGTCCTTTTTTTTCCTGTTTTTATATTATGATGCGTGAAAATCGGTAGCGTAAATATCAATTGTACGCGTTACAAGTTATTAGCACCCGGATGACGTAAATTGTATTAATAAGTTAAGACGCTGTTAGATTGTTTATATCATATGAATTATAAAAGGATATGGTTGATTTGAAAGGATATCAAATATCAATTGAAAATGCGAATTTTCCTTAAATGTCTTCAAGTTAAAAAAGAAATTTTTCTTTAAAGTGTTTTAGATTTATTATGTTTATTTTTATACGTTAAGAATTTTTTAAAATTTGATCTCCTTAAAGTATGGAAATGCATACTTAATCCTTGAAAAGTAATTGCATACTTTAGGGGAGAAATTTTGAAAAATGATTTCAGCTTCCGGTAAAATCGTGTAACTAGTAAGCATTTGAAACAAATGGACTAATTTTCATATTGTCTTATAGGATCAAACAAAAATATTAAAACAAATTTAAATATCGCTTTAAATATTTAAAGTTTAACTAATGTTTATACGTTTCATTATTGCATACTTCATGGCGAAAATGTCTCAAACTGTGGCAAACTTTCAGGCAAATTGGTGTAGTCAATATAGAAATGCTGAAACTACTTTTGATACTGTCTCAACAGACAGAAAACTCTTAAGATCGTACAGCTAAATGTAAAAATTATAACAATTTAATAATTTCAAATAAAATCGGTCATTAGATATAGGCTTCGTTTTGTAAGTCGGTTTAGAAGATATTGGGGTTATTATTTTAAAAAAAATCACATATTTTTTGTCAAATATTTATTTTTTTAAAAACCGTCACTAAAGTAAAATTAACCCCTATTTATGTAACTGTTTATGATATGTTTATTGGTGGTTAGGATTTTACAAAAAATTTCCCAAAAAACATTCTGTTTTTTATCTTTCTTACTAAAATGTCTATATATATGTTCTTTTTCAAGGGATCTTTACAAACAATACATCAATATCTTAAATTCGTTCGAATTATTGTACCTAGATTTTAAAACAATTTTTAAAACAACACTTTATATATTTTCCGTAAGGGGCCTTAGGCTTGGCCACAGACAGAAGCTTCGTTGACCGCCTGATATCTACTATGGCCAGATTTGTCTTTAGCGTACACAGTCTGTGCCCCTCGTCCATCTCTCCAGCATCATCTTATATCGTAGTAGCGTTCTTGCAGGATATGCTTACTCGTCACTAGGGGCATGTCGACACCCTCCTGTAAGATAGTCTCTAATCTGACCAACTTATCCGCTCTGATGTTCCCCGGAATGTAGCTGTGCCCTGGCACACACATGAGGTGAATATCGTACTGCTGGGCCAACTCGTTAAGTTACCTACGGCAGTCCTACAGGAATAGTGATTTCAGGTACTGGATGACGACCTGACTGTCAGAGAAGATATTGGCCCCAAACACTACGGGACTATTGTCCATCAGCCAGTCTGTCACATCTCTAACAGCCAAAATTTCAGCCTGATGCGCGATACAATGATCAGGACATATACCGGAAAGGGAAACCCCTAGTTTTCTAGACAAGAACCCCGTAGCATAAAATATCATCCAAATTATAGCCATCCGTAAGTGTCTCCCTTTACCAGGAAGTCCTTTGTTCCAGGAACCCCTTTCCGGTACGAGAGTGTGGTATTTCATATGGAATAGAGGTTTCCTTTTGGAGTAGTCGACAAAAGTATGAATGTTAGGAGTACCTTCCGAATCCGACCATGCTCCACTTTGAGAGCTGTCTCAACCTGGTGTCTACAATGTCTACCAGCAACAAGTACAACATTATATACAGTGAATCAATGGGTGTGGTGTGCAGAGCATTCGGGTTGCACATCGTCGTCATTCTGTGAAAACTAGTCAGTAGTGCCGAATAGGTGGGTTTATTAAGCACATGCCACCACACGGTAACCGATTAGAGTATTATAGGTCTCACCGCCGCTGCATAGAACATATAATATTGAATAAACATATAATATTGAATAGTAAACGCAAAGTGTTTGCTCACAAGTATACTACATTTGTGGCAAGCTACAAACACGTTATATTTGTATCCTAACAACAACAAAAGACAGATTTTTCAGCGTGTGTTAAAATACCTTGTTACTGTCGAGGTTCCCAATTTGATAACATGATCCGCTGTTGATAACAGCCCGAGAAACTTAAGGGGTTTGAAGCTGCCCATTTAAGCCTGGGTAGCCCATTTAAGCCTGGATTTAGTAAAGAGTTCAATGGCAACTGAAGTGATCACCGCGTCAGGGAAATGGGTGCCTATAAAGAGATTTGTTGACCAAACCACATCAACAAAATATGGTGCATGAAATGATATTTATTATAATTTTTTTGCTTAGTGTAATTTTTTACAAAAACATCCATCGAATATCCGAGCCATACCTTTTAAACAATTTGCTATACTTATCCACTTAAAACTGCAGAAATTATTCCGAGAGTTCCCATTTAAATGAGTCCAACATAAAAAATTTAATTTAAAAGTTAATTGTCTGAAAAAGTAGTGCATACTTAAGGGCGGAAAATTAAAACAACGCAGACAATAGAATACTTTTAGGAGAGAAAAAAGTTAATTAACACAATATTAGCTTATAAAGCAAAATCAACCAGTTAAATTAAAGGGAACAGGTTGGAAAACAACTTTAAATAGTTATGTGCTTAAAAAATCAGCCCACAACAAACTACCATCAAACGTATACTTGTATATACCTTTTGGGCAAAAAATAACGATTAATCCTTAAAGTATACTCTACATTTTATTAATGCTTATCTGAAAAGAGATTCACGGCGTATTTCCCCGCAACCTTCGTCACAATTATTACTTATCACAATCTTATTGTGCATAAATGTGCTGTACAAAATCAATTACAGCAGGAAATTAATAAAACTTCTCCATACATTTATGTTAGCTTTAAATACCGGACAATAAAATCAAAAGATTAAAAGGCAGTGGAGAAAATCCAACAGATTTTCAGTAGAAAGCCATATGAATTGTGCAAAATAAATTACAAGGACAAATGCGGAATTTATCTGAATGCAAGGACGCACACAAATGTATTGATATTTTTAAAGAAATTTAAAATCATTTTGGGGTGTTAAAGAATTTTTGAATTCAGTCGAGTCAAGTAAAATCAAATTCAAAACTTTTATACTATAATTAATTTGTGTAATTTGAATTTTCTTTATTTTTAAACCTTTACTTTCTTTAGCGTTTCAATTTATTCCAAACTGTTTCGGCTGCATTTTTCCTTGTCGCACAAATGAAAACTCATCAGATACGAAATTGTTTTTCGTCTACTTCCGCTTGAAATCCATTTGTGTACAACCAAGTGAAATATATTTATTGTTTCTAACTCAGAAGCAAATTTTCTCTTTTGTGTTTTATCCTTCTCCCGCAAAAAAAAACAACCAAACAAGATGAGAAACATCAACTTTTGTTGACTTTGCCAGTGGCTATAAAAAATTGGTTCGCATAAAAACCGAAAACGATAAGGAAAGCACCCAAGTAGTAGTTGTTGTTTTGTTTATACAAGCAAAAAACCTCTGCTATTAAAAGCGAAACTAAAATGGCATTGGACAGAGCTGCTGACAAAGAAGAAAAACTATTTTCGAAAGCTGCACAAATAGCCCAAATAAATGTAGACTGCTCAAACGAAACGAGGTTAGATAACATACACACAAAAACAAATTAACTGCGAACTCCTAAAATTATACACTACTAAAGTAACTCAAGTGGAATTCGAGAAAATTTAAGGAAATTGTTAAGGAACGAAATACGCGAAATGGGAACTACGAAATACAGTATAATACAATTCAAACAGTCGTATACACACTAGGCAACAAAAATATATTTACCTCAGCCTAAAAATATGCAATAAAATTCAAAAATAATCAACTCCTGAAGTATGCAATACATTTCTAAAGTGCTTAACATTTAACGGGGTGACTAGATAACAATCTTTGAAGAATGATATTTTGTTTACCGATAAAGCGAAAATATAACGAGATATTGGAGCAAATTCCATACTCCTGAAGGTATAGCCTAAAAAATGAAAATTTCACATCTTACAAAATTCTCTTAAGACATAATGCAGACATATATAATAAAAGTGTTTTTATATTTCGGTTAGTTTATTTAAATTTTGTACTGCCAGCCGAATAGTAGGCAACAAAAATTTAATCGTTGTCGCATGCCTGAAAATATGCAAAATTGAGGGCAGTGACTTTCCGAATAAAAAATATTTTGTTTTCACCAAATAATCGTTTTATTTCTCAACATAGTCCACTTTAAAATTGTAGAATTGTTTTCTTCGTTCCACGTAATAGGTTTTACCAAGATTCTCAAAATGGTCGTTTGTTTCAGTGATGACCTCTTCATTTATCCCAAATCTCTCTCCTAAAACCCGCTTCTTCTGGTGTGGAAAGAGAAAGTAATCACAGGAGGCAAAATCAGGAGACTATGGCGGATGAGATATCAATTCGCATCCAAATTTATGCGTTTTTTCCATGGCGACTACACATCTGTGAGACGGCGCGTTGTCATGGTGGAACAACAATTTTTTCTCCACATATGTTGTCGCCTTTACTTCACGTCAATGTGAAGTCTGTCTAACAGCTGTGAATAAGATTCGCCGATGATTGTTTTATACTTTGTTGGGTAATCGATGTGAATAATACCGCATGCATCCCAAAAAACTGTCGCCATAACCCTGCTGGCCTACAGTCTCATCTTGGCCTTCTTTGGTACCTGTTCACCCGGAGAAGCTCACTACTTTGACTATTCCTTGACCCCTGTTGTGTAAAATGGATACATATTTCGTCCATGGTTGCGAAACGGTGCAAGAACTTCTTCGGATTGCTGTTGAAGATCGCCAAACACTCCATTGAAGCGGTTACACAGTTCCGTTTATGGTCGAGTGTGAATAATAGCTGCTCCCATTATTGACTTGTAAGCGTATCCTGAGTGGACGCTTCTATGTGATAATGCAGAAAAGGTGGACGAGAGATACAAACGGATCATACACACGGCAACTCTGATCAACTTTGAATAGGGCTTACAAAAACCTTCTGTCTCTGTCTTTGCTCAAGGCCTCAATGCTTGTGTCGGTCTTGAGGCAACACTGACCGACAATGGACATGTTAGTTTAGGGAGGTATGTCCACAACGTCCAAGAACCGACTAAGTTTGAGTTGGTCGAATTTCATTAACCCTCAGGTCTTGCTTTGTTTTTAATAGTTATACCTGATGGTTGCTGCTGTGCCCCGTTTGGAGCGCCCCATATTGTGTTGTGGCTTATTATTGGCAGTTATTGTAGTTCAACCTTTAAAAGGCTATGCTTTGTTCAGAGTTATGTACCACTACTGGCCACCTCATGTGTTATTTCGTAGGCCAATTACCCAAAGGTCGATATGGTATCGACGACAACTGATTTATCCCCATCTGGCACTAGAGTACCGTGTATAACTTCACCGTTTGAGACGTTGTCCCCTTAATCGCCACTGAGCTATCACTGATGACCTTCAAACTCCTGTGTCAACAATTGTTGTTTAACTAACTCACGCATTACCTGTTCCACCAACCGTATAACAATCCTGTATATTTGTAAAACTAACTCCTTTCAGAGAAATTGTGAAGACAAAATTATAAATTACTCCTAACGTTATTCCTCATGAAAAATTAGTACTTCGAGCCCAAAATTATGCAATAGCTTTTAAGCCCAACAATATGCATATTAATTTCCATTTAATGAAATTCTAAACTGAAACAAGAAAATATTACAGTATAAACTTAGGAAACTCTAAGGCCATGCAAATATAGAGGTATATTTTGTATAATGTAGCCAATATATAGTATGCTGCCTATCTTAAGGCTGCTGCATTATATTGTATAAGCAAACATGTGTCGGACATAATGGGTGTTTGTAATTCTAGAACTATTTTTAGTGTCCTCTTGTTGATTTTACTGTAACATCCTGTATATAATTATTTAAATTAAATAATGTCTATGTCGTGGTCTGTATCATGCCCAAGACCACAACGTTTGATGTTATCAATTTAAATTATTTTATTATGATTTGATTTATTTTATGAATTTATAATTAACTAGTAACTAATCATCACATCTGTTTGACTATTCTTTGAATTGAATTTTGGTTGCTATGTATAGACTAGCAATGATGTTAACGGATATTGGGCAGAGTTTTTCACAATCTGTAACCTGAAGGCTTTTTAATTAGTAGACTCACTGATTAGGACCTACAATTTTACAACGCATGTGAACTGGTAGCTAATTTGCGATAGTGTCGCCGTAACACAATGACGTCGCCGTCGCCGAAACAAATGATATACAATCAGAGATATGGGATCTAACGATTCCGACCAGATTTAAGGAAATACCTTCGAACTCCAGTGCTTCAATTCCCACAAGATAAAGTTGACGTAAGAGCGTATGATTTATATTTAAGTATGTAGTAACAATTACTTATACGTTACAATGATATTCTAAATTAATAACACTTATACGTTATGAAAGACTGAAAACTAATCTATGAATTAAATTTAAGAGGTATAGCTTATACTAATTTCAGCACTTGTAAATAGTTCACATGTGCATCCGGGATAGTGGGTCTAAGTTAAAATGGTTTCCCATTACATCCCATGAAGGAATCGGGGAGAGCTTCTCCCAACCAGTGAGCTGTGCGCTTTCTAGTTTTATACTCACTGATTAGGACCTACAATTTTACACCGGTTCCGAACGGTATTTTTGAGAAGCATGTTCATGGCTAAATACTCGATAATGTCGCCGTCACTATGCGAGGTGACCGCCGTCAATAGAAATTTTAAGGCGGTCAGAGCAGAGATCGAACCCAGAGTCTCAAGTACAAGAGGCGCGCACACTACCCATTGCACCACCGACGGAGTTAATGAGTCATATTTGAAATCTTTGTCTTCCAATTCACTCCTCTGTTTTCTACCTAATTTATTATGATATATAATGGGAGATTCATGTAGAGGTAATTTTTTCTGTAGGCATTTTACAACAGAGTAAACTATCAACCTGCCACATTGTCATGGTATTTCTGTTCAGTGTTGTTTGCAAGTTGAACATGGTAATACTTAATCTGGCACGGCGTCTATTACTTGATCAGCTGAGTAATTTAATGTTCACAAAATCGGCCTAGTTGGACACATACACTAAACCATCGGACATTTTGAAACCCAGTTTTCATTAGTGGATAATACGTGAACAAATAGACCAAAATTTGATATATAATGAAGAAAGTAAAGTATAAGCGGAGACTGTTATGGATAGATACGGTGCCATTTTTAGAAACTTATGATTTGCAACAATTCGACATACTTTACAAGGAACTTGGTTCAAAATTCTACTCCTGCAAGAATTATATCCGTCAGACCTTCCTAATCGTCATAATTTCAGTATTTGGGCTCTTGAAAAACCTGAAGAGGATCCACTATCTTATGCCAAAAATTTACATATTTGAGCTGAAAAAGAGTGAACGAGCTACGTAAGATCTAGAAAATTAGCCTATCAAACGCACAGTTCCCAACAGCATCGATATCTTTGAAAAACAGTTTACATTATCGGATAACTTGTGTGTGGAATATAAAGACGATAGCTGCGAGTATACGCGATGGTCGTGACGAATCGATTCTTCTTTGATTATTATCACATGCAACAACTTGATACATTTATATATGGTGCGTGGTTCAAACTTCAACTTGTGCAATCCTCATCAATTCAAACTTTAGGCTCTAGGAAAACTTGAAGAAAATCCTCTGTTTTCGGCCAGAATGTTATTCAGCGATAACGCCCATTTATGGCTTAATAGCTGCGTCAATAATCAAAAATTTACGTATTTGGGATGAAAAGAAAGCCGAAGGGTCCAGGAACTGCCATTACATCCAGACAAAATCAGAGATTAGAGTGGTTAAAGAGCTGGTTAAAACTGATTTCTGTCAAAATGTAATTCAGAGATTACGCCGCTTTATGGCCATTACATCCAGACAAAATCTTGGATTGGTGTGATTTGAGAGCTGTTAGAAACATCGGCTTACATTTCTTGAAAACTGAGGCCGTTCACAAAGTAACTGTGAATGCCCTCATAATAGTGAACGACTTGCCACCTGTTATAGAATCCCGTGATCTGGTTGACATTTTGTTCCTACAAGATGTCGCTATTTACCATACATGGTTTATATCCTTGACATTATTGGAGGTAAAAATATGTGAACAGTTACTCTCACGCATTTAATCGTCTATTCCATGTAATGTCACTTCTCTAGACTATATCCTCTTGGGCTACGTAACGCTAAAATTCTTAAACCGGTTACAATTGAGGAATTGAAGCCAGCATAGGTCGCGTTATTCGCCAGATACGACATGAGATTCTCGAACGCGTCACTATAAACTGGAATCGGAAAATAGTTCATATGAGAACCCGCCTATGCCATGTAATGTAACCCCCCTACATTTTTTTCATTGGGGCTACGTAACGTCCAGACCCTGGATAAGTCAGATGCGATTGAGCAATTGGAAGCCGGCATTGGGTTCCTCTGAACTATTCCCCTTGGGGCTACGTAAGGCCAAAAGTTTACACGGATATGCAGGCTAAGATTTACGAATTGGAATTGAAGCCGGCATAGGTCGTGTCATTCGCCCAATACGACTCGAAATACTGGACCGTGTCATTCAAAATTTGAACCACAGAATGTACCATGTTACCATCATTAAGGCCGATATTAAACAAAAATAATAACTAAGAAAAAAAACCCGATAAATTTGAATTTTATTTTTAAATAACACTGTCAAGTCCCTGAGTTGCACTTGGTTTAAAACTTCCTTTAAAACTCATGTACATGATCTTCAACATATTGGAGTTAACCTACGAGCGTATGAGTTATATTTAAATCTGAAGTAGCAATGATTGTGTGTCACATGGTCCTTATATATTAATAATACTTATACGTTATGATAGAATAAAAGGTAAATGATAGATTTAAAATGTCCCAGTAATTCTACATAACCAATTCATATGTGTAACATGTGAGGACATACGAATTCCCTTTCATTCCCTTGATTTAAATACACAAAACTTTCTTCTGTGACCCTATAATATTATTTTGAAGTTTAAATGACTTCTTGTAAACTCTTTCCCGGTCAAACGTTAACTTCAATCAAACATGTTAAATACGAACACTTTGGTCAAGTTGTACTAACAATTTGTTTACGAGTTACTACAAAATATAAACTCAAATATTTTCAAGTTGGCATAAACTTTTGGACCACAATTTATAAACGGCATATGAAGATTATCAACTTTTTATTTTATCGAAATCAAATAGGAAATATGAAAAGTCTAGTTGAAACACGTACAATTTTGATGGACCGCAAGAAGTTTGAAGTTGGAAAAATGGAAACAAATTTTCAGAAATAGTGAAGTATCATAAAAGGGAGTAGTTTATTACTTCTGGAATTCAAACCAAACGTAATGTGGTGTAATGTTTAATTATAACCAAACTCTTGAAAATACAAATATTTAGATTCTAACTTCAATTGAATCTGTGCCAAAAGGAAAAGGGAAAGCCCATCTGAAAGAAAGCATTTTTCATAAACAACTTAACGTGAACTTGAAGTCTCAATATTTCAATATTTCTATATTAAAATCTAAATCGGTTTTGCATCAGAATCATACACACAAATGTCCAAAACACTTGCACACGCAATATGCATATTCTCATACACCGCCTGCCTACACACTAATTCATATTGACACAAGGATTTACCAACACCACCACAAACGTTCATTTACACTTGTATATACTCGGTAAGTATTTGCAAACAATAGGCGTTTGCAGCTCGGGTTTTGATATTTATTTTAAGGCTACCTACACCGTCACCACACATTCACAATTGTAGCACTTCCGTTTTCCAAGAGGACATCTAATTGTGTTAGTTTATTTGTTTGCATGTTTGTGTTGGTATGTGGTAACGCAAGTATTTGTCAGTTTGGTGCTGAATAGTTTTTATCATTCTTCATTGCAGGCGAATAGATCTACTAAATATGGCGGAGAAATCCATTGTCAAATTCTTTGACAAATCCACAAAATTTATCTGTATGTGTTGTCATGTTGTCCCATTTACAGTCCTCATCGAATTGTGGGATTTCGGTAATTGTCCTTTGAAAGGCATCGTTGTTTCTAACTCTATTTGGATGGTGTTAAATGGCACACACTTATCTAACCACTTGCAATTGTGCAATGTCAATATTAGTTGATGGCCAATTAGAAAAGTGAAAAAGGATTAGATGCGGGTATTGATACAATGTGATGGTTTGATATGCTCACAACAATATAGATTTCGTGGGCATTTTATGCTGTAACAAGTGATTGCTTGTACCAAAGACAGGTAGATTTAGCAATTAAGGATCCTTTTACAGGACGCTTTTAAAAGGAATGATGTGATACGAAAGCTGGTGCTCATAATATAAGTCTTCAGAGCGTATAATCATAGTTTTCGCAAAATATGTGTGTGTCCTTTCAAAATTGAAATTGATAGTTGGGCACCGGTATAAAACTGTAGGTCCGAATCAGTTAGTATAAAACCAGAAATCGCATAGCTTAGTAGTTGCCAGAAGGTCTTCCCAATCCCTTCATGGAATGTAATGGGAAACCGTTTTTTATATTAATGCTACCAATAGTCGATGCGTATGAGTTATATTTAATTAGTTTATTGCAATGTATTATACGATAATATGTACTTGCTTAATAATAATACTTATACGTATTAGTGGTATAAAAACAACTTATTTGAGATAAAACATAATGGCAATTTTTCATTTAATGGAAACCACTTTCTTAAATCGATTTTGGACGATCTGTAGGGAATTATCTACAGAATACGATTCGAAAAAATATTAAATAGTGCAATTTGAACATGGTGGTTGATCCAATAATAATTTGAACATCTCTTCTAGTCAAAAAATTCAAAATCTATTTTTCAACCAACTTTTGAAATTTTTTTGAATTTCAATAGCCAACACCCAGTGCAAGAGTCTAAGGATGTCATTCTAATATGAATTGATTTTCGTATTACTTTTGCGACGAGTTGTATTAATACTGAAAATACTATCATACTGCGTATGAGTTATATTTAATTAGTTAACATCAATGACTTATACGATACAGTGTCTTTACTTATTAGTAGCACTTATACGCCTTAGTGGTATAAAAAATAACTCCTTTGAGAGAAAATGGTATAGAAAGCCACGCAATTTTACTATAAGATTGCACAAAGTTGTTCCAAGTATAAAATTTGTTCCAAGTTTGAAGTGGTTTAAAGGAAGCCGTATTCTAAAATCGATTGGATGTATGGAATGGAATGAATTGTATAGAAATCTCTTCAGATTACGATTCCAAAAAAACACTAATTAGTTTAAATCGAACTTGACGTTCGGATATCAAAATAAAAATTTTCAAAAATGTTAAATCTACATATGTCAAAAGTCAATGTCCGTATAAACAATTACAATATTTATTGGTTTTTGTATAACTTTTTTACCGAGCTCTGTTAATGCCATGGATGCGTATGAGTTATGGCCTTACTTATTAATAATACTTATACGTCTTAGTGGAATAAAACACAACTCCTTGGAGGCAAAATGTAATGGAAAGCAATGCAGCTTTACTATATTATTGCGAACAGCAATCCCAGGTGGAGTTTCTTGGCAATTATACCGATTTCGGACGATCTGTAAGGAATTGTGTTCAGGATACGATTGCATAAAATGGTAAATTGTTGAAGAATCAACAAAATTTGATGTAGACCCGCCGAAAACGAACCACCTGTAACGTGTAACCACTTGTAACGTTGGCGACTGAAGTAGTCTCGATGTTGGTCGTAAGGGACCAGAAAACTTTGCTAAATTACTGGTATATTTTCCAATAAATCCATTGTGATTGTGTGACAGGTGGCGCCGTCTTGCTGAAATCACATGTCATCCAGATCCATACCGTCCATTTGAAATTACAAAAACTCCATTATCATGTTCCAATAGAACTAGAGCGTATAAGTAATACTTAATCATTTAATAGCACAGATTTATACATCACAGTGTTCTTATGTATTAGCAACACTTAGACTTTAAGGTGGCCCACATTAATAAAATTCCGAGTAAAATGGTTGATGTGTAATTTTGTGACTTCAGAAGTTTTTGTCAACTATCTAATTATTGATTCAAATTATTGATACGCGCACTTAACCTAACCTAACTTAAGCCATCTCACACAATCATTGATCGTGTTAACGTACACTTGAAAAACCACGTTCTGATCAGGCAGACGGAAGATCTGCTTAAATTTTAGGTCCGTGATACCAATCCAATACATGTTCTATAATCCGTCTCAGATTTTGAAACATTGAACTTGAAACGTTGAAATTAAAACACGCCATACATTGTTGAGCAATGCTGGTGTTCGCGGCTGCTGTAGATGAGAACGTGGGTTCGAGAACTGCCCATGCCACCTTCAATTTCTTTTGATGGCGTCCACCTCGTTTAGTGACGGCGACACTATTGAGTGTTTCGTCAGGAAGAAGCTTTCCAAAATACCCTCCGGAACCGGTGTAAAACTAGATACCAAGCAGGTAGCGTAAAACTAGAAAGCGTACAGTTCTCCTCAAGCTCTCACCAATCCCTTCATAGGATGTAATGGGACACAATTCTTTAATTGACTACTTAATTAATCGACAGAGCTATCTTTACAGCATATGAGTTATATTTAATTCCTTATACAAATCAATGTTCTTTTGTATTAATAACGCTTATACTTAATGGTGGTTTTATTAATAAAAGTGCGAATAAAATTGTTTTCCGAACTTTCCCGTGACACAAAAATATTACATTTTATTTTCATGCCCTTCCCCCACCCCCTCATAATCAAACCAAATCAATTGCGATAATTTGACATAATAATTTTGTTGGTCGACATTGATTATTAATTAATGTTTACCCTCAGTGTATGATGACCATCTATCCATCCTTTATATCAGGTTACCAAAAATGACACTCACATTGGCAAATATTCAATAATCTCTGTAGATATTATTTACACTGCGTTTCACTAGCTGCCCTTTACACTGAGCTTCAACTCTCTCCCCTTATGTCTAGGAAAATATCGTAATTATATAAAAAGCCAAGCACAACAACATCGTTGTTTTGGTCAACGTTTATGAGATGATAGAGGGAGCTGAAGGGGGATTGTTCGTTTGGAATTAAAAATTAAACTGAAATCCGCATAATCACATTGAATAGTAAATGTGGTTATCGTGTAGGGTGGTTCGATTTACAGAGAGAAATATGAATTGAATAGTAAATGAAAAAAATTCTGCCTTCAAATTCATGCTGGGCGTTTAGTGTGTTGTGATAGATCCGGACAAGGTCACACTCACCTTTCAGATTGTCATTCAGATGATGATTAAGAGAAGACACAGCATATTTCATCTTGCCCAACTGATTAGGCACAATTATAATCACTATGAATCATGTAGTAGTAAATACATCGAACTCTCTAACTTCGAACGGCCAACTCCATTTTGTTGATTTTTCAGCAGTTTCGGTTATAGTGGCCTGAACTTGACGTCCTGAATCGAAATGTCTTAAATGATTCCATTCTATTTAAATATAACACTAAAGCAAATACTGAAGTTAAATGTGAAACTAATAATACTGCCCTTGGGTCGACGAATCAGAAACAGATTCACACGTAACCGTAACTAATGGCAATTTTGTCATATAATCATAATCCCTTCTGGCAATGGTTATGACCATTATTAAGTATTATATGACACAAAAATTGTTACTAAATTGAAACAGTTTCTGAATATACGTGCAAAGTTGCACAATGTAAAACCTAACTCAATCCATAAGTTAACCACAGTAGCGAGCATTTGGAATTGAATCGAGGCAACAACAAAAAGAGACATATAACTCAAAAACTTCTGTTGACTTTAGGAACTTCTTTTATGAAAAGTATAATATGGCTTATATAATTTATTCATTGATTTGCTTTACCATGGCAGCAATTTGGCTCAATAATCTACTATAACATCAATTGATAGTTTCCTTCTCCTTTCGTCACAATGATTAGAGCGAACGGAAAACTTATATCAATGCCAAAGGTGTCTCACTTTATGCAAGAAGGAATCAACAGAATAAATTGCCAGTGAATGCTAATACTTGATAGGATTTAAGGCAAAAATTGGGAGGATAATCTTCAAGGTAATTATAAACTGAAAATTATTTAAAAAATATAGAAGAATGTGATGGAAGAGGAATTTTCCCGCGAACCAAGTTAAAAAACACCGAAGATATAGTATTAAAGTTAAACAGCTGTACCAGGAGCCAACATGTATTACAACAATCCTAGTTTTCAATGAACCAAAATCATTTAAATTCTAGCTTTGAAACCTCGAAATTTTTGTATTAAATGTATTATAGTTTAAATCTCAGAACGTATGAGTGATATAAAATTCAACAGCTACTTACACTCATACGACACAGTTCCTAAATATATTAAAAACACTTATACGTCACGAAGCTCAACTCGTAATACGAGTATTAGCATTTATAGTAATTTAGTTTTTTATATAATTTTATTATATTTACATTATTTTATTAATGTAAATTATTCAGACAAGACTATTACTACAATAATTAATGTTATCAATAAGATAACAAGAAATTAAAACCCAAATTCCTTGTAAACTACGATGCTAGGGTATGCTTAAGAGTTTACGGCGTACATTCATTAATTCAATGACAGTGATCCTTGTTTGATATGCAATCCCGTGCTTATCAAGAAGGACTCCTAAATTTTTCAGGAGAAGCAGATTTCCCATTCCTGCTTGGAGCTTCATTTGTAATAAGAAACCCGTTGTTTCTTATAATGAAATTAATAACATTTATGTAGTTTTACCGCAATTTCCAACCGTAACGGAAAATCCAAGAACGTATGAGTGATAAATAATCGTACGACAGAGTTATTATAAATACTTATACGTCATGAAGCCAAATTTTAATATTGAAGGGGCATTTTGACTCCTTGATCGCAACACTATGTTTCAGACAGAGATTACGGTGATCACGGATTATACAATATGATAACTGGACGATGAATGTGGAAATACATGTGAAGATCAGGTGGCGATCAATGCGATATCGTTGCAAAATATTAAATGGCTTAAGGCACCGCCGGTGGTGCAATGGTAGTGTGCGCGCACCTTGTACTTGAGCTCCTGGGTTCGATCCGGCGGTCACATCGCATAGTGACGGCGACACTATCGAGTATTTAGCCATGAAAAACGTTCTCAAAATACCGTTCGGAATCGGTGTAAAACTGTAGGTCCCAATCAGTGAGTGAAAACTGGAAAGCGCACAGCTCAGTGATTGCGAGAAGCTCTCCCCTGTCCCTTCAAGGGATGTAATGGGAAACCATTTATTTATTTTTATTAAGGTATTAGAGTGCCAGAAGGAGATAAACAAATTCTCCACCACCTGCAGGAAAAAATTCTCCACCACTGATGTCATATGAACTCCAGGTCACAGCGACATCTTGGAAAAAGAAAGAGCAGATGAACTGCCTCGACGTAAAGGCACAACTTCAACACTGAGCAAGAATATCATACATACGATTATGGGACGCATTAGAAGGCAACATAGCGGTAAATTCAATTCAATTCAGTATAGTTCAATTCAATCCAATTCAATTTAATTAAACTCAATGCAATTAAATTCAGTTCAGTTCAATCCAATTTGACTCAGCACAATTCAATTCAGTTTAAATCAATTCAATTCAATGGAATTCAATTAATTTAAATTCAATTCAGTTCAATCTAATTCTATTCTATTCTGTTCAATTCAATTCAATTCCATTCACTTCTATGAAATTAAATTCAATTCACCTCAATTCAATTCAATTCTACTCTATTAAGTTCAATTCAATTCAGTTTAATTCAATTCAATTCAGTTCAAATCAGTTCAATTCAATTCAATTCAGTTAAATTCAATTCAGTTCAATTCAATTCAACTCAATTCAATTCAATTCAATTCAATTCAATTCAATTCAATTCAATTCAATTCAATTCAATTCAATTCAATTCAATTCAATTCAATTCATGCAATTTAATTCAATTCAATTCAATTCAATTCAATTCAATTCAATTCAATTCAGTTCAATTCAATTCAATTCAATTCAATTCAATTCAATTCAATTCAATTCAATTCAATTCAATTCAATTCAATTCAATTCAATTCAATTCAATTCAATTCAATTCAATTCAATTCAATTCAATTCAATTCAATTCAATTCAATTCAATTCAATTCAATTCAATTCAATTCAATTCAAATCAAATCAAATCAAATCAAATCAAATCAAATTAAATTAAATTAAATTAAATTAAATTAAATTAAATTAAATTAAATCAAATCAAATCAAATCAAATCAACTCAAATCAAATCAAATCAAATCAATTCAATTCATTTAATTCAGATCAATTCTGTCTTTGCCCCGCTTTTGCAGGATTCAAACTCCAACACCTATTAGGCGATACAACACCTAGTTGGGAAATACTAAGGGGAACAGATAATATAATATTGAGGCAGTTTGTTCTGGCAAGTATTTCCGATAAAGAATTTTATGTTCTCCAAATTGTAGGTTCGTGAAGAACAAAGGATTTTCTTACTGGCTTATGTGCACTCCCTGAAATGGATTATTATCCGAGATACAAATGCTTTGAATCCCCATTCGCAACTTAAACTGATAAATCTGATACTCGTTGCATTGTAAACTCTTGTTGAGCAAAAGCATTCAGGAAGTTCTAAAGCACTCGTTTTTCGGATGTCCGGTTTTTCGGATGTCCGGTGGGAGAACCTACTCCGTCATTATATTTAGTTAATCAAATGAACCCGTAAGTAGTTAGGGATGGTTTCGTTGCATTTTACACACTTTTTTCGGTGAGTTCAGGAAACTCTCAGCTCAACAAACCGCACACAACGGGATTCCTAAACCCCTGTTGGGAAACCTACCTTCATTCCTTCAAACCAAATAACTGAACTTATGCGAATGAACTCGTAAATTCCCAGAGTCGGCTTTGTGGACGACGAATACAGGTGACTTCTAGGTCAAAACAGGTGACTCTTCACACAATCTGCACCAAAACCTACCGCCATTTTGTAAAACTAATTTCTTATTATCCGTATGGCAGCGGACATGCCCAGATTCCACTTCGTAACGTCATAAACAGTTGGGTTTTAGGAATTTGGGGAACTCTAGGGTAAAAAGAAAGGAATTTTTTTAAGCAAACAACACCCAGAGCTGACTCCCAAAACCAAGGAGTGTAACGTACGTCATTTGTGACAAAATCATATTTTTGAATATCCGAATAGACCCGATATTGTCCATTGTCTATAAAATTCGCCTGAAGGATGATGACAATTTTCTAGATGTGATTGCCGACACAAATCCCAGCTTCAAACCTAACACTAGGAATAGGATCAGTAAAGCCACATCGGTCCTATATTCGCGAAAAAAGGTCTTCGGTGCTCAAAGAGGCCTGTCACAGAAAATAGCTTATTGAATATGTACAGCTGTTTTCCGTCTGATAGAGCTTTAGGAAGTTGTCTGCACTGGAAAAGCCCAGAGATTTGAAATGCTGTACATCACGGGTGTTCTTCGCGCAACACCTACCGAGGGTTTGGGAGTTACCCTTCACCGGTTACAAATAGATTTCCTGGGCAACCAAATTGCGGCAACATCGTCAATCCGCCTAAGACATTCCGCATAGGTTTAGACAATGGCAACCGGGGGATAATTTCAAAATCCACATTGGCTCAAGATGCTTTTGAAAATACTTAAAAACACCGATTGAAATGCCCCCATTTGAATTAATATATTGTTTGGCAATTGAAACGTATGAGTTATCTGAATTTTTTCTACGTATATTACTCATACGTATACGTATTATTAATACATATACGTATTATTAATACGTATACGTTATAGTACATGTAATTAACTTAAGCATTTAAAGGATCATACGCTACGAAAAATATGAGATGCAGGAAAAATAAAAAATATTAGAAAATTGTTATTCCTTTTAAGCTAACAGATGATGTTGAGATAACAATTTTAATTACTTCTTATATCTCAGAGTTATTACCATTCCTTAATCACCTAGATGACACTTAATATTGTATTAACTAAAATTAGCAATGTCCTATTACACTCCGTGAAGGGACTGGGAAAAACTTCTCATAATTAGGAGAGCTTCTCACAATTGCAGTTACATGTTATATTAATATTAAGTGCACGTATCCCTGTGCATTATATTCAATTTAAAGTTAACTCATTTGTATTATGCTGAACCATACATTCCCATTTTGCAGATATACTCTTGAAGCTAATGTATCCTTTATATCCTTTTATTGCGAGTTTCTTTAATCAATTCAGTATTGCAATTAACTCATATACAGCTAAATGCTTGTGTATATCCCGTGAATTACAATCAAGATAGAAGAGATCAATTGACGGTTTAACACCCCTATATTAATTGAAAAACTATTGTTGTTAATATCGTGCTACATGTCATGTTTCATTTATTTCCTTTCAATTATTCCACTCAGCAGCGGTTCTTCCATTAAGTACAAATTGGAAACACCAAGAGGTTTGTATTTAACCGAGTACTTTGAATTCTATCTCTTTGCAAAGCTTACGACTGACAGCATGCAATGATAAACAATTAACTAAGCCATGGAATGATGATGGAAATCTATAAAGGGCGGGGCAATAAATTTGTATGCACAAAAACGGCAGCTGACAATTGGCAATAAACTATAATCATGAGACAAAGGATAAAATAAATAAAAGATAGCAAGATAAAGTAATTGTGCCATTCAATAGAATGCCAACAGAAATGAATAAACACTGAAATTGTGATAGACTGCATATAGTTTTGTGCACACCCCAACGTATACATGATGCTAATTAATCCATTGTATATTGTATATGGCCAAGTAAATTGTAAAAAGTTCGTATGATTGACATTAAATTTAGTTTGGTATAAAGGAGTATGAGCGATGTATAGTTTGTTACTGGTACTTAACTTATATTTCCAGAAGAAAACCATACAAAGTGCTTTTCATAGGTTTGCTTTTTGAGGTTACTTGAACGCTATTCTATTCTAAGGAACTGAAAGTACTTATACGCTGATATATATTAAATTGTCGAGTAATGTACTATAGGAAAATATAACATCTGTTGAAACCCCAGATTAAAACAAGGTTGTATGATTAATATTTATTTTAATGTTAACATATCTAATAGTTCACACCCCAAAGTATACGTGACAATAATTAATACTCATGTACCCTAAAGTAACAGCACAGAGCGTATGATTGATACTTAATCTAGTTTGGTCTATTGGCGTATGAGCAATGTATAGTGTCCACCCTAAGCACACAAGAGTATGCTTGGCTATGGAATTATAAATACTTATACGCCTGTATCTACTTTTCCTAGGCTTCGGACAAGCGCTTGATTGTGTACACCATAACTCAATGTGGTCCACCTTAGCCAAAACGCGGAAACCGGACAAGATAGTGTCCATTATCCGTGAACTGTACGGAGGTGCAGCGTGTAGAGTTCACTTTAATGGGAAGGAAGTCCAACCCGTCACCACATCTGCGGGAGTTAGATGAGGATGTGTTTTGTCCCCCACATTATTTCTTCTACTTATGGATGATGTAATGGAGGCAACTAATGCAGAAACATCGTCGGGTTTCTGTGGAGTATGTATAAACATTAACCTGATATCGAAAATTGGCATATGGGCATTTCCACAGAAAGGCGCACCTTTCGTCATTTCACGTTACCCTCTTTAATTGCTTATACTTTAGGACTACTTAGTTTGATTGTTTTCTCATACGTTATTAAATATAGAGCTTCTTCTGTATTTCTGTATTTAGTAAAAGAATAGAAAACAATCGAACTTCATGGTCGTAAAATATAAACAATTTACGATGGCGACGTGATGTGACATAGGGTGGCACTTTCGGTGGAAATGCCTATATGTGTTATTGCCGCCAAATTTTATGACATCGAGGCCAAGTTAAGCAGACTCTCCCAAAGTGTGGCGAAAGTAGGATCGAGGGCAACTGGGTTGGGCACGTGGTTTCAGGGAACTATTTAGAATGCAAGAGTAGTAGGGAGGGTACGGATAAGGCCTATGTTGCGTTTCTAAACCTGCACGAAATCTGGCGCAAGAGGTGAATATAGTAAAAAAGGAAATTGTGAATAATCAATTGCAGTGTGAAGTCTGTACTGTTGTACGGTTGAACTACTTGGAGCTAGATGAAGCTATCAATGAAGAAGGTCTAAACGTTTGTCAATCGTTGGCTGAGACAAATTCCCTGTATCTACTGGCCCAAAGCAATTTCTGTAGAAGTACTCTACAAGGTACATGCAACAGCTCTATCGAATTGGATATGCGGAGGAAAAAATAACTTGTATCGACCATATTCCTAGGCGCCAGCTGACTGTTGTTGTTAGAGCGGCACTTGAATGGTACCCGCAGAAGTGTCGAAGGCCAGGAAGCCCACCAGTTACGTGGATCCGGTGCCAGTAGAGGAACTACAACCAAACTCGTCAGTCATGGAACCAAATTAAATCACTTGCCAGAGACAGACATCTATGGAGAGAATTCGTTGACGCCCTATGTTCTTCGTCAAACTTTTATTTAAACTTTGTATTGTAATATTGTTTTATATTTTTATATTCTGTTTAAATAAATAAAGGACATATACATATATATTTATATATATATTAAAATTAGATTGTGAAAAGTGGTGGTCATCAAGTTTATAGTTTCAGATATATCTTGCGGAATTAAAAATGCTGTGAAATTAAAAATACTTTAACGCTGCGGAATATCAAATCATCAGATTATATTTATACATGATATTACAGCAAAATATTAAATTTTTTTAGTAACCAACGCGTATAATTAACAGAATTTGGTTTACTTGGTACTTAGACGTATAAGTGATATTTATTCTGCAATCATTACCTACGCGATATGTGATTCCAGTCACATTGTAAGTTAATGTGCAAGGAAGAATCAGAAAATGTAAACTGTGTTGCTCATACGTCTTACTGCACTAATAAATTAAAATCAGTTATACGCAATAGGCAATCCAATACCTTATACGCCGATAAAGAAAGAAATTTAAAGAATTTGAGTTTGTTTGAGGCATATGAGCGATATTACTCAAAGCGAAACAACCGTTATAGTCAATATATATAGTAAATCCAAGAAATATACATAAATGCCTAGTTTAGAGATTGATACTGTTTGGCTTATTCACGATTATGCCCAAAGAAAACCAATTAAAAATACTTATACGCCAAGGTGTATTTATTATCAAATACCTCCTTACGTATAAGTATTCTTAATTATGTATCAATATTATATAACATGTATAAAACATATTAAATAAACTAATCCCCCTAAGTAATTTGTTTTGCAAAAATTCTAAAGAATTCGAATCGATTTCAGTTCTATAGCAATATTTCAAACTATGTTGCTGTTCAACTATGCTGCATATCTGACAAATTTGTTTTCGCAAATGTCCTAGAATTATTTGTCCTTAACTTTCTAAAGCGTGAAACACAAGAAAACACCCAATTATTACGAACTTCTTCTGTTATGTTTATTGCACTTGTCATAGTTGTCTATACTTTACATGAACTTGACAAAGACTATGCATTGATGTTTTCCAATATATATAATATAAACAAATTACGGTATTTTCATAATCCTCCCACGTACTTCAATATAAATTGTATAACAATCTATTTTATATATAGCCAATCAAGACTACAATCATTCACACACATCAGTCATATGTGTTTAACCTAAGGTTATAGTTTTGTCATATATGCAGCTCTGTATGACTCTGAGACACCCAGAACATAGTATGCAAAATGAATCCTGGAAACAACCTCACCTTTCGGCACCACACACTGTTTGTAATATACTTTGTTTTCCCCGTGGAGATCTTGCGTAAGGTTATACAATTCTTTGACAAACTTGTGTTTGAATATGTTGTGAATTTATGGTTGTATAAGTGATTTGTTAGAAATATTGACAAAATACTTTTTTCTACACATTTCGAAGTTAAACAAATGGTTCCACAAGTAAACCACACACAGTTGAAGCAAAAGTATTCACTCGTTAACAGGAGTAAATTGTATGCGTATCAAAAATTTTAAAATTTGAACTCTTTACAATATTGTGGAGAGCATAAGTTATTAGGAATTTTCAAAATTCTAACGGACACCCTAGCATATAATTAACACTAATTGAAATAAAAATACTTATACGCGATCAAAACTCTGATTGATTGTCTGCCTTTGATTGGTTGAACGAAATGTGATTTCATTTTAATATAAGCTAGCATATTTGTAATAGTCATGATATACATCTACTGAATTTTGGGGTAACGGCAAATTTTGGCAGTGTGTTCGTCGTATACGTAGATTTATTTATATTGATATTAACTGTATGTCTCAGGGCGATCCTTCAATTTTTCGTACACATGAATTTGATCAGTATTTTTTACGGCATATAGACAGTGAGATTCACATATACGTGATATTATTTATATTGTTATTAATCATACGTCACAGTGGACGGCTGCAAATTGGTTAGAACACAGAAAAAGTAATTTGCAAAAAAAATTAAAGATTGTTTACCGGCAAGGGAAATCAGCAGAATCGACATATTTGTAATGAATTTCTCATACAGGTGATCTTACTTACATTTATATTAATTATACGCCATAGTGGAAGGTTATCATGAACTGGTTGAAGAAAGAAATTAATTTACAAGGATTTGTTGACATCATGGGAATTCAGTGGAATTGTAGAACGTGATTTTATTTATATTTTAATAAACTGTACGCCATCAAGGAATGCTAAAATTCTACCTAAACATGGATAAATTTACACAAATTGTTAATTACACACCTAATTAATTCCGTGGAAATCTCGTGGAATAGGAATTCATGGAATTCTTCTCGTATACGTTATTTTATTTACATTGATATTAATTATGCGCCACAGTGGGAGCCTACAATTATTCGTAAACATGGAGTATTTTTTACGCATCTAGTGTATTTAGTGGAAACGGCATATATGTAGTGAGTTTTTCGTATACGTTATATTATTTACACTAATAACGTCACAGTGGAAGGCTGAAATTCATTGACACGGAGTAGTTTAGAACAGGTAGTTTACAAAAAAATTTACGGGTTTTTACGTCAGGTGAATTCAGCGAAATCAACATATTTCTAATGGATTTCTCGTATACGTAATTTTTTTTATATTTATATAATAATAATGGCCTACGTAGGAGGCTGAAATTATTCCTAAACATGGGTAAACAATTTACACATATGTTTAATACATATATTGCAGTCAGAGGAAACGGAATATGCGTAGTGAGTTTGTCGTGTACTTTATTTTATTTTTATTGGTATTAATTATACACCATAGTGGAAATCTAAATTATTCATAAACATGGATTTGAGGGTATTTTACAAGAATTTAGTGGAAACGACATATACGTAGTGAGTCCGACGTATACGTAATTTTGTTTATATTAATATAAATTATACGTCACAGTGGAATATATCAATTATTCGCAAACATTGAGTTGTTATTTATTTTACACAACAATGCAAATGCTTTCGTCATCCAGAGAAGTAAATGGAATCGAAATATTTGTGAGAAAATACTCATATTAACATTAATTATACTCCACAATGGAATCTAAAAATTATTCGTGAATATGAACTAGTTGAGTATTTCACAAGGAAAATAAAGGTTTTTGGCATAACGGATTTGTTAATAAACACACTTGCCACATATGGAGTGAGGGTTATCCACAACAGACTCCATTACATCCTGAAAAATGAACCATTGGTGCAGACCAAAAATTAAGCCGGAGCTCGTGTTACGGTCGCTGAGGATCGTTACGGCATAATCATCAATGATGTTTTGTTTAAAAATATGGATGAAATTGATTCAGACGACATGAGCATGGCGCTACGTGCCACAGGGTGACCGCAACCATCGGTTTATTGTAATTAAAATTTGGGGATAAGTTGATTTCCAGGCATGGACCTGTCAGTTGGCCTACAAAGTCATGCGCTTTGACATCTCACGATTATTTCCTGTAGGGCTCCGTGAAGTCACTGGTTTATACTGGTAAACCAGCAACAACTCACGCCTTGGAGTTATCTTTAAACTTTACACATACCTAGATTGAAGCTTTTGAGGAGTTGACTGTTTTGCGTCCCAAGGCGTATGATTAATATTATTACATAAAACACAAATCACGCTGTCAGTAAAGGGGCCCTTAGACCTGTGGATAAGTTGCAGCGACTTCAAGTTCACATTAACTTCGATAACTAGACATCAACTTCGATTTTGCCCTTACACTCTCAAACTGAAAGGTAGTGAGCGCACTGGTGGCGCCTTAAGAAATCAATTCTAACAATATCTAATTACAATTGAGCATACACAGTGCAACATGTGGGAAGCGTATAAGTTGTATTAATATAAAATAATAACAATCATTCGACTCTGTTATTATTATTGTGAACGATATGGTAAAGTTTTTTTTTACATTATCCTTTCTACATAAAAATAAGCTAAGAATACCTTTGAATTTTGAATAACTCACTAGGCATTTTGTTTAGATACGTATTTTGTTTAGATACGTATGGTTAATGTTATTGCTTTAAATGTTAATCATACTTGAATAATAGATTTTCAGGTTGAGTTTGTACTGAGGTATTTTCGATCGATACCAACTCGCATTTGTAAATTGCATATACGATATATATACGATTGAATTTCTTACCAATGCTAGCATTTCAGGCATAGTCAGAGGGCCAC
Organism: Phaonia tiefii; assembly: GCA_963931995.1. Lineage (NCBI taxonomy): Eukaryota > Metazoa > Arthropoda > Insecta > Diptera > Muscidae > Phaonia > Phaonia tiefii. The sequence continues at coordinate 9,051,234 of OZ008370.1, forward strand.
TGATGTTGAACTTGTCTCGGAATTCGGAACCAGTCATGCCAGCGAATGTGCTTTCCTGAGTTATAGGGTGTCGACGTTTCTGTAATGATTGAATCTTAAGACGAGCGATTTATTAGACCACCCAGCATTCTAGTGCTGGAGCTGCCAACAACCTCTGGGAGGTATGCACCCTATATTAGTAGGTATATTTTTATCGACTAACCAGTCTAGTTCCGTAGTGTTTAGTAAACAGCAGGGGCACCTCGCGCAGGATGTGTCTCTGCACCATGCACTACGTTCTTGATAGGAACTTTTCCTGTCCGTGGGAACTAAAAAAGTTCCACTCGCTCCCAGACTTAGATACTGTTACCAAATCGTGTACGCAAAATTAATTAAAAACAATCATACGGCACCTTTAACTCAGTATGGATTTCTACGATACTCTTACGAAATATTGTTTGTTAACATAATTAATAACAATCATACGGCACCATGAATTCATTAGTGTACATTATCGCAATGTTCTTACGAAATTTTGAACATTAAAGGAATTAATAACAATCATACGTCACCATTATCCCTATTCACTAATCCATTAAAGTCACCTTATATAGCTTCAAGCTGAACTCAATTATCTCCATGTTTATAACAAAGGAGCTAATGATTATGTCAGCTTGATTTTTCTTATCAGTTACGAGTTCTGTATTTAAATTCCTTTTCTTTCTCATTAATCTTCGCAGAATAACGAAAACAATGCTTTAATTTTCAAAGCAAAAACAGCAATGGAACAACAGGACATTATAACAAGGAATCTATCTCGATCATAATGCACAAAGTCATGTTACATGATAGACAAATCAACAATGATTGTTGTCTGTGTGTGTTGCAGTTATTGGCCTTAACAATGCCAACAATTTCTAAAACAAGGCAAACAAGAAGAATTAAGGCCATAGAAAAACAATAAGGGTACATTGTTTTAACTCACAAAACCCACATGATAATGCTATGTAAACGACAGAAAAGACTCCGACTCTCCCCCACACATGTGATTGCATATTGTCATTTACTTGGACAGACTGTAGGAGGACGACCAGTTATGGGAATATTAAAGAGACGTTCTTTAAAAATACATTTATGTTGCATTTACCTTAATATTAAATAAACGTTGTAAGGAGCCGACGATCTCCATTTGTTGTGGCTTGTTTCCACAAGAATGCCTGGCGATGCCATTGAATGCCAAACAGCTCTTTACCATTGTAGGAAATAAACCTCTAAACATTGGAGTAAAAAGGAATTGCAAGCCAAGCGAAAGTGAACATTTTAATTTTCTCATCTTTTCATTTCAGTGGTTTCTTGCTCTTCAGCCACTTAACACGTTACAAAGCTCATAGAAAAATGCGCTTAGTTTCCATATTTTTTGTTCGCCATCCAGGGCAAACATAAGTAACATTTTTGCCTACTTATTATTTAGAGAGTTGGGTGCTTGGGAAAAATATAGCTACTTGTTGTGTTTGCCCTACAAAAGCATTATGGTCACTTTAATTATTTGTAGGATGTGAGGAGCATAACCGCAAGGATACCAAGGTTATGAGATAAGCGAGAAAAAGATACCAAGACAAAAAAACGCAGTATTATGAAACGAATGAACTTAAAACCCTACACTGAATCCGAAATGCTAGCAATTTCTAGCTATCACTTTGCTAATCTAGTAAATTTGAAATAACCTTAATATTGTTTCGCTTCCCATGGTGTTTTAAATTAAATTATTAAGTTTACCTAACGTATAACTAACAACAATTATTTTAATAACAATCATACGCTACGCAGGGCAGATAAAAATATCATGAAATACCTGAACTAGCTAACAAAATGTGTTTCAAAACTGAATTTTATAATGCGAATACATAAATTGCACGTAATTGCAAACATGGGGGAAAGACAGCTATCAGGATCTCCTAAATTAATAAAAAAAGCCTTCGTACCCATGGCAAAGGTTCATACATTAAACACCGTTGTTATTAATGATATATTATTGAGTTCACATGTGGAACTAGGCTTAATTCTGCTCCGCTTTCCAAAGTGTTTTAAATTTTATTACTAAGTTTACCTAACATATAACTAACAATAATTATATTAATAACAATCATACGCTATGCTGACCAAATAGATACATATATGAAATACTTGAGCTAGCATAGAAAATAAGTTTCAAAACTGAATTATATAATGCGGATACATGTCTGAGCTAATAACAATCATCAAAAATCACATACAAGTTTACAAAACCAAATAGAAATTTCACTTGTGTTTAGGTATTCCACCAGTCAGCTTGGTCATGTCTTCACGTTTGACTATTGTTTTGAAGTGGGGGTAGTCTAGTACTAGCACCTATTCTTATTACACAATTTAAATAATATAACTCATACGTGCATGTTTGTAAATTAATTTTATTTATGCGTAGTTATATGAATATTGTTAAAATAATTAATATTAACCATACGTTAAGGTATATTTTATTGTAAGCATGACTTGCGAGATTTTTTTAAGGATGACAACGAAAACAGTGATCTACATTAGCCTTACTAAATGGTAATTATTATTCGTTATATGGTTGGGTATATTTTAATGATTCCTGGTCCAAGCAGCTCATTACCTCGCAGAAGTGTCTTCCGGTCATTGGCTTTATCGGAAACCTCTGTTAACTAGCTAGATTTAGAAAGCAAAACGAATGAGCAGCCCGATTTGTTATGCGATTCCTGATACGTCTGAGATTAAATAGGTGACCCTGTCACTGAAGCTCTTCGAACTAGTGGTCATAGTCGTTTGTCCTTTGAAGGTGGCTGACCCAACACTACTGGCCAACAGCTTCGACATACTATATTCTGGTCAGCGTCTGATCCATAATGAGCGGTTTAATCACAATCAGCCTGGCAGTAGGTAAAATGCAAAACAACGGTGGGCTGGGCTTACCCTTCCATTACCGTTATATGGGCAATGAAAATACAAATTGATAATGAGAAACATAAAATCCTCTATTTGCTGACGAGCCCCACAAACAATATAACGACTACGATTTACGGATATGCCTTTGGAATGTTAGAATACTATACAAATATGGTGCCATTGTCCAACTGGCAGATGTCCTCGAGAATTATAAGGCTGACATTACAGATATTCAGGTGATGTGATGGGCAGGTCATGGCAGTACAAGGAATAAGAAAAACATGAATTTGATTGTGGATTTGTAGTTGGCAAAAGACTTCGACATCTCTTGAGACAAGGGCCCCGTGAGTGAACGTATAGCCACCATCCAAATAAAAGCGAAATATTAAGATTGTTCTAGGTAATTTCAATGCCAATGTCGGCAGTGAAAATGTCTTTGAGCCAGCCATTGGGAAATTCAGTGTACGCGCCATCACTACCGGTAACGGAATGAGACTGTTAGATTTTGCCGCGGCCTGAAACATGGTTTGTTCTACGACATTCCAACCAAAAGTTATATTCTCTGATTAACAGAAGGAGAACCATATTAATCACCTGGAAATTGATGGAAGGCATTTTACTAGTGTAATGGACGTAAGTGTTATTTGACTAATATCGTTTCAGATCACTGCCCGATTGCAGCAAAGGTTCACACAATGTTAAGCAGAGCGAAATTCGTACGACACCAGACATATAGAAAGCTGGACATCGGACATAGGTTTTGATCACGCTAATACGTATATGCTATTTAATAATACAGTTAATAGTAATCATACGTTTAAGATGTTTTATAATATCAATGTTAATCGTACGTAAGTGTAACGTTAAATCTAAATATAATTCACGTCAATCATACGCTCCGACGTATTTCATTCGCACGATGATAAAAGCATGAAAATTACATCCCTTTTACAATTGGTTGGTAACTCAAGGGAATATATTTGTTCAAAATTTAAATAATATTAATCATACGTTTCAGGTATTGTTTTTAATATTAATAGTAATCATACATACCGAATCAAATTAAACACATTATTTTTATAGAGTAGTTTATTTTTTACTCTATTATTCGATTCTGCAAAAGTTTTATTAATCAATTATATTAATCATAAGTTACAGGTATTTTAATATTAATATTAATCATACGTAAGTGCAATGACAACTCGAGATGCAGTTTATTTGAAGCATACGCTACGATATATTTCACTGGCCTCTTTACGTAGGAATACTTGCTCTGAAAAGCGATGCATACTAAAACTGTCTTCATCGTTGCTTAAAAATATGCAACATGAATGTTCAGATTCAATTTTAAAAACGTAGCAGAGGCATTTAAACCAAAACTAAACTCAGACATTCCTGAGCAATATCAGGTATGTGCCTGTTACATTTTACGTTTTTGGACTCAAGCCAAAAGCGAAAAGCCAATAAATTTTTTTTGTCCTATTTCTTGTATAGTTTCTAGTTTTAGATTTCGTAGTTCCTTGCTATATTATGTATACAATGAACTTGATATTAGCACATATTTTTTATAACGTTGTCTTTATTATTACTACTCAAGGTTAAGGTTGACTGTGATGTTGATAAATGGCAGCACGAGAGAAACGCTGGGTGTGATAAGAAGAAGGAATTGTAACAATATATCCATGGCCCTTGTGGCGTAGGATGCATTAAGATGGATGACTTTTATATAGCATTTAATATTCTAATATAATGGTGGAAATGTGCAGCAAACTTCAGGATAGATTACACTCAATTTCACAGGCTAAATATGAAAGCATTGATGTAATAGGTTGGCAGAAAAATTCTTAACCACTGAAACAAAACTGTAGCCCAAAACCTTTGCTATTAAGATTTTTAATAGAGACGACTTATTCTTACTTGAAGAGATTGAAATCTTACGAAACCGAGCCAGCCTATTACCCAGCTTATATCAAGAATAATGATTACTTGTTTTCCACTTACACAGTGCTAACTTTCCGCCCTGCTATCCATAAGTGCGTTGTAGAAACATAGAGAGGGAGAGGACAATCTTTTAGGAGAACAGGACATCACTGCAGGGGGTGTAGCAAAGTATATGTTCATATGGGTGATTGTATATGTGATATTACAAAGATGAGTGTGTACGCGTGTAAACACATATTGAATTTATAATTGTTAGTTACCAACACAAATGCGGTTGGATATTCTTAAATTGATTTCAATTGAATTGTTTTAATTATATGTGCACATGAAAAATATATAACACATAGAAAACTTTCCCACATTCATTTGAATGAAAAACCAATTATGCACGTGAATACATATGTTACTATCGAGTGTACAATCAATTGTAAATTGTATCGTAAAATGCGTGTTTGTAAAATGTGCAATAAAAAGAGGAAAGATATTCGATATTAACAAAAACTTGGTGCACTTGTTGTATGAGTAATATTAATTTATAGCAAATAACTTGAAGCATATACGTACATAATTACAGAGTGTATAAATAATACGTTTATGTATTTTTATTGCCAATATGGGGAAATAACACGATGATTTAGACACCATTGGGCGAAATCTGCAAGAAGTTCTGCAGTATTTTCGAGAATTGAGAAAGGATCACCAAATAATATGGTTTGGGTGTAAACAAGGACAAGAGAAAATAAATGGTTTCGCAAAGCAGAACCTTCACCCGATTGGAGGAAAGGGTGAATATTGATAAGTGAATACTGAAGTGGATGAATTTATTTACCTCGGATGTTCCCTAAATAGCAGCAATGACGTAAGCCTAGAAATAACACGAATAATTGTGCTTGCAAAAATGTAAAACTTCGGTCTAAGCAAGCACTTCACAGATATGACCCTCCCTCGAGAAACAAAGATCCTCTTCTATCAGACCTGACCTTCTATCAGAATCTGTTTAGCTTTTTGGCGCAGAATCCTGGATCATATCGTTTGCTGGTGCAACATCACTGGGAGTCTTCGAGAGAAAAATGCTCCGAGAAATATATGTCCTATATAGAAATCGTCGAGTATCGACGACTATATAGAAATCCTCGAGTATCGACGACGCTTGCAAAAATTTAAAACTTCGGTCTTAGCAAGCACTTCAGAGATATGACCCTCCCTCGAGAAACAAAGATCCTCGTCTATCAGACCTGACCTTCTATCAGAATCTGTTTAGCTTTTTGGCGCAGAATCCTGGGTCATATCGCTTGCTGGTGCAACATCACTGGGAGTCTTCGAGAGCAAAATGCTCCGAGAAATATATGTCCTATATAGAAATCGTCGAGTATCGACGAGGTATCAACCACGAGCTGTACAATATGCATCCCGACATCAAAATGAATTAGTGCGAAAGGCATTCGAAGACGTACTCGAAGGACATCGCAAAACTGGACGACCAAGACTTCACTGGAAAGACTAGGTGGAAGATTACCTGTGTTATCAACTGGAGGAGAGAAGAGAACCTGATAAGATGAGACCTAAAATGAAAAATCGATCACCTCACATGAAAGATCGTATAGCCAAGACTGAAGATGGTATAGCCAAGACTACTCCCTAGTATTTCCCAATCCTTTACCTTGAAATGAAATTTTAATTTAATGAAAGACAAAGTTTTCGATCCCCAGGATTCCCTAATCCCTTCCCCTGAAATGCAGTTTTAATTTTGCAAACGTTGGGCAATAACAGACAAAGTTTCGGTTGTTTAAACTGAAAACCCGCGGGAAGTGTCGACGTATGGCTTATATTATTTTTAATTGGTTGTTGATATACGTAGCGTATGATTAAAGTCATTTAAATTAACATACGATTTTCGACGACTAAGTTTTATATTAAAAAACTGTCGACCGTCTGTGTTTCAATTGTAGTATGTTCGGCTTCGGTGAATAAGAACGACCACCACACATTTCTTTCGATAGTAGTCACTCATTTAGTGACGGCGACACTATCGAGTATTTTGCCATGGAAAAGATGCTGAATATTAGTATTGTCGACGACATATGTACGTTAGATTAAATTAGGCTGAGCAAAATGTGTCGAAGTATTAGTGCTTCACCTAATGATTCATTCCTAAATACATATCTAACCAAGTAGGTCACCCTGATGTTCACTCTTCGTAGTGGCAGAAGTTCTGTTGTTATTTCCGATAGCCTAAAATATTCCTCGGTGTTCTTCAATCCTTTTCCTTGAAATGGAGATCCAATTTTATAAAATGTTGACAATGATATACAAGGATTTCGAACACCAGGATTATTGAAGCTCAGTTTTCCTACAATGAAAATTATAAACCTCAGATTTTTTAAGTTCCTCTTTGTAGAATGCAGCAAGTGACTGATATTAACAGATATTCCTAAGCATACGTCCATCTATACATGTACTGAATTACATACACTCTCAAACGTTAAATTCAGCTTTAATACAACATAGATGTTAGATGATGACGTCCAACAACGTATGTACTGAATGCTTCAGAAAACATTCATTCTCAAAATTTAACGATCTTTAATAAGCGATGACGTATGATTAATATTATTTTGAATGTAATTGAAGTATCGAAAGCGTATGAATAATATAATTTATTAAAACTCAGTTTTCCTACAATAAAAGATTTAAAAGTCAGGCTTTTTAAATTCTGCTTATGTATAACGTCGAGAATGAACGATATTTATATGAACAGATATTCCTCATAAGTCCAACGATGTATGTACAGAATTCAGCTGAAACTACACATTCTCAAGTGTTAGCATAATCCAACAAGCGATATCGTATGGGTAATATTATTTTGAATTCTATCAACAATTTTCAATTAAAAAAAGTCGGTTTTAATAAAATATAGCGAATGATTGACTTTAATTTTGGAAATATTTCTTATTTGTCCAACTATGCTAAAAATTTTCCCACAGGTCATAGCGAATGATTGATATTAATATGAGAAAATATTCCTCATACAGCCGATTGTGCCTGTACAGAATTCTGCTGAAACCATACATATTCAAATGATAAATTAAGCTTTAATATAATATAGTCAATAACTAAGTGTAGATTGAGAAAGATTTCTTAAGCCTCCAACTATGTATGTACTGAAATCTTTAGAAAACATTCATTCATGTTATCAAGCTTTGACTGTAAATATAATATAACATTTTGCGCCCATCTATTATATATTTAAATTCTAGTTGTCTTTTACACTTTCTCTACCTCAGGCCCAAAAGTATGCCATAGAAACGGCTCGTTTAAATTTGCCTCTTAAACTACACAACATTTGTTTGTTTTTCTATTTTCGCCCTAGGGTATGCAATAAGTACGACTGGCAATTATAATGAATGTACCACAAAAATATACTAAATTCCTCAATTTTTATTTGAAACAGAAATCCTTGCATATTGGGGTAATTTTTTTTACTTAAAATGTGGGTTAAAAAACAATATTTAAAATAGTTTAGACAAAAATGCAGGCAATGAAAATCGGATTTCATAGCTGAAATGAAATGGCATTTCCACATGCCTCTGTGCATGCACAAACATGTGTACACACAATTTTGAAAAACCCACAAATTTATTTGCTTCAGTTCCTATCACATACATAGACACTATTTGCATATAACATTTTATACTTAATTTCCTTAGCAAATAAAATTTAAATGTTTTTCTTGTGTAAGCAATAAAACAAGAGTGTTTGTGTGTGTGTGTGGATGCCACAATTTGCGCCATCTGTTATGTCTCATTATCACGTGGCAGCACCAGTCACTAACACACATTTGTGTGGGCGTACAAAATGTGTGTTGTTTGCGTGTTTATTGTTTCTTAAATTTTTTTTTTGAAACATCATTGATATCCTTTTAGCATTTATCCTCCAGGGTTGCACGTCCGCATTCGCTTTTGCATCTTGTGGCATTATTAACCACACACCATTAAACATTCGTTGTGTAACAATACAGCAACAAAAACTATATTTTACAAACTGCATTTTAAAAATGTAAATCAATACTAACAGATGGCGTTGCATAAATACCATTTGAATTTGTCACATGCTTCATCAATTCTTCTGTTGGCTGTTGTTTCTAAAGGCTGTTAGTGAAATGTAACAGCTGTTGTCCGTTATCGATATTATGAGTGGTTGTAAATTGGATTTCACATGAAGTGGATAAAGTAAAGCAAAGAGAATTTAAATTAAAGCGTTTTCATTTGGAAAATCCCTAAAGTAAGCAATTATTTGAGGATGCTTTTAAAATGGTAAAAAAAGAGAGAATTTCAGTTTATTTTGTTGCAACAATTTGGAGAGTGAAATATTCATTGCAATAAACCGCAAAAAATTGTTCTGTTGATTGTTTAATACCAAACACCTAACAGTATGGAATGTCATGCATTTATTTAATAAACTGTAAAATTTCAATACAAAATTTCACAATTTCGTCAATCCCACTACATATTTGTGTCGTTACAAATTTATATAATTCTGGTTAAGGAATAAATGTTTATACTAGTCTAAAGAATTTACACCAGGCAGCGTATAATTGATTTAAATTATGCATTTTAGAGAACGGAGCGAATGATTGTTATTAAAATGGGAAACAACGATATTTCTCATGCTTTCAACTTCCTCAAGGGAGTCCCAATAAATGTGCACGATTTAAATTTTGAAAACATATTTTGTGACAGCTCTGAATTTTGATATAGACATTCTTCTAACTTTTTCGTATTTTCTATCAAAAATGGGGATGGGTTATCCTGGCTAACCGATTACCCATCGCCGTGGGTAATGGGTAAAGGCCGCTTTTCTATTCCCGATGTGTAATGGGTAATTCCCCATCGTCGAGGGAAACTACATACCTATCATTTTCCCCATTACCCTGTGGGTAACCATTCCATTATCCATTCCTCACGGCGATGTGTATGGGGTAAACATGGGGGGTAAATACGAACTCTGGTATAAAGTCTATTGACTGTATGAACCATGACCACACTATTGGCTGTATGAACCATGACCTGACATCGACATAGTGAGGGAAATTTTTGAAATGGATTCCCAAATAACGGACACTGAAACAGTTTCTTTTGGAGCGAGTCTGGTTGTCCTTAAAACTACTTATGATTGTTCGTTATGTGTGAAAAATCTCTGTGTATTATCAATCCAATTAAGGCCCATTCGATTTACACCCCTTTTACCTATTTTAGATAATGAAATATTAAATTTCAGTTTAAATATTGCCTACCTTTAGGCTTTCTTCTCTCTACATATAAATGGTATATTCTAAGGGATTGCGAATTGAATTAGGCTTTCGCAGAATAGAAATTGTTGCCTTTATGATATTTTGAATGCAATTTATACACAAACTGATTACAAATTTAATTCGAAATTATACTTTTTGTTACGAATTTTAAATATTAAATATGTGTTTGCAAAAATACAATACATTAAACCCTTTTGGCTGAACATTAAACGTTAGCCCAACAAACTGTTTACAAAACTGAAACATTTCCAGTATTTTTTATGTCACTCGCCTGTGAAATGCTAAAATTTGTGGTATCAATTCACCTTGTAATCTTTGTAATACTGTTGCCTGCTTTTAGGCTCACAAATTAAATCCTTGCAGTATGCTATAAATATTATTCAATCAGACAAAGTGCACTAGAGTTCAATAGATAATCTTCTACTGAAATTGGAATATAATCCACTTAGCAATTTATTTTATTTTACAAATGTCTGTACAATCAAGCGATGCCCACTTTAAGGCTTAAACAAAGCAATAATAAATATTGAAATGATTTACAGATTGATAAAACACACATCCCAAGTTTATACAAAAAAACAATGCATGCATAACCTATAAGCCATTTAATATTCTATATTTGATGTTTACTTACAGAGTCTGCTGTTAGATTTTTATTGAAAACAAAACAAACTCTATTACATATTTATTGGTGTCATTTATAGGTTTTCCAAGTTTGATTACAATGCAACATAAAGCAAATTTGGTTACACTGCAACTACAATGGTTGCAAATGTATGGACAAAGAATGTGTTTCGCCTTTTTAGAAAGAATTTATGATTTCCTAAAATTATATAGCCTACTTTTAGGTTGGTTATTAAATCAGAATCTATAGCATATTTATTAGCGATAGCGCAAGAGCTTTTAATAAAAATAACCAAGTAGTGTTTTCGTTATACAACTAGTTGGTTTAAATTCTTTAATTTCCCATTGAATACACGAGTAATATGGTTAAGTTATAATATAATGGTTGAGTTATAATTAATATAATGGCTGAGTTAGGTTAGCTGGACAAAGAGGATTGGGTTATATCTGTGCAAAGATTAGCCCATTTCTGGGTATACACTTTAGCCAGCAGGAATGGCTATTGTGCTCTCTTTATGTTCCACGGAAGAAGTAGAAATTGCATATGGGAAGTTCAGGCTGCGTACGTGTGTCCTCAGTGTTGTATCGCATGGGAGGTGTTGGAGACTTAAACCCTTGAAAAGCAGGCCAATGACAGAGAAGGCGTTCCATTGCTTTGATGCCCATTACATTCGTGTGTATCCCCCCGCAGATTTATCAGCAGATTTTCCTGCAGAGTGGTGTGTCCAGTTATGACACCCATCAGTTTGAGTTTGTCCAGATTTATCAGCCCCCTGGTTTTGTTCACTTCCAGTTCGGGTTTGCTCACCCACTTTGCCGACTCTTCGCCGTTATATTTCCATCTGATACTTTTGTGCGGGTTATTTTTGTCCATTTGTTTCTCGTTCTCCATATTCACAGTATGGCAGTTGAAGCCCATTCGAGCCAGTTCACCTGCTTTTTCATTTCCCAAGATCCCACGTTGTCCTGTATTCCATATGTTTCCAACAATGTCAGTGATGGAGAACTTTATAATCTCCTTCTAGAACTGGACTACTGTAACCGGTCTATCACTTTGAATGGAATGAAATAGATCGCTTCTTAACTGTATCCAACTATCTTCGCATTTGTGTGACCACCTTCATCGCTCATCCAACTTACACAAACCTCTGCCTGAAACTTGATGATGTGATCTGGATGGTGAAACTACCGTTCACTATTTAGGTCCTCGATGAAGAGTGATATTCCCGTTCTTACAACAGTACTAGATCTTCCAGCATTCTAGCGGATTCCTTGCTCTCTATGGACTACAAAGTCCTCCGCCCATGACTTTGTCCATGGGGAAGTTGTTAAGCAGTTTCTGTTTTCTCCAGAATGCTGTCAGTTCTCTGATCCTTTGGTGAGAATCCCAATAGCTTTTCTATTATATGTTGACTTTAATGGATCCACTTGGATCTAATATCACTTTGTATTGTAACATTTTATTGTTGAATTGAATTGCCTAACTTTAGGCTGGCAAACAAAACCCACCCATTTGCCTGCAATTAGCTGTTTATCAAATTGTGTGTTTTAATACAAATTAAATTTAATTGCTACAATTTGCATATTATATAATGCTCAACTATTGTTGTGCGTATTAAGGCCTAGTAACGATCAACTTCTGTTGCATACTTTTAGGTTTAAATTGAAAATTGTTAATATTTAATACAGAAAGCTAAGCTAACCCAATTGCAACTATGATTTCATTATTATTAATGATAATCCACAACTGAAACACACAAAATTATAATTTGTTTCGATGAAATAAACACCCTAATTCGCGTTATTTACTATGCTAATTAGTTAAATTTGTAATGAAACAATGTCACGAAAGTGTTGGAAACTATTATGAAATACCTCTAATAAAATTAAATTTAAAATTAAGTTTACATTTTATTGAAACATTTTTTTTTCTATAAATGAATTGTCATGATTTTGTATACATTTTTTATACTTAATTGTTAACTAATAGATAGGGAATGCACCCTTATAACTTCGGATTATTAAAGACAAATTTAGAGTTGCAATCGTTCACGCAATGAAAAACTTCCACACGTCCAAACGAAATCGTTGATACATGAACATCGTTTGGGGAATGAAATTACGGCAAAGGAACATTTGTCTTCGATTTAACAAAAGTTCGTTTGCCGCAACGTTTGTTTTTCGTTTATTTGCTGGGATAGACTCTGATAAAGTATAGAATGTATTCAGTGTACGTTTTCTATTTGGTTTATCGTACAAACATGAATTTATATAGAAAACATGCTAACATTTTGGGAAAAAAATCAATGGGAAAAAAATTTCTTACAAAGTTCTATTTTCGTTTAAAATTATTTTTTAAATTTCATGTTTGTCTACTCTTTACACATACAACAAACTTCTTGCATTGGATGTTACTTTGTGGTAACAGTATTCATCTTTCTGTGCACTCAGGTGTAGGTGAACATTAATGTGAAACACCACATAGTATTACTAACTAAATCATAACGAATTTCCACATACCACATGTGTAAGTAGTTGTATATGACTACACCTATGTTTGCTACTATCTTTCTTTACTATGGTAAGATAACCTTAAATCCCAGCAGATATTCTATTTATGCCGACATATGTATGTCCTTATAATCCACACACACAGAGTACAGAGAGTTTTTAAGCCAGTATATACATCGTTGTATTTGTATTTGTATGTGTATTTGTATCTGTGTTTGTGTAAAAATCTTAAAATCTTTTGAGGTCGTTACATGTGGTGCACCTTTTTGTGTTCCTCTTAACTTGTTTCCATTGCATTTTTCATAATCATGTTATAGCTGGTAATAAGTGCTAAAGGATAAATATATTGCAGGCTGGCTGAATGCGGTGGCAACGTTCAAAAGTCTTAAATTAGTTTCTGTAGGAAATTTAAGATAAAAGGAACAAATTTTAAATCTTTGAAAGGCAACAGCAACGAAATTTAACGATGAATTGGTGGGAACTTCGAAACAAGTCTAAGTTATAGTGCAGAATTATGCAATTTTCAGTTGTATATAACAAATAATTGTAGATAAAGCAATATATTTAAAAAATTTAATTCTTTCAAAAAAAATTGTTATCGATTTGTCGATAACATGGATTAATGATAATGACATATCGACATGGTTGGATGGTTGGTTTTCGTGGTTGCTAAAGATACTATTTAACATCAATTAGTGTCTTGAGACACCGTTTTGCATACCACATCACTCCGGAAAGTCCAAAGTACAGTGTATATATCCAGCCTGTTAATCGGAGATACCTCATTAGATACACTAGATCTATCTCGTGTATCTCATTGAGGTTATGCAGGAAGGGACGGCCCATAGTCTTCAAGCGTCTATTCATCAGAGCCGGACAACTGCAGAGATGCTCCACCGTCTCCTCCCCTTCTGCGTCATCGCATGCACGGCAGTGGTCATTATATGACAGCTTCAACCGTCTTGCGTGATTACCGATTGGCCAGTGCCCGGTCAGCACGCCAGTTAGCCTAGATATGTCTCCCTGGTTATGGCTGATCAGGGAGTTAGACCGGTGAATGTTATATTCTGGCCATGTGTTTCTGGATATGCGGCACGTTTCCGTCCTATCCCATCTGGTCTTCGCTCGTTCAAGGTAATGCAGGAAAATACTTCTTTTGACCAACCCTATGGGCGTTGCGACTCACATCATGTGGAGTTCGGTGGAAGAGGATCCTGCCTTAACTAGTTCGTCTGCCTTTTCGTTCCCTAGAAGACCCTTGTGACCTGGTATCCAAGTAAGAACCACATTGGCCGGCCGGCCTAGCTCGACAAGTTTTTCCCTACATTCACTAACGAGTTTAGATGCAGTGTTGTAAGATTGGAGTGATAGGAGTGCCGTTTGGCTATCTATCGACATAATCCCTGCGAAAGTTTGGCATAACCAAGTAAAGATAAAATAAAAAACATCAAGGCGTTTGGAAAAATATGATATCGTTGGTTCATAAGGCCCCTAACCTCCCTGTGTTGATGGAGACTCATAAATGGAACATCAGACTTGTCATTCATGACCATGAGCTTGGTCTATAATTTTGTATCTGGGTGATGAATTTTAAAAAATGTAACCAACAAATTTTGTAATCGTGATAGTGATATGAGCAACATCGATTAAATTCTCATTTGGTATCAAGATGGGCGGTAAACCGACAATAAACATCAACGATAGCTGATGTTCATGCTCATGAATGACAAGGCTGTGGTTCGCTAAATATGCTGAACTTAATTATAAAGCGAACCGCAGACTTATAATTCGTGAGCATGAGCTTGGTCGATAACTTTTTATCTAGCTGATGAATTTGAAAGCATGTTACGAAAAACTTTTGTAAACACGATAGAGATACGAGCAACTTCGATTACATTCTGATTTGTAATCATGAAGGGCGGTAAACCAGCTATAAACATCAACGATAGCTGGTGTTCATGCTCATGAATGACAAGTCTATGGTTCGTGTAAAGTCAACTCTTCCGATAACAGTGATTATTGT
Source organism: Phaonia tiefii (assembly GCA_963931995.1). Classification (NCBI taxonomy): domain Eukaryota; kingdom Metazoa; phylum Arthropoda; class Insecta; order Diptera; family Muscidae; genus Phaonia; species Phaonia tiefii. Next base: position 9,066,566 of record OZ008370.1, read on the forward strand.
AATTAATTTGTTGAGAACTATCTTCAGAACTATATTTGGTCGATCAGAAAACAAAATGTTTAGATACCAAAGAGTATTATAATGGATTTTTCCATAAATATGTACAAATGCTACGACCTCTCGAACACAGAATACAAAACTATTGATAACTAAGATTATTAGAATCGAATTAGCTGTAACTAAGTATACAAATGTTCCGATAATACTGATTATTACAATCGAATGTGTTTCGATTGAAAGTATTATTATTATACATTTTTCGATAAATATGTTGTGAAGTGTCATAACTAAGATCATTATTATCGAATTGAAAATAAACATTTTCTGATAACTTTCTTCAAAAATATAGACCAGTCGATTTGAAAATACAATGCTTCGATAACAAAGATTATTATAAACAATTTATCGATAAATATGCACAAAATTTACGACCAGTTGAACACATGGTCTAAAAATTTTAATGTCTAAAGCTAACCACAGACTTGTCTTTCATGAGCACAAGCTACGCCGATAACTTTTTATCTGACTCATATCTGACTGAAAGATATTACCAAAAAATATTGTGAACATGATAGTGATGCGAACAACTTCGATTACAGTCTTGTTTGGTGTCAAGAAGGGCGGTAAACCGACAATAAACATCAATGACAGCTGATGTTCATGCTCCTGAATGGCAAGTCTGTGGTTCACTTAAGTTTATTCGACTCGATTATTAGATAAATATGTTCCGAAATATGGACAAAAAGAAAATATTTCGATAGAAAGAATTATTATAAACGATTTATCGATAACTTTTTCCAAAAATATCGACAATCGATGAGAAAATTTACTGTTTACATACCACAGATTATTATAATCGAATTTTCGATAATATGTACAGAATTACGATCAATTGAGCAGAGAAAATATGAATATCGATAACTAAGATTATTTTAATCGGGTTTTTGATAACTATATGCAGAAATATGACTTTTTAAAACAGGATTTACTAGAATCCTGAATCAATAGCTACAATTGTTACAAAAATATCAATTTTTTGATAGATTTGTACAGAAATATCGAGCAGTAAATTACCAAGTAGTGGCCGTCGGTGGTGCACTGGATAGTGTGCGCGCCTCTTGAACTTGAGATCCTGGATTCGATCCCTGCTCTGACCACCTTAAATTTCTTTCGACGGCGGTCACCTCGCAAAGTGAGATCACTGGTTGTGAGAAGCTCTCCCCGATTCGTTCATGAGATGTAATGGGAAACCATTTTTTTTTTAAATTACCAAGTAAAAATTATTATAATGAAATATCAGACAAACGTTTAGATAAGTAAGATTATTGTATAACTGTTTTTAGAAAAAGGGTTGTAATCGGTTTGTCGATAACTTAGTTTAAAAAAATTTAAAAGTAGATAAAACACACAAATAAACAGAAATTTTGATCAGTCAAACACAGGATATGATCCTTTCGACTAGTTGAGCACAGGATACAAATGCTTCGATAACTAAAATTATTACACGCGGTTTGTTTATAACTATGTTCAGAAATATCAACTAGTCGAACCGAAAATAAATTGTTTCGATAGCAATAGGGAATATAATCTAATTTTCGATAGCCAAATCAAAATTGACAAAGAGGAATATAATCTATTCGATAGCGAAGAGGAGCATTATCTTTTTCCATAGCAAAGAGTAATAGGTTTTCAATAGCCAAATAAAAATTGTCGTTTCCAAATATAAATTGATTTGTCAAAGCCATATTCTGATATATCAGACAACGTTATGATAACTAAGACTATTAGATAACTATATTCACAAAAAATTATTCAATCGATTTGTCGATAATGTAGATTAAAAAGATCAAAAAGTTGATAAAATATATAGATAAAATATTGCACTATTCCATTCGCTTAGTATTTATAATTTTAAATAAAAATAATCATACGCTCTAGTAGTTCTGAGAAATAATCCCTATAACTTTGTTTGATTTCTATTAATATTAGTCATACGTTATGTGACACCGAATACATATTTTAATGCAATTTCCCACAGAAATAGCTAAAGAAAACATTATAATTGCAAAATTTCCCACACGAATTGATAAGATAATTGCACAATATCATTATAAGTTCTATTTTTATAGATTTGTTTGTTTCCTTTTCGTCATATGCGTTATAGTGACAAGACTATAATTACTACAACACTTTCAATGCGAAATCCCACATAAGTTTTAAAACATTTCCAATTTCGTAGTGTTATAGGATGACATTAAATAACACCATGCGGTATCCGTAAGCACATACAAGGGTACATGTACATATGTGTTATGACATCAAAAGGATTTCTCCTCTAGCTTGGGATATAAACGCGTTAAGCTAATGATAAATACATTATCATGTTCGCGTGCAATTTGTCTTGAGATGCTTTTAGTTGCTATACAAAGATTTTGTGGATGTCATTTAATGTTTCGCTTAGAATTTTAAATACGCTGAATCAATAACGTCACATGAGCTGTTGGATAATTAATTTAAAGACCCTTAAGGGGATGCGTTGTAGGAGTGAGTGTCTTAAATTATAGGGTGCGCTCAGACTTAAGAACTTATGCAACTCTCTTGCATACCACTCAAGGATATATTGATTAAGTTCTTATTAAATTACAAAATAGTTTGCATATAACAGTGTGCTAAGCACTTATTGCAACGTTTCCATTAATTAGAGAGATTAGGAGTTATATAATACCAATCAAACGTTGTGTTTCGCTAAGTGTATATATTGAGTCCTTTTTTAGATTTTGATTTGAATTACAATAAAGGCTCAGTACGAATATTTTTTGACAGGAATCACTTTGTAAATATTCAACGATTATATAGTTCTGTTAAAAAACCCAACCTGTCTATGAATACCCCCTATGACAACCAGAAAATTCAGTTTAAACCCCCTCTGCAGCTGTAGATGAATGAATTAAACAGATTTGAACAATCTCTTTCAATTTAGGCATTTCAAGGAAAGCAACCAAAAACGAGCAACCAACGTAGGCTGTGATGTCTATATACTAATATATTCTTTTGGCGTCAGGGGGTGTAGTCCTTTTAGTTTCGAATAAAATTTTGTTCACTTAGATGCCGTTTAAAAAGGGGCAGAATTTAAAAGAATCCAAATTAAAACAAGCAAAGGAATACAAAGTCGATGATAGGATGTAGGAACAGCGTAAAAGGATACTCGTTGAATGCCGCGCCAACATTAGAACAGAAGAGTTGTCAATATTTCAAACTTCAGGGATCTGGGAGCTAATCATGTAAGAACTGATATCGAAGTCATTATCGTAGTTCAGTTTTATGAACGCATGTATTTTAAATGGTAGACGAACTGCCATTATCGACGTTTTAGTATCGTTTGGACGATTATCGGCAAACACAATTAAGCCCCAGATATCGAATTCTCTTTGCCCATTATGCTGTCATATAGATCCACTTGAAATAGATGCAGATATACAATTTTACTGCCGACAAAACGATCACGAATTATCTTGCAATACATGACAGTTTTGGGGTTCTCTCCGCTTTGTCGCCATGGCTACAAATCGGTATTGCAATTATTTCTAGGTTAAAAATAAATGGTTTCGCGTTACGTTCCATGTAGGGATTAGGGAGGGCTTCTCACAGCCACTGAGCTGTGCGCGTCCTAGTTTTACACTCACTGATTGGGGCCAACAGTTTTACACCGGTTCTGAACGGTGTTTTTTGAGAAGCTTTTTCATGGCTAAATACTCGATAGTGTCGCCACCACTAAGCGAGGTTTACCGTCGTTGAAAGAAATTTAAAGTGGTTAGAGCAGGGATCGAAACCACGTTCTCATGCACAAGAGCCGCGCACACTACCATTGCACCACCGACGGCCATATTACATTATTTCTGGGTTATTTCTAGGTTACTATTTGAAATTGACCACACGAAATATAGCCAAAGTTATAAAACTACATATGTACAAGCAAAAGCTGTGTTATCGATAACTTCTAATTATCACCAATACAGGATTGAAATAAAATTTTGTAAACTCAGTGACAAATGATTACAATTTGCGTTAACACTTTCAATCGCAATAAATAAAATATTATCGATAAGTGTTCAAAAATTGTGTCACAATTAAAGTAAACTACATATTTGCCAATCGTGAATGTTCGACAGCAAACAAGTTTCTAATGGCGGTTGTTCGATACTAACAGCTGCTGTTGGAATCTAATCGCTTTTATTCGATTCAAATCTCAGTAGTTTTTTGGTTATTCAAATTAAATTTGCTGAAATATATGAAAGTTATCGATTAAGCTGTTGCTCATAACGCATGTCCCACACCGGCAGATCTGCAAAAACCAACAAAAAGTCTATACCACTTTTGTACTTCCTGTTTATACTTTTCATGTTTTCTTAAACAAGATTATTTATTCGATTTGTCGATTACGATGTTATGAATTAAGTATCAGTATCGACTACAGCCTAAAAATAATTCGATACCTAAAATTATCGGTTAATTGATTTTTCGATAACAAAATTCCGAAAAATACCCAGCTGTAAATCGAAGAATTAGATTTTAAATTAGGTTCGATGATGAAGGGTATACGAATCTACGTGCCGATAACTAAGTTCACAAAGAAAGATCATAGGATGAATCGACTACATAAGTTTGGAAATAACGACCAGTTGATCGATGCATACAAATGTTGTGATAGATAATTTTATTCAAATCGATTTATTAATCACAAGACTACAAGTGTTTCGATTTTTAAACTTAGCGATTAATCGGTTTGTCGATAACTAAATTCTGAAATAAGGAATAGTTAATAGGTAGAAGTGGTTCGATAACTAAGAGTATTCAAGTCGATGTATCCATAACCAAGTTGAGAAATAACTACCACTCTATTAACGCATGAAAATGATTCCATAACTAAAACTATCAGCTCATCGATTCGTCGTCGATAACTCATTTCAGCAATATCGATAAAACGAGCATCGTCAAACAAAATAATGCTCCAGATCTTGGGAATTTCTTCGTATACTCAACATATTGTATACACTGCATTATCGACCGCATACCACTTTTATTTATATGTTTTATTACGTACACACACATTACTCGTACAATTCATACGCTGAATTATCCACTTGAGGTCATCTGTACTACTGCGCTAAAGTTTTGCCAGTCGACTCAGAACTCTACCACTTGAACAGACACAAAAACGTTAAATTTCAAGTTATATATATTTCATCGCATACCCATAAGCGAGGGTATGGGGGATGAAATCAGGTCGTTTGACTTGAGCAAGCAAATAAAATTGCACATCGTTACTGCAATTCACTGGCAAAGCTTGCAACGGTATACTGAGAACCTTTCGGCATTTTAAGTGGATGAAAACGGCTCGGGGAGAAGTAAAGCAAGTGATTACATCAGTTTGTCTATCATTCATCTCATCTCTCGATGCAGTTGTCTTGTTTTTTGCCGAAATGTACATAACTTTAGGGGACTTTTCACTGAAATATGTAAACACTATGTTGTTTAAATGAAAACACTGAATATTTTCTCGTTTTGGCAAAAGCAGAATGAGTAAATACCAATGACTTGAAAGATATTATATATTATATTTTATTATATAAAGAATACTAAATCTGAAAGAGGGGAGATTTCGTAAAATCTTTTAAAATCCACACAAAAATATATAAAAATAGAATACTTATTATGTACCCTTTACAAAAAGTATGAGTTATATTTAATTTGGGGGAATAATTGTTAAATACTTTCATAACACTCATACGTACTGTACTACCCTATTAATATTAATTATACGACATGTTGGACTGAAGTTGGGTGTGTTTTCATGAAGTTATTAATTCTTATTTACATGAAATTATGTTGGTAATAGGGTAAGGGTAATTGACTTTCATCAACTAGTGACCATAAGGCCAAGTGGAAATTAATAACACTAATACAACCAGATGAACCTTTTCATGTAGATATTAACTCTAATCTACACTAAATTGTATTGACCGTTTTAAAGAGTAATTGCCTTTAGTAAAGTAATAATCAGACGCCTAAGTGGGAATGAATAACAGTAATACAACCCTATGAACCTTAAATAATATTAATTATACGTCAGTTGTGCTGGGTATTTAATACAGTTTAACTAAAACATACAATTTTTAATAACACTCAATACCTTAGTCTATATTTATATCCCATTAAACAAACTTACTGAAATTCCTTCAGGAATTTTCCACACAGTATCATAAAGAATTTAATCTAATACATTAACAGTAAATAGCTCATTTACCCGAGAAAACAATCATGCAAATCCTGTAATTATATCAATAGGAAACCACTGCAGCTGTATTCTTTATTTCCGTTTCCTTTTTTCTTCCATTAATAAATCCTTGTTATTTTCTGATTGCAGGATTACTTTCAATCTCCATCCTCGCGTCCACATCAATTCTTTGGATACGACAACAATAATACATAAGGCGGCGGTGGCGTTGACTTGATAGTGTTCACTTCAATGTTCGCAAGAACATGACAATGGCCTTAACCACAACTGTTAACCATGGAATTGTGATACCATCAACGACGTCCGATGATTTGAATTTAGCACAAACTTTACAAAAGGCTGCCGTGAAATTCTTAACGAAACGTAATGTCATCAAGGACCACCACGAGACCAAAGCGACAGAAGTGGCGACGACGATTGAAAATCAACAACCGGCATTTTCGCCTTTAAGTGGTACGAGTATAGACAAAAGTTTGTACGACACAATAACGGCTATTCGGGCAAATGTGACCAGGATATTGCATATGTACTACCGTAATGTCAGTGCGGCAAATGGGTATGACAATGACGCCACATTAAACGCAAAGGAAGGAAGACAACACCCAACACACCTTCACCAAAAGCCTTTGGTGACAGCTTTAGCGACAACAACGGCCACACCTACGAATATGGTGGGCAAAATAGCAGCAACACTGACCTCTGAGTTTTTGGAAAATTCCACCTTTTACACCAGCAGCAGCAGCAGTAGCAGTCCCATTACACATATAGCAAGCAACAACGTGATATCGACAACTATTACCCACTTAAGAGATGTGGAAAATGCTACAACTGTAACATCAACGTCACTGACAGCAGCCACAGCAACCACCAGCCTGGGTATAGCACGAAATATAACCTATCCTAGCTATGGCATTGCAATTAGTAGCTATGAAAACTGTTCCGCTCTATTTGCCAACTATACACAGCCACATCAAGGTAAGTTTCCTGGCACATACTGTTCCATGCCATGTAGTCAACAAAACTAGAATAGATATCAGGAATCCAACCAAAAGGGTATTTTTTAATTTGTGTTCTCCTTAAAAATCAATTAATCGTTACAAGGATCATAAATTGCCAATTAAGCAAACAATAGTTATAGTTTAGTGCTTAGAAATCACATGTCATTGTCAGGTACAATTTTCATACACAAACAAATCTGTGTTACACTATTCATAGTTCCCACATGTTCATCATGGCATATACTTGATATAAATTAATTCCACAACAAGTATACGCCTCCGCAACAAATGTTAATGCTAGTAAAGGAAAAGGACGAAATGAGTAAAAGTCATTTGCGAAAAATACAGATTTAACGAAATCTTATCACATCGATTTTATGTGCTATAGGATATGCACAGATTTTATTCACTTTCTTGCAACATTGACACCTTCTATATCTTCCACTAGACGTATACTTGACTTTAATACAGATCTCAATAAGTATACGCGTTCCTTGTAAATTTGTCAAAGGCTGTGTAAAATGGAATGAATGCCTTTCCCGGAAAGTGCAGATGACAGGAAATTTGTTCAAATTGGTTCATAGATAGTTAATATTTCTCTGCAGTAGAGTTTTAAGTCAAATGATCTGCACTATGATGTTATCGCAATTATAATTAACTTTTAAGCCAACAACGTAATCTGTGGACCACATTTACTAATTTATCTAGGAATCGTAGCACATGACACAAATTTACAACCTTCAAATCATATAACTGGTTACGTATACTTGATTTTAATAAAATTCTTATTTCAATGGGTATCATAGCGTTTACATGATTACAGAATAAAAGTCAGGGCCCACTCATGTATGACGATAATCGCCAAAACGATATCGTAATGTCGATAATAGTGCAACTAAATCCGTTTAAAATACATGAGTATATAAAACTTCACTACCGATAAAACGATAATCAATTTAATATCATAAATAGCCCTCAGATTTTCAGTTGCCAATCGATTTACTGATCACGTATACTTTCCGAAAATAGTATTTGGCATAGTTCTTCTGAATAGCTCATACTTGACTTGAATTAATTTCCATCAGTTTCATTTCAGCAATATCAGCTGTTAACTCTTCTACTTCAAATCGTTATAAGGAACTTGAAAATCGTAATTTTTCGATTCAGTCCTAATTTAAACTGGACTCTGTGATCGTCCTCGGAAATTTGGTGTTTCTGCTTTAAATCGTCCTACTGGTTGCATACACATGATTTTAATAAAGTTATAATTTAAATGGGCGTGTAATTCTTACTTGATCTCAAGTAATTGATGTCATCTGATTCGCAGGAGAATTTCGCTTCGATTATAATCAGGTTCCATTACCGCCAGAAACTCGAGTGTCGGATGAGTCGGTATAATAGGTAAAATAAAATGTGAGTCCTTGCAGTCCCATTTTTTGTAAACTTTCCATGCAGTCCTGTAATTTAAACTGAACTCTGTTATCCTCCGTGAAAATTTGCGGTTTCTGCTTCATATCGTCCAACTGGTTGCGTATACTTGATGGTAATCAAGGTATAATTAAAATGGGCGTGAAGTTCTTAATTGATCTCAGGTAATAGACATTATTCATTTCGCAGAAGATTTTCGCTTCGATTATAATCAAGCAATCCTAAAGAGATCTGTTCGTTTCACTGCTTCAAATCAGTACAAGGGTTAATATTGCTTAATTTTGGATATTAATGTGGCAGAAGCCCCAGTATTGGATGCCAATATTTCAGTCCTTGCAGACTGCCTTTTGATTTTTTTTAAGAGTCCCTTTATATAAACTTCCCTGAAAAGTCAGATTGTGTCTTCGATTAATTTTAAATTCGAATTTTAATTCGAATTTTACTCACTTGATTGCAATAAATAACCATCATCTCTTAATAATCCAGCAATCTAAAGGAGAGCTGCCCGTTCCACTCTTTCAAATCGCTATAAAGCTCTTGGCATCTGTAACTCATTTGTGTATGCAATTCTGAGCAAAAATCGCATGTATACAATTTCAGACCTTGAAGACTGCCTTTCGCCAACTTTCCATTTTGCCCTGTAATTCAAACTGAACTCTATGATCTTCTTTGGAAAGTCAGATTGTCTGTTTCAATTCGTTTTACTGGCTGTGTATACTTGATTTTAATGAAATTCGTATGCAAATAGACTCCGTAACGTTTACTTGATTTCAATTAAATACCATCATCTCTTTATAACCAAGCAATCCTACAAATTTGTGGCTATACTACCTGCGGTAGACCCAGGGGTTGGATAAACAGATATCATATACTTGTACTCTGTCTTTTTCCATTTAGTCCTGTAATTCAAATCCAAATCTGTTTTCTTCCTTGAAATATTAGATTATCTGTTTCAAATCTGGTTACTGGCTACTGGTTGCGTATAATTGATTCAAAAATTAATTGTCATACAAATGGACATCGTATCGTTTACTCGATTTCAATTATTTTTCTATGATTTTTGTTTTTAGTCAACGAAACGACAAAGAAAGGAATAACTCAAAGCTTTATTGCAGCTATGACTTATATATGGTTATGATACTGATGGAAGCCCCTAGGTTTACTTGTGTAAGAACCACTATTAAATTCATTATCGCTTTATTGGTACTGTAGTTGTCTAAACGAATAAATGTCAAATGGTTATATCAGCCAGTAGGCTAATTATATAAGAATCGATATCGAAGTCATTATCGTTTTGTAGGTAGCGAAGTTTTATGAACCCATGTATTTTAAATGGTGAATGAACTATCATTATCGACATATCAATATTGTTGGGACGATTATGGTGATACACAATTAGGCCCCAGAGCATTAAAGGCATATCGATATCGTTTTGACGAGTATCATTATATACAAGTATCATCATATAACTATGATTCATATTTTTGTCACGCCAGGTCGTATGATTAATTTTAATATAGTTGACTGGCATGTGAGAGATATAGTCAGATGCTGATAATCATATGCAATGTATGAAAAGAATTATAAAAGATATTTTGTTCGGATTCACGACTGTTCCTCAATGCTGCACAGGGATCTAATTTTGTAAGAAATGATATCGAATTCATTATCGTTTTGCCGGTAGTGAAGTTTCATGAACGCATGTAGTTTAAATTGTGAATGAACTGTCATTATGGACATAACACTATAGGTGGACGGTTATGTTTATATCCCTGGTTTATCTTTATGCCCCTGGATTCCATCATCTCCTAATTTCAAGTCGACGAAAAACGTCAAATTTCTCAACTGTAAATGCGATGAAATCTTACGTCAGTCGAGCGAAGCCTTTTGAATTGGAGGGACCCAATTCCAGGGGCCTAAAGAAATCGATATCGAATTCATTATTGTTTTATCGGTAGTGAAGTTTTATGAACGCATGTATTTTGAGTTTTCCTTGAGTCAGAATTATCGATATAACGATATCATTTCGACGATTATTGTCATATATAATTAGGCCCCAGATGATTTAGGGTGACTGGTCATCGAGGGACAGGGCATAAAACTTTTAGAAGAGTTTTGTATAAAATTTAATAAACGGTATGAATTTTTTTACGCGAAGTATCCCTGGACGAATGAGTGTTATTAAACCGGCTTCGCTAAGGTGGATGAGAAATGTCGCTAAAAATATTTTACTTAGATTCCAGAATCTCTCCCCAATTCCTTCCATTTATTTTTTTTTTACAGATTCAGTTCATTTATGTAGACATTCCTTGATGAAGTTCGCTGAACGTACGACCGATGGTGGTGAATTGATTAGAGAACCTGGTTCATTAGAGATTAGCTTCGAGCACCTCCATCTTTAATTCCTATCGAAGGCCGTCATTTCACTTAGTGACGGCGACATTATCGAGCAAATAGCCAAGAGCATCGCAACACTCCTGTTTGAAACCGGTGTAAAGTTGTTGGTCGCATTCAGTCTATATGAACGTCGAAAGCACACTGATTGTGAGAAGCTGTCCGCTGTCCCCTCATGGGATGTTATGGGCAAATTTGTATCCCTGGACGTATAAGTTTTATTAAATATTTGAAAACAGTTCACTATGGCGGATGAGCTACATTATATATATGCATGCGCTTCTTGTACATAAGAGTGCAAGTTTAATTCCCACATTTTGCATATTTATTTTACTATTACTTAGGTAAATTGCGTAATACCGTCGGTGGTGCAATGGGTAGTGTGCGCGCCTCTTGTACAGGAGATCCTGGGTTCGATTCCTGCTCCAACCACCTTAAAATTTCTTTCGACGACGGTCACCTCGCTTAGTGACGGCGACACTATCGAGTATATAGCCATGAAAAAGCTTCTCAAAATACCGTTCGGAATCGGTGTAAAACTGTAGGTCCCAATCAGTGAGTGAAAACTGGAAAGCGCACAGCTCAGTGATTGTGAGAAGTTCTCACCGGTCCCTTCAAGGGATGTAATGGGAAACCATTTATTTAGGTAAATTGCGTACTATCAAGTAATTAGTCATGGAAATTCTTGTCAATTTTTATAATTTAAATTTGTTACTCATACGGCTCATATAACCATCGATAACCGATTATTATACAACACATCCAACTGAAAGGATTTCCCCAAGAAATAGTCAAGTTATAATATAAATGGAAATGAAGTTCTTACGTGATCTCAAGTAATTGACATTATCTGTTTCGCAGAAGCTTTTCGCATTGATTATAGTCAAGCAATCCTAAGTAGATCTGTTCGTTTCACTCCCTCCAATCGTTGTAAGGGTCTTGCAAGCTATGGCTTAATTGGGATATCAATTGGATGCCAACATTTCAGTCCTTGTAGATTGACTTTCGACATTTTTTTGCAGAGGCTTTTAATTCAAACTGAACTATGTCATCTTCCTTGAAGAGTTAGATTGTCTATTTCATATCGTTTTTCTGGCTGTGTATACTTGATTGGAATTAAATTCGCATTTAAATGGATATCGTATCATTTACTAGATTGCAATAAATACCGTACTACGCAATCCCTTTATGACATGTAATGGGGCAATAGGTTTTTTTAAGTTCCCTAATGAAGCTGCATGCAAAACATTTTAGGAATTGAAAATTTAACGGGATGAAAATACTACATAATGAACTACACAACGTATAAGCGATTTCAATATTATAACATACTAAAATGAGTGTTATAGTCATATGAGTGTTATAATTTAATTTTGTTACTCATACGCATCGTATAACTATCGATAACCGGTTATTATAGAAAACATGCAACTGAAACGATTTCCCCAAAAAATAGTTTAAGTTTCAATGATAGAAATAACATTAATGCAACTAAATTTAGCCTTTCCGCAGGTTTTCCCTTTTAAAGAGATCCTATAGCTTCAACTATCTTAAACGGTGTGCTACTCAATTTTTTAGGAAAATCTCATATTCACCCCTTTTTTGTTTCCAATTTGCCCTGCAACTTTGTTTGTACAATAATTTCCCCTTGACTCATAATATTTCCGACCATCAGCTATCCTTTCACTGACTCTTCTATCGGTTTAATAGCCTTTTATTTGCGTTCAGCTTTCACTGGGCAAAATTTGTACGGACACATTGACCCAAATAGCTATACGTTTACAAGTAGATGTAAGGGCAAGTGTAAACAATGGCGCAACATGAACGTCAAGTAGCACAAATTAATTGACAACAACAATCAAATTAAAGCAATAACTGGTGTGTGTGAATTTTAACGAGGAAATTTAATTAAAACATAGATCAAGGAAACTCAATTACAAAGAATTTAGAAATGCTAGGTTAAAAATCGTTACACTTTACGTATGATTGATATTATTAGAAAAATATACTGCTTGTAAGATTATCACCAAGAGAGAAAATAATCAAAGGCAAGGGTTGGCAATTTTCAGAACAAAATTATCAAAATTCCAATAAACTCCTCCAGTGGGTATTATTACAATTATTTATGTGTTACGTTCAGCCAAAACATTATCAATCATCAACTGAATAATGTTGTGCAGTCCCTTAGTTTTTAAACTCCAGCAAAATAGTCATACCTACCGGTGGATATTATTAAAATTACTGATACGTTACGTTTAACTAAAATAATATCAATCATACAGAGGCTCATCTTGCATACTATATACCCACGTTGTTTACAACTGAGTAATGTTGTGCACTCCCTTAGTTGTATTATTCGTTAAAGTATTGCCATTCGCTTTTTTGGTTAGGTCTGACTGCGTCCTGCATTCCGGTCACTAATTTTAATTTCCAATTCCATTTAATCGACCGTTTCTTGGCTTTCGCGTAATTTGTTAACTTAAGTATCATATTTCTGGCCGCTCCCATTACAGCTGCCAATTAAGAGGGTTTATTAATTCCATATTTTAATGCCTTTTGTCTGCTCGTTCGTTAAAAATGTCATTGGTATCATTAAAACTTTGACTGTTTGACTCTTTTTACCTTATTTTTTTAATTGTCCCATTATCTCTGTTCTGTTTTATTTAACGTTTGATTTTACATTCACTGATTTTCCATCCGTATTTTATCCTTTCATTTAAGGCGTATTTTGCAACTGGACTTGGGATATGTTCTTGTGCTGGCCCCCAACACCAGCTGGTGTCCTGGCGCATATGAGTTGCCCTGCTGGTTTTCATGGTGTCGATGCCAGAAGTAAGTATTATCCCTCATATAAGCTTATCCGTATAATGCCATACATTTTCATACGTATATTCGGTCAAATGTTTGCTCATCCTTTAGATAGTTAATGAAGTTTCGTAAAAACTTATTTAAACGTATTTGTACTCTGCATCTTGTGGCAAAATGAGCCCAGCCTTAGCTGTTAATGCAAAATGCATGAATATGTCAGCTGTGTCAATATTTGAAAGATGTTACACACAAGTCGTATTTAGGAATGATGGAAATTGTGAGAGAATTATATTATCCCACAGACGAATTACTCTACGCATGGTTACTGGAATGGTGGGTACTAGATGATGTATGAGTAATATTATTTCGGGAGATATACCATAGGACATTATAGTCCTACTATAAATTTAAATACTATCAATTACACCCTGCTACTTTGAGATGTAACTTGAGCGTTTGAAATAATTTCAAGATGTTCCATAAACAGTCATATGATCTGGAATAGTATTTTCGCAGTTTGTAGATACAAAAGGCGATTTTTTCTTAAAGATATTACTATACATATGATTACTGTAATGGTGGATTCTACAAGGTGTATGACTAATATTATTTCCGGATACATACAATGCTATAGTCTAATTCGATCATATTTTCAAATAATATGAATCACCCTGTACTGTTTTTCGATTTTTGCTGATATGAAATCTGAGTATCCCCCATGAAACTATTTTGTACATTACGTATGATTGATATGAATGGATTTAATTAATTTAATATCAATCATACTCTCCGAAAAATTTTTATATTTAGACTATATACTTGTTATTTTTAAACAAGAAAATTTGTACAAGTAGGATACTCAAAGGAATCGTATGCTTCTAATGTAAACTTTTAGACCAACCGCCCGTCTGCAACACACCAAATGTCATCAATTTACTGAGCTACTCCATACGTCATTACTCTATGGTTACCATATGATTTAGTTTTGTATGTAGTAGTTCTATTATCCGCTCTAATTTTTATGTTAATGTCTGTCATTGGCCACGACATACTTTAAGTAATAAATCATAAAACATAATAATTAAATTATACAAATAACTTTTCCAAAATTCAATTAAGAACAAACATGGAATTCAGTGAATATTAATATGTAAATATTGTTCTTTTTTAATTGGAATGCTTTGCGACACACATTTGCACACGAAAACTAAATATTATAATTCTGCGTATAATTAATATTATTGTGTACACTGTAACTGAAATAATATTAATCATACGACACACGCGTGCGAAGAGGTATTTCCATATATGTTTAATATATTCAAATCGGAATAAAACCAGAAGCAAACGAGTATTTAATGGAAAAATAGGCTTAACAATCAGCAGGTTAGGATCTGTAAGATTTATATTACGAAATTTATTATTAGAAATTCTTTAACAAAATGTTTCTCTATCTCGAACGAAAAATTAAGCTAACGAAAATCAGTCACTCAAATTCGACTCAAATTGGGTTTGTCTAATTAGAAATTTTTCTTCGCCTGACTCTATGTTTGATCCCAACTGACAGCACAATCGAAATAGAGAAACCAAAATTTGTACTGAAAAGATTTGAAAAATTTTATGATTTCATTCGACTTGAAACGACAAGATTGTGGAAACCAAATCAACTTTCAACAATAACACGAACGATATCTACCGTTCGAGATAGAGAAACAGGCTGAATGTCATTATTTTATTTCGAATATCTATCACTCTTATTAAACCACATTATTTCCCCCAAGGTCATTGTAGTCCACCCAACTGCCAACATTTGAACGCATGCAATTTCCCATACTTACGTATAAAGCCTAATCAAAATGTCTTCTCTTTGCAGAATTTGCCAATCGTAAATGTGAACTTAATGGCCACTGGGGTGGACGTCCTAATGAAACCCTAACACCCGCTGGATGGACTGACTATCATCCATGTTTTAATCAGGAAGTACAGGATCTTTTTAACAAAGTACCGAATATAGAGGTGAGAACTAAATTTGCTATCATTATTTTCTAAATATATTAATTCAAATTAGTACCATGTTACGTTTTGTTTGCGTTAATATTGACGTTAATATGTTTGTTTCGTTTCCGTTTCCCTCTCTGTTTTCGTTTCCGGTTTCTATTATCTTTCCCTTCCAGTTAGTTGTAGCAATTGCGAAACGTACACGTACCTTGGAAATTGTTGGCCTTATATTGTCTCTGGTGGCTTTAATTTTATCCTTAATTATATTTTGTAATTTTCGTACTTTACGTAATAATCGTACCAAAATCCATAAGAATCTCTTCATTGCCATGGTCTTGCAAGTTGTGATACGTTTATCCTTGTATTTGGATCAGGCATTTCGGCGCGATAAAACGGAGACTATAACGAATGCCAGCCTATCGAGTATTGAGAATACGGTAAGTGCAACTTTGGTGGTAATGTATGCTAATCAAATTGAAATTAAACGGAAAAGAAATTCAAATCACAATTTAATTCAAATTCGAATCAAGTTCAAATCAAATTCACGTCAAATGCAAATCAATTTATAATCAAATTCAAATCAGACTCAAATCAAATTAATATCAAATTCAAGTCAAATTCAAATCAATTTCTAACAAATTTAAATCAAATTCAAATCAGACCCAAATCAATTTAAAATCTATTCAAATCAAGTTCAAATCAAATTCAAATCAAATCCACATCAAATTCAAATCAAATGCAAATTTAATTCAAATAAAATTAAATTCCAATTCGCAGCAAATTAAAATCAATTCAAATTAATTTCAAATCGAATTCAAATCAAATTCAAAACAAATTCAAACCAAATTCAAATCAAATTCAAATTCAAGTCAAATTAAAATCCAAATCAAATTCAAGTCAAATTCAAGTCAAATTAAAATTCAAATCAGATTCAAATCAGATTCAAATCAAATTCAAATCAAATTCATATCAAATTCAAATCAAATTCAAATCAAATCCAAATCAAATTCAAATCAAGTTCAAATGAAATTCGAATCAAATTCACGTCAAATGCAAATCAATTTATAATCAAATTCAAATCAGACTCAAATCAAATTAATATCAAATTCAAGTCAAATTCAAATCAATTTCTAACAAATTTAAATCAAATTCAAATCAGACTCAAATCAATTTAAAATCAATTAAAATCAAGTTCAAATCAAATTCAAATCAAATCCACATCAAATTCAAATCAAATTCAAATCAAATGCAAATCTAATTCAAATAAAATTAAATTCCAATTCGCAGCAAATTAAAATCAAATTCAAATTTATTTCAAATCGAATTCAAATCAAATTCTAATAAAATGCAAATCAAATTAAAATCAAATGCAAATCAGATTTAAATCAAATTTAAATCAAATTTAAATCAAATTCAATTCAAATTCAAGCTCCACCTAAATTCAAATCAAATTAAAATCAAACTCAAAAACAATTTCATATCAAATTCAAATCAAAATCGCAACACTTTCGTACATGTTTGATCGAACTACTTTGTGTTGCATCAAACTTTATAAACAAGACAGGAAGCAGTTTAAAGATCGGAGATTAAGCGCTGAAGTTAGTTGTGTAGAAGTTGAGTTTGATTCGACAGAAAGTATTTTGAATAACAAGTCAAGATCTGAACTTGAGGTTGGATACTGCGATACCAGTTGAATATATTGTGCCAGAAGTAGTTCGATACGATTATAAGTTGTTTGACAGGACGAAGAAAAGTTGCATACGATCTCGATAATTGTATTATATTTCGAAATACCGAAATTTTACATTCCGCCCAACAGCTTTGATTCCCACCATTCAGTCCGATTTGTCACAACATTGAGAGCCGTATCTAATCCGAAAGAAATTGGGTTAACACAACGTAACTTTAAACGACCGCTAGTTGTTTGATAGCATGAAAGCAGCTCGATACAACCCTAAGTAGTTGCAAGAATTTTGACCAAGAGTCGTAAAAAGTGTGACTCAACCAAGAATGTTCAGATACTAACCGACTGCAACATGTTTGATGCACCCTAAATCTGTTAGAAATCAATTTTTTTACGTGGCCTTAATTTGTAAACATAAACTTGGTTTGATAGATCTGAAAATAGTTTGACAGGATTGTAAGCAGTTTGATACGAACGAAACAAGTTTGACTGGACTTGGGTAGTTCATGAACTAGATTTGTGTCGAACTCGTTCACTAGTTCTTGATCTCGTTCATTTAAGGCGCCCGGACATAACAATCACGTGCATACTCCCCGTATCGAACATGTGCATTTTGTTTGTGAGGGTGATGTCTGGTCATGTCTGGTCAAGTGAACTAGATAGTTCACGAACTACCCAACTCTATTATGAACTATATAGTTCATTTAAAGTGGCCAGACATAACCCTCACGAACATAATATACATATACGATATGGCAATTACGTTCGTGATTGTTATGTCGGGCCACCTTTAATGAACGAGTTCGAGAACTGGTGAACAAGTTCGACACAAGTCTAAGTTTGACGTCACTAAAATGAATTTGGTACGACTACAAGTGGTATGATACGACTGAACGTTATTTCACTAGACTATGAATAAATTGTTACGAACAAGAGCAGGTTTATTTAGACTTGTGTCGAACTCGTTCATTAGTTCTTGAAATCGTTCATAACAATCACGAACATACTCGCCATATCGATCAAATGCATTATGTTCGGGAGGAAAACGATTTGCTACAGCCGTATGGAGTTCGATACGACCGCAATGTTGCTTGATCTAATCAAGCATGCAAACGTCAGTTGCTTTGTGCGACTTCAACAGTTTTGATGAGGCCCGAAACTAGTTTGATATAAGTAATTTTTAATCTCTGTCCTTTAATCAAGATCCTTATGCCGGCATCAGTATGACACAACTAGAGTCGGGTAGTTCATGAACTATATAGTTCATTAAGGGGGACCAATAGATATGTGTCGAACTCCTTCACTAGTTCTCGAACTCGTGCATTAAAGGTGCCTGCACAATGCAAGGTGAATATAGACGCCATATCGAACATGTGCATTATGATCAGGAGGGTGACGTCTGGTTACCCTAAATGAACTATATAGTCCTTGAACTACCCAACTCTAGTAACCAGACATCACTGCGACGAACATAATGCTCTTGTTCGATATTGTTCGATAATGAACGTGTTCGAGATCTAGGGAACGAGCTCAACCCAAATGGTTTCAAAATACAATGATGTTCGCTGTGGCCACAAGTAATTTAATACAACCCTTTATAGAAGAAGTTCGATTAAGCCGAAACCAACACAACTGATTGGCTTGGCCTGAAAGACTAACATTTTTAACAACTAAAGTGGTTTGACTCGACTATAAATAGTTTGATACGAACGAAAACTGTTTGACTCTACTATAAATAGTTTAATCGGAATGAAATATGTTTGAAATGGTGAAAACAGGTTTGGTATAATCAATAGCTGCCAACGGCGACGGTGAATCAGTTCGATGCGACAACAAATTTATTTATTTTTTTATTCAATATCGATAGCTGTTAACTGTGACCGTAAATCAGTTCGATGCGACCACAAAGTAGTTTGATTAAAATAATTTGGAGGGCAATGTTCGATACAACCAAGTTCAGTTTGACGCGATTACATAGAAGTTTGATTGTGTTTCGCCAGCAGTTTTATAAAACTTACAAGAAATTATATTTTCTCTAATTAATCCCTACTATTTTTTGTAACCTCTATATAATCTATCTCTTCCCCATTTAGCCCTATTTATGTGAAGCCTCCTATGTTCTCCTGGAATATGCAAAAACTGCCATGTTTATGTGGATGTTCATCGAGGGATGGTATCTACACAATATGGTCACTGTAACAGTTTTCCAAGGCCGTTTCCCCTATAAACTCTACTCCATGGTGGGTTGGGGTATGCCCGTCTTGATGACCACAGTGTGGGCCATTAGTACGGCACTGCACTATGCAGATACCATGCATGTTTGTTGGTGGAATTACAATCTGACGCCGTTTTATTGGATCCTAGAGGGTCCGAGAATAGTTATTATAACGGTAGGATGGATAGGGAAAAAATAATTTTATTTTTTTCATAAAATATTTTCTTTTTTCAGATAAATTTTGCCTTTCTTTTGAATATCATACGAGTGTTGGTTATGAAGCTGCGCGAAAGTCAGGCTAGTGATATAGAGCAGACCCGCAAGGCGGTGAGGGCGGCCATTGTTTTATTGCCCTTGTTGGGTACCATCAATGTATTGTATTTAATACCGGCTTTGGAGACACCCTGGAAATTTGCCTTGTGGTCGTATGCGACACATTTCCTAAATA
The DNA here is from genome assembly GCA_963931995.1 of Phaonia tiefii. Lineage (NCBI taxonomy): Eukaryota > Metazoa > Arthropoda > Insecta > Diptera > Muscidae > Phaonia > Phaonia tiefii. Next base: position 9,086,834 of record OZ008370.1, read on the forward strand.
CATTTCAGGGTTTCTTTATAGCACTAATCTATTGTTTCCTAAATGGAGAGGTAAAATCCAAAATTTTATATAAAACTTGTATGCTATAGTTGGATTTTGTTTCAGGTAAGAGCCGTTTTACTTAAAAGTCTAGCCACCTATATGTCTGTGAGAGGCCATCCCGAATGGGTTCCGAAAAGAGCGTCTATGTACTCGGCAGGTTATAATACCGCAGCGGAGACAGAAAATCATAATGATAACAAACGGTTAGTATTCAATGAAAACGGCTAAATTTAATTAATTCTAAAAACCGGGTATGGCTCTCTCTCCCTCTCTTTCTCTGTCTCTGTCTCTCTCCTTTTCACTCTTGTAGTAATGAATCGCCTTATACGAAACGTTTGAATGGCCGCAAAGGCAGTTGTACCACTGTGATTCATCAGACCAATACAAAAACGCCCAAAATCCAAATAACGCCACGCCTCTCTCATAGTAACGCCAGTGGCCAATCGAATCACAATCATCTGCAAGCGCCTTTGAATTCTAGCCACCACCAGAACCATCATCACCTTCAGCATTTGGGCCGTGCGCCTAGTAACAATAACAACGGCGGTAGTCTTACAAGCCTGCACTCCATGGGCCGGTCCCAGCACCAACATCAGTCCCACCACCATCATCCGTATGTCCATCACAGACGTCGACGCCACAGCTGGATGTTGGCATTGTGCTTTCGCGGCCAAAAGGTACTTAGGGTACCGCCAGCGTCATCCGAACCTCCTGAGTCAGTTGTATTTGAGTTGTCAGAGCAGTAGTTGAACTAGTTTTGCGCTTTTCTTAGATTTTATATATTTTTTCCCATACAAACCAACAAAAAAATTGCTTAATTTCTCTTTTATAGCTTTTATATACAAACACTTTAAAAACAAATAACTAAAATATAATTTTTAAATTTTCATATTTTTACGCTTGTTTTTTATATCCTTTTTTGTCATCTAGCAAGTAGTTGCCACACTTTTGTGATCTTTTTTAAAAACAAACACTTTATATGTACATATTTATTTTATTAAATCTGAGTCTCAAGAAATGACAGAAATCTCATGTAAATACTGGATTGTTGCCTTATGTTGCGAAGAAAGATTTACATTTAACCTTAAACCTTAAAGTAGTTTGACACGACCGTGTGCAGTTTGATGCAACCACGCAAGTAGATAGTATGATGGTACAGAAAATGTTTGTCTTGGAGTTACAGCTAATTTATGTAATGACGAAAGTTTTAAATTTAGCTTCGAAGTAGTTAACTTATTTATGTTGTTATGTTGTGACGAAAACTTTTGCAATTTGCTTCGAAGTAGTTTGATACAACCGTATGCAGTTTGATGCAACCACGGAAGTAGTATGATGGTACAGACAACGTTTGTCTTGGAGTTAATGCTTATTTATGTTCTGAATGAAGTTTTACATTGTGCTTCGATGTAGTTTGATCCGACCGTATGAAGTTTGATGCAACCACGCAAGTAGTATGATGGATCAGAACACGTTTGGCTTGGAGTTATATTTTATTTATGTTGTGAAAAAGTTGGTCAATTTGCTCCGAATAGTTTGGTACAACGGTATGCAGTTTGATGCAACCACGGAAGTAGTATTATGGTACTGACAATGTTTGTTTTGCAGTTAGAGCTAATTTATGTTCTGAAGAAAGTTTTACATTGTACTTCGAAGTAGTTTGATCCGACCGTATGAAGTTTGATGCAAACAAGCAAGTAGTATGATGGTTCAGAAGACGTTTGTCTTAGATTTATAGCCTATTTAAGTTGTGAACAAGTTGGTTAATTTAGTCCGAAGTAGTTTGATACAACCGTATGCAGTTGGATGCAACCACGCAAGTAGTATAATGGTGCAGAAAACGTTTGTCTTGGAGTTATAGCTTAAAGTTTACCATTTTAACATAAAATAGATTAATGCGATACATTGCAGTTTGATACAACCGTGCAACAAGTATGATGGATAACAAAGGCCTGATTCATGCAATTCGTGGATGCAAATTTTATGATTTGTATGGAAAATAGAAATTGGAGTTTTAGGGTCGTTTGCGTTAGCATTTAAAGCGGTTCTACAAAAACCACAAAATAATGAGACTGAAAGTAGTTTCAAGCAAACTACAGTTGTTTGAAGAAATCGAATGTAATACGTTTAAAATTTAAGCACACAATAGTTTGATACGACCAATTGTAGTTTGATGTAGCTGCAACTAGTTTGATGGTACCAAAAAGTAGTTTGAAGTTATATGAAATATCTTACAGCAGTTTGGATTGTTTTGAAGTTGTTTCGCTGATAAGTTTGGAGTTCGACACTATTTTATATAATTAGTTCTCGAGCTTATTCATTTAAGGTACCCGGACATTATAATCAGGAACATACTCATCGCATCGAGCAACTGCAATAAGATCGTGAAGGTGATGTCTGGTCACCCTAAGTGAACTTTAATTTTCTGTAAAATACTGTACTCTAATTTCCGAAGAAGTTTGAAATTTTAGCAGATAGTAGTTTGATACGACAGACTGTAGTTTGATGTGCTAGCAACTAATTTGGTGGTACTAAAAAGCAGTTTGACGCAACCTTTTAAAATGTCTTACATTAGTTTGAAACGTTTGGAAATAGTTTCGCCAATTCGGTTGGGGTTCTACGCTATTTTACATTAGACATAATGAGATGCATGAGATAACTCACTGACTTGGTGACTTAATATTGCGAAGAAAGTTATAAATTTTTCCCTAAAGTAGTTTGATACAACCGTCTACATTTTAATGCAACCCCGAAACTAGAATGACGAAATAAACCCCCCTTAGATTTATATTGCGCAGAAGTTTACAATTTTAACACAAAATAGTTTGATGCAACTGGCTGCAGTTTGATGCAACCTCACAAGTAATATGAGGGCACAGAACCTCATTCGATTTCGAGTTGGGTAATTCATACACTATATAGTTCATATAGGGTGACCAGACATGACCCTCAGGAACATAATCTACATGTTCGATAAGGTGAATATATTCCTAATTGTTACGTTCGGGCACCTTAAATGAACAAGTTCGAGAATTAGCAAACGAGTTCGACACAAGTCTACCGAATAGAGTTGGACAGATCATGAACTATATAGTTCATTTAGGCTGATCAGACATCACACTCATGAACATAATGCACATGTTCGATTTGGTGAGGACATAACTATCGCATACATACTCCCCGTATCGAACATGTGCATTTTGTTAGTGAGGGTGATATCTGGTCACCCTGAGTGAAATAGATAGTTCATGAACTACCCAACTCTACTATTCGGATGTAAGTGGTTTGATGCAACAGCCGGTAGTTGGAAGCAACTGAAGAAAGGTTTCGGATATTTTTATACAGTATTTGGTGCTATTAAAACCATTTTATTTTTCGTTCACTCTGTAATAACAGAAAATGACTGGCAGCTGTTGTTTAGAAAGTAATTGAATGCGCTCACAATGAGTTTGATGTAACCTCCGAAGTTTGATGCAACCTAAGTAATGTGGAAAAGGTTTCGTAAATTGTTTTGGTCATGCTGAATTCAACTGCTTTTCGAGTAACGTTTTGAATCGCCAGTTTAGATTGAAATGTGGACGAAGTATATTTTTTTAAATCTTTCACATTATGTTTGATGCAAACACCGGAAGTTTGATGCAACCTACGTAATGTGGGAAAGGTTTCGTAAATTGTTTTCGTCACGCTGAATTCAACTGCCTTTCGAGTAAAATTTTGAATCGCCAGTTTAGATTGAAATGTGGACGGAGTATATTTTTTAAAACTTTCACATTGTGTTTGATGCAACCACCGGAAGTTTGATGCAACCTACCTAATGTGCGAAAGGTTTTGTATATTATGTTGATCGTGCTGAATTCAACTGCCTTTCGAGTGAAATTTTGAATCGCCAGGTTAGATTGAAATGTGAATGAAATATATATGTTTTTTTTTTAATCTTTCGTTGCATTTTTGATTAATGTTTTTATTATGACAATTAATAACATTAATGTATTAATCAAAGCATTTAATTATAGCAATTAAAAATGTCGTTACATCCTTACTCTAAAGTAAATTACAAAGAAAATTCTAACATAACTATCTGTAGGCTCTGGCATAGTTTTAGATTGTAGCAGTAGTAATCTATGTTATAGCTAATAGAGAGTGAATTCTGTCGTTATCCTTTTCTCAATGGATTTTGTGTATAAATATAAACAACCCTGCCTAAATCATTCGATGGCTTTTGCAAAAAACATATTATTAATTAATATATCTATTTTTAAAAAGCTTTCACCTTCCTTGGCATGTTTAATTTTAAAAACAAAATTCGTTAAAAATACTATTTAATTTTAAACCGTTATTTACATATATATATTTTTATCTCTCTTTCTTCCTCCCATTTGGTTTCTGTGCTCAATTTGTTTGGATGTGCATTTTTGTCTTTTCCTTTCCGTTTTCTTCTTACAATTGCAGAACAAATGTGTGATGTCTAATACTGAAATGCCACCAAAAATATTTATAACAACTAAAATGGAAACGTTCACATAATAATTCAGATACTAAAACATATAGTATGTACTATATTAAAACTTAAGTCGAGACTTAAACTATGTACTATATATTGTTGGGAATTTTTTTAATCAAACCGATTACAATTACAGGTCTACATGCAACAATAGCGTCTAAAAAAATTATTATTCTTAATTTTAAATAATAGAAAAAAATTATTTGTAAAGCAAAAAAAAATATTTTTATATTGTGTTTTTTGTAATAAAAATAATAACAAAAAAATAAATTTAAATATTAATTAAAATGTATAAATTGTAAAAAATTGTTTTAAAATAAGTTTTATTATCGACAACAAACAAGCGAATTTTTGAAACACCCTACCGAATCGCTCTACTATCAAAAATCTTACATTATTAACATAACCTTAAAGAAGTCAATAAAAAGATAAAAATATTAATTTAATAACGATCGGATGTATTGTGGTTAGATTGCCAGCAAAAAAAACAGCATCCAAATATGTGCATAATAATCACTTGTTCGATGTCGAAGCAGTTTCAAATTGATTCTGAAGCAGTAAAGTGAACAGACACTCACTGCTAGGCAGGGAGATCAAGATAATAGACCAGAAAATCAAGATACTAGACCGGCTTTCACATGGGAATAAGCAGAGCAACGGCTTCGCACAACCGATGAACACCCACAGTGTAAGATACCTAGAGGAACCAGTTGGCTCTTGAGCCAAATGTCCTGTAGTGGAGTTGTAAAAGACAACCTGATAATGGGGGTTACAGACTAGGGTGAGGAAGATGGAATTATTTCCAAGGATTAATTGAAATTTATTGTGGACGCACTATCCTCAATATATAAGTACGTCCAGATACGAAAGAAGATGCCAGGAAATCCTCCATGATGTCACAACTCTGGTTGGTTCCAAGGTCGAGCAAAATGAGAGTTTGGGGATCAGTATAAGCTTAGTGGAAGGTCGGCTCTAGGCGTTGTTCGGAGAGAGTGGACCTATCATTCAAGCCCACACTCACAGAACTAATTGTTTGACAGATGGTTAGAGCAACAGTACATTCGGCTGTTGACACATAATTAAGCCCAGTTCACAACATGACAGAAGTCACGACAGTCGCTGTCACTGTCGTGACATCTTATCATGGTTTGAACCAAGATTACTTTCACGTCTATATTCTCCTGTAGAACATCAAGTTTGGTTTGATATTGCGAGAAAGCTGCCGCGACAGTGACAGCAAATGCCATCGTGTGAACGGGGTTGTTTGACAGTTCACTAGCATTTCAATTATCAGCGATTCTCTTTTATGGATTGTAAAATTTAATTTGAAATATCTGGAGGGTTTAATATCATTAATTTACTTCAAAACTTCATCAACGACAAGGCAAGCTACTGCTTCCTTCAGGGTACAGCTGTCACTGTCGGAAGATCAGAGTGAATGGTGGGCTGACAGTAACTGTAACAATTTTATGGTAATAAACTACCATGTCAGTACTATAGTGACAAAAACTGAAATCGTATAATCTGAACTCATCGTGAAATTCGTGGGAAGTAGATGAGAGCCATAGATTGTGTACGTATGAGACAAATCTGATCGATATCAATTAGCATGAACTGCCTGTCTCTAGCCAGTCCTAAGATATCAAAGCTTGTTTTAGTTTTGAAGGGGCACTCTATAATGGGGAACCATGCGGCGAGACAACATCCATACCAATAGCCGTTTGAGACAACCTAATTAGCCGTAACCGAAGCACACAATAGGTAATTACAACCGAGTTAAATGTTGCGACAACCGAATTAGATGCTGTAACAACTGCATTAGAGATTGGCACAAGCGCATTAAAGGTTCTCACAACCACATTTGAGGTGGTTGAAACCAAAATAGAGACTGTCACAGCCGAATTAGAGGTTGTCACAACCGAACTAGAGGTTGTCACAACCGAACTAGAGGTTGTCACAACCAAACTAGAGGTTGTCACAACCAAACTAGAGGTTGTCACAACCGAGTGAGAGGTTATCACAAGCGCATTAGAAATATATAGAATTATGTTGTATTAACGGAATTGAAAATGAATTCATTTGTGCCGACAGAATTCACAATAAATTCGGTTGCAACACCTCATTACTACATAAATACGGGTGTTGAACAAATTCGGTTATTACAACCGACTTAAATCCAAACTTGTTTGTTGCTGCGACAGACTCGATGGTTGTAACAGTTGCTGCAACATAATTGATGCCACATTGGGTAGTCGCAATCTTATTGGAATTAAATTTGGTTGGTGCACCCAAATTCATATCACACTCGGTTATTACAACATGTTTTTTTATCTAATTCGTTTGTTGCAATCAAACTGTTAGATAATTCGTTTGTTGCAAACAAAATTATAGGAAATTTAGTAGGTAGACGAATATTATTGAAAATTTAGAAGTTACAACCGTATCATTTATGAAACGATGTAGACTTGTGTCGAACTCGTTCACTAGATCCCGAACTCGTCCATTTAAGGTGCCCGGTCGTAACAATAACGAACATACTCGCGTTATCGAACATGTACATTGCATTGGTGGTGGTGCATTGGTAGTGTGCGCGGCTCTGGTGCATGAGAACGTGGGTTCGATCCCTGCTCAGACCACCTTACATTTCTTTCCACGATGATCACCTCGCGTAGTGGTGGCGACACTATCGAGTAGCCATGAAAAAGCTTCTTAAAATACCGTTCGGAACCGGTGTAAAACTGTAGGTCCCAATCACTGAGCGTAAAAACTAGAAAGCGCACATCTCACTGATTGTGAGAAGCTCTCCTCAATCCCTTCATTTGGGATGTTATGAGACAGCATTTTTTTTTTTTACATTATGTTCATGAGGGTGATGTCTGGTCAACCTAATTGAACTAGGTAGTTCATGAACTACCCAATGCTAAAACGATGTTGTTCCAACTGAATTTCAGAAGATTGGACTAAATTGACTAAATTTCGGTTGTGACAACCTCAATTTCAGTAGTGGATACTAAATTCAGTCATAACAAAAACAATTCGGTTGTAACAGCCTCATATCGGTTGTGGCAACCGCAACTCGGTGGTAACATCCAAATTTACTGTTGCCACAAGTACAACAATTAGTTCTGAGTGTTAGGTGTAATAACTTCTGTTGAAATTCCAGTCGAATTAGAAATATTCAAAATTATATTGCATTAAACAAATTGAAAATTAACTCGGTTGTACCAACAGAATTCATGAGAAATCATTTCTTCTAAATACGGGTTTTCCAAACGAATTTGGTTATTACAACCGACTTAAAGTCAAATTCGGTTGGTTTTGCCACAGACTTGATACCAAACAGTTTCTGCAACCAAATTGATGCCACTTTTGGTTGCTACAATCTAATTGTAACTAAATTTTGTTGTTGCAACCGAATTGATTGCAGATTCGGTTGTTGAAATCGAATTGATTGGAGATTCGGTTGTTGAAATCGAATTTATTGAAAATTCGTTTGTTGTAACCGAAATTATAGAAAACTTGGTTGGTTGATCTAATATTATTTGCAAATTTAGTCGTCACCAGCGAAAAAATTAGAAGCCGATATCGTTTCAACTGAATTTCAGTTGTAGGGACTAAATTCAGTCGTGACAAGCACAATTCGACTGTAGCAACCTCAATTTTAGTTGTGGGTGTACTAAATTCAATCGTGACCAGCATAATTCGGTTGTGGCAACCTCAATTTTAGTTGTGGATACTAAATTCAGTCGTGACAAACACAATTCGGTTGTGGCAACCTCAATTCGGTTATGGCAACCGAAAGACGGTGGGAACATTAAAATTTACTGTTGCTATAACCTCTTTTAGTTCGGTGAGTGTAAAGGTTAGGTGTAATGACTTCTCCTAAAGTACCAGTCAGTAGGAGGATGCCCAATGTGGGATCTTACCTATTTAGAGATCTGGGAGAGTTATCTCAGATAGACGTTGATAGGATCTTGAGCTTCTTGCAGTACAGTAAATGGTTCTCCGTTGGGTCTTTAAAAATATGGAACTTTTGGCTTTGCAGTATTAATGTTATTCAGAAGCAAGTGGTCAAATTACACTACATTTCTTTCTCCCCAATATGGGTTTGCTACCAAGATCAACATTTTGCCTATAGGCTATTTTCGACTCTGACGTTCAATTTGACTAGAGATTTCTGGCATGTGGGTTCCTTTCCACACAAAGGGGAACTGAGTTTGAAGACCTTTCTGGAGGAGGACTTGCAAGATATGAAACTTTGGTCTTCGCCGTATTGACTAGTTGAAAATACTTTCTGGCATTACATTTTAGTCCTCCTCAATCTTTTTTCTTGATGAATATTAATGAAAATTCATAAGAAAATAGGTGAAGTTATTAGTTACTTATATGTAGCATCGCATTTACTACCTCCCCAATAGATTTTCTTGAATTTGCTTGACAACATTTTGTAACCGCTTGAATATGTCACTTCTTCTGGCGACTGTCTCCTTGGTAAATGATAGCGACATTATCGAGAAATATAATAACGAAACTTTATCTACGGATAACCGGTGTTATACTGTAGATCCCGCTGACTGTGTCCAAGAAAAGAAAGCTCACTGATTTTGAGAAGCTCTCACCAAACCCATTATGTGGGATGTAAAGGGAAACTTAATAAGTATTTCCAAAACGAAAAAGTCTGAGGTATTAAATGGACGTAAAGTTACTCGCCCTTTTAAACGCTTTTCAAATAAAAAAATATTATTTTTTAAGAAGAAAAAATTAAGGAAAGATTTGTGCTGGAGGGAATAGCGTGATTGAACTCGACTAACTTTTGATTCAGTCCACATTTTGTTTTCTATGATTTGATCATATAAGTTTTGATATAAATCCTACCTGAACCCAGTTCTAACTTAAATTTACCATATTTTTGATTTCTCTCCCGCAAAAATAAAATTTCATAGAGCTTTGGCAAGTAAAGCTTTTTACAATTAATCATAAGTGATAAAATAATAATATTCAATTTACAACAGAGATAATATTCATATACACAAAATCAGAGATGTTATTTATAGACAACAAAAAAAAATCATTAACAAATTTTAAAAGAATCTAATACTGCATTCACACTGCAACTGGATTCTCTCATTTGGAGAATCTAATAATGCATACACACTAGCAGGATTGTCTCACTTGGAAATTTCGAGTAAATGAACAGCTGATTATTGTATTGAAAAACAGATGTTTGATTAAACGAAATCTCCCAACACGAGATGTCGATTGCAGTGTGTTCCGGACTTAAGAATATAGTTTACTACTAATAGGTATTTTGAAAACCTGCCAACACTTTCCTAAAACCCCGTATTCAGCTTTGACAAAATTGTTGATGCAGAGAGTTACCACCTTTCTCTGATTTACATTGCAAATAGTATTTCTTAAATAATTCTTCTGCGTACTCCATTATTGGTTTCACACATTGTTGGTTACTTTTGTTTGATAAAATAATCGAAATATCAAACAATTGTAACAACCCTGTAATTGATTTTGTTCACGAAATTTTCACATACGCCCCGTATTCAGTTCTTGCGAAATTTTCGTACGAAATTTTGTCATTTATCTCCATACGGAAAATATTGTTGCAGAGAGTTACCACCTATCTTTGATTTACCTTGCAAATATTTCATTTATAATTCGTCTAAGCATTCCATTTTATTTTTAACGCATGTGGTATTACTTTTGGTAGTTAAAACTATCGAAATGTCAAAACTCCGGTCCGAAACAATTGTCAAACAATTGTTTTCGTACGAAATAACTTTGGCGTAACAACCCTGTAATTGTTTTTGCCTGCGAAAATTCCGCTAAGAGCTGAGTACCATGCAAATGAAAATGAAAATTCCTTATTTTTTATACACGTATGACAACGAAAATTTAATAAAAACTGAATACCGGGCTATAGACCGGAGTACTAAGCAAATGTAAAGTGAGCGAAATTCTCGATTCACTAAATGTTCAATATTTCTGATACACCTATTTCTTATGGGAACAAAAGTATCATAAGAGCTGAATACAGGTCTTTAAGGAATAATTCTGATAGGATTTTCAACTGGTATGTAAGAACGTGGTGAAAAGCAGCCTACCTTCTGAATTCGATTCTCATTTTCGTACCATATGGCTGTAACAATTAGAAACTTTTAAGTAGTGCTTCGAAGTCATATCATTACTAAATCTATCTGCTGTTAAAATATATACAATATACATGTCCTAAAAAGATCAATTAAGACGAAAAAACCAAATTTTCTAAAAAAAAAATGTCAAAACTCCATCAAAATGTTTATAGCTTTAAGCTCAATTAAAACTAAGTTAATTATTTTTTACGCTTAATCTTAATCTACATGTATGTAAATTAAAATAATTTAATTAAATTTAAAACAAACCTGAAATGTAATTATTACCCACAAATAAATGTTAAATTTTGTATAAAAATAAATATACGTATACAAGTTGATTCATTAAGACTACGTTCACATTACAGCGCAAATCTGGCTTTTCGTGATTTTAAGTGAAAGAACAGGGGCCTGTCCGTAAATGCATCACTGCCCTGCATTGATGGCTGAACTAGTAGACGTTGACGCAGCAGTAGGATTGTGAGCACTAACAACAAGTATTTTGTTTCTAGACTCTAACTGTCAAATTCAACACAAATACATACGAACAAACAAAGTAAACAAAAATTGCAATAACAAAATACGCTTTATTTGACATTGTAGGTCATAAGAGAGCAAAATCAGGTGTTCCAACCCTGCGTTTACACGACAGAAGACAATTGAGAATATGTAATAGTTGTCGAAGAAGAGAAAATATTTGTGTAACGTATGTACCCAGACAATTATAAAGGTGTTCCAACCCTGCGTTTACACGACAGAAGACAATTGAGAATATGTAATAGTTGTCGAAGAAGAGAAAATATTTGTGTAACGTATGTACCCAGACAATTATAAAGACAATACTCTTTTAAACAACCGCCATCAGTAGCGTTTCGTGTGAATTCAATATCACTTACTAGATAGATATCATAAAATCTCCAAATAAAAATACATTTATCCAGATTGTGCGGTCATTTTTGATTATGTTATGCTTTATACGCAAATTACAACGAAACTTCACCAAACTGACCGCTTATATCAAATCATTTGTCAAATTTACTGTCTTTGATAAATCAGAGACAGTGACGAAGCCAATGCGAGAAGTGGGAGTGTATTAGTAAAAAAAGTGTGAATGTGTTACTAGTGTGTCCGCAAAACTGTTCCGTGTAAACGCCAGGTAATGCTTCAACCTCTACTAGTTGAGCCATGCCTTCATCTGATGCGCAGCACGTTCGTAAATGCAAACTCTAGCAACATTGCACTCGTCAATGTCCGTAAATGCAACACTGCATCATCAGATGCGCGAAATTTACGCAAATTTGCATCATTAAAATGTCTGATGCACAGAATGACTAAGGTCAAATTTAATTTCTTTTTTAATTTATTACTTTTCATTCATTTTTTAATTAAATGGTTTTTTATTTTATTTGGTTTAGAGAATTGACACATTCCAAATTTTTAAAGCGTTTGGGAAGAACACGTTTGGATGTGGAGCAGGAATTTGCTTTCAGGAGGACAAATAGTTCGTTTTGTAGAGAAGAGAAATTCAAAAAATTATAGAGGCAAGACCAAGTTTGGACTGAAATGAAAGAATAATGTTCCTCAATTTACAAACATTTACAAAAATTAATAGAAAGTTCCTCAATTTAGAAACAATGTCCAAAAGAATATAAGACTGGAATAAGGAATCGCGAAGAAACTCGACGGTGTGAAATTTTTTTGACGAGTTCCGCGGAGTTTATAGCTTAAAAAAAAATGCTTTCCCATTACATCCCATGAAGGGACTGGGGACAACTTCTCACAATCACTGACCTGTGCGCTTTCCAGTTTTCACTTACTGATTGGGACCTACAGTTGTACACCGATTCCGAACGGTAATCTGAGAAGCTTTTTCATGGCTAGATACTCGATAGTGTCGCCGTCACTATGCGAGGTGGCCGCCGCCGAAAGAAAATTTGAAGGTGGTCAGAGCCGGGTTCGAACCCAGGATCTCATGTACAAGAGCCGCGCACACTAACCATTGCACCACCGACGGCCACAGTTTATAGCTTACGCCATTTCAATTACTCCACCTTCTTCTAATCCAACAAATTAAAAATTAAAGTCAACAAATTAAAAAATAAATTCAACAAATTAAAAATTAAATTCAACACGAAATTTTCCATTTTAGCGTTCTTTATTGCAAACAAAATGGGCATCCAAAAATCATCTGCATCAGCTGATTGGCATGAGTGATTCTAGTCGCACATCAGATTCAGAGCAATGATGCATTTACGAACAGCTTCCAGCTGATTTTTCTATGGAGTACCAGGTGGTTGCTGAAAGAAATCTCGAACAAGGCATTTCCAATGTCATGTGAACAAGGCATACATGTTGAAAAAAGGCCTCCCCCCCCCAACATATCGCAGGAAACATGTGCATGTTTGCAAGCATTGTTTTCATGAATTGAAGATCTGTTGAATTTTGAAAAAAGCCATGTATTATATACAAGCCAACATATATTATAACCTATTAATCATTGCGTCTCCAACATATAATATTGAATTGCAAACACAATATGTTTGGACACAAGTATACTATATTTGCGACAAGCTACAGACACAATATATTTGCATTCAAAGAACAAATAAATACATATTTTTCAGCGCATTGGTTACCGTTAGGTTAGGTTTGGGACACGTATGGTCTGGTGGAAAACCAGATCACTCTACACTCGACGCTCTATTGATCCATTGTGGTTGTCCGATGAAGAAAGGAGAGAGTAAAGGAAAGGAAAGAAAATAAATTAATAATATATATAAATGGGAATAGAAGAAAAGATAGAGTAAGTGCAAGATAAAGTAGAGATGATCGTGGGATGTAGCGCCCACTGCAGTAAAAACCGGCAATTCACCTTGACCAGGTCAACCATGGGAGGCACCTCATGAAATCCAGTAGTATGCTTACTCTTATTGAGGAGAGAGACTCCAGGTCCCCTATAAAGTCTTGCCTCCAAGTAGCCCAGCCTTCTACGGGTCAAAGCGGGACACATACAAAGAAGATGTTCCATCGTCTCGGACTCCTCCTCGTCCTCACACAGGCCACAGTAATACGGTACAGAACTATCCCATTTGCCCGTCAGGTGTCTGATATTGTAGTAGCCGGTTAGAATTCCACAGGCCAGTCTAAAGACTCCCCTGCACAGGCCAACCATGATCGGGATTTGTCATGATCTGGCCACAGTGATGTATCAGTTATACAGGCGGGTCTGGAGACCTAACGTCTGCTAGTTGTTTTCCACATCCTCCACTAAGCCAAAAATGTAAGAGATGGGCGAATGAACATCCACTAGAGAGTATTTATCAGGTAACGTACCGTCTCCTCTAGTCAGTAAGTCCGCTGATTCGTTCCCAGGCATATAACTGTATCCTGGAACCCAGCGCAAATGCTGATATCTAGAGGCCTAAGCCTGTCCTACTTCTTCTTACAATTTCTCACCTACTTCGATCTATACCATGTAGAATTGATCGCCTTTATCGCAGCCTGGCTATATACACAGATGGTTATCCGTCTGATTGTATCGATTCCACATCCCATGATGGCCTTCGTATCCCTCTGAATGGCCAGTACCTCAGCCTGAAATACTCTGCACTCGCTACGAAGCCTAAAAGAAATACTTAGCTGCATGTCCTTGCTGTACGAAGCCTAAAGGAAATACTTAGCTGCATGTCCTTGCTGTATATACCAGTACCAGTGCCCTGTTCCATCTTCGATCCGTCCGTAACGATGGAAATAGAGTCCACGTCGAGAGTTCCTTTGCGATCTTTCCGGAATAGTTACGTCCATTTTAGGGACATTTACACGGCAATAAATCAGTAAGACACGGGAGACGACAAGAACCGTTTCCACCCAAAGAGCGCGCTTATAGAGCTTTAACACTCCTCCTCAGCCTTTCCTTGATGTTCCTTGACCAGTTCAGCTTGTGATCGAGAACAACGCCTAGGCCTCCGATGAAAGCTTCAGTTCCACACCATCTAGACTCGTTGGCCTGAAGTCTTGAATCTTCTATCTACGAGTGAAGAGAACCAATTCCGTTTTTGGGTGGTTCACCCCCAAGTCACAGGTCCTGGCCCAGCGTAGAAACTTTACCAGTGCAGTTTGTATAAGGTCACACATCGTAGGTAGGAATTTCCCACCTATCATGATATCATGATAACCACGTCAATTTGCGTACCAACTTCATCGAAGGATTTGAGTACCCCATTCATCACCAGGAGCCATAGGAGTGGGGACAGAACACCCCATGTGGTGTTCTTTTAGTAGCTATCCTCCTCACGCAACTTCCACCACTTACCGTTAGATGGGCGCATTATAATATTGGAGTTCACATTAACCACATTTCCTTAAGGGCATTCACGACTTGGGTAGGTCAACGTTAGATGGGTGTGTCAACATTATGAATCTATAATAAGTTAAGTTCTTACCAGGTGGTTTTGGGATTTTCATTCGGCGAATCCAAATATTTCAAGTTTCGATTTTCTAGAAGTGATTCAAATTTATATTTCCATCTTACCATTACAGTCTGTTATCCTATAGGCAAGGAAACACCCTGTATTTGTTAAAATATTTCTTTGTTTATTATTTATTTGTTTTATACTTTTATTTATATTTAATTTTAAATATTTTAATATTAAATTAAAATAAATCAATAAAATTCAATTTATGTAAAATAATATTTAACAAAAAAAAAAAAAAAATGTGGTATTCAAAATAAGGCCATTGTTGCTTAAAGCAGGAAGCATAGGGTTAATCATAAATACAAAAACTACACAAGGTGACACAAATCTAACATTTGCAAAAATGACAGGGATTACAACTTTACTGTAGAAAATGTGTAAGTTCAAATGGAAACACTGCAAAAAAATTTGTTTCTGATTACATGCCATGAAGGGAAACACTGCAAACCCCCCAAAAACAGCTGATTTTGAGAAACTTAACACCACAAGATATTAGGCTAACCTAAAAAGTAAATTTTCTTAAATTTAGGGACCGATGTAGATAATATTTTTTATAACTAGAATCGTTGGTCACCCTGTGCAAACCCCCCAAAAACAGCTGATTTTGAGAAACTTAACACCACAAGATATTAGGCTAACCTAAAAAGTAAATTTTCTTAAATTTAGGTACCGATGTAGATAATATTTTTTATAACTAGAATCGTTGGTCACCCTGTGTTTTGTTAAAGCCAGATAATAAATAATTTTTTTGTGTCAATTCTCTTAAATTTAAATGTCATTCTTGAATTATTAACATAATAATATGTAACTTAATTTGCGTTAATACTTCTAAATTTTACACGAAAATTGTTAAAAAATTAAATATAACAAAGATTTAAATAAATGAAACAATAATTCGCTTTTAAACACACAAAAAACACAGTGCATTTAATAAACATGTACAGGACGGAAGAAATTATTTAAATGTTAATGTTTACAAATAAATATTAACTGTAATTAATGACAAAAATATTAATTCTATTTATTTTTTGATTTACAAACTTACATTTTATTATTATTTTAAATCTAATGCTATTTATTTCAATCTAATAGGTCAGTACATGTTACTTAAGAGATTATGTATAAATATGTACAAATGTGTCAATGCCAAAACGCTCCAAATCGTGGCAATATTGTAATCTTTACGTTATATGAAATGAAGTGGAAGTGAAATTTATGACTAAATTAATGGGAACTGAAACGCAAACATATATTCCGCTACGGGATGAAAATCGTTCGGGTCAAAACCAAATTCGACGACTGCACAGTACAAGTGAATATTTTTGACAAAATTATTAATATTCGAAATCTTCTTATATTATTTAAAGACAGGAAGATAGAAATAAATTACTTAATGCCCAATATCATGGTAGAATAATTAAAGTAGACGCAGTAGGTGTCGTTGTAATTGAAAACAACAACAACAGGCATTTTGTTTTAGTTTCGTATTTTTTGGCTATCAAATTTAATACCCAAATAAAATGTGCAATCAGCTGTTCTTTCACTTGATAACTCGATATGCGAGATTTCGACTGCAGTGTAAACGGAATAGGTTTTACAAGTTCAAACTAAATGGAGTTTTCTAAGGACAATTCGAACAACCTAGATATACCTACATTTAACGATTATTACTATAATTTTAACTAGTTAGATTTCAATTTTAAATTCTATAAATTAAAGTCTTTTAATATTAAGGATTCGAGTCAATGGTCTTTATGGGTTTCAATCAACAAACCTTGGAAATACCGATGGGAATTTTAAAGTATGAAAACGAGGTGAATATAAAATATAGAAAAAACAATGGTGACTATAGAATTGTCGAAAGATATAAGTACGAGTATGTATTACAGTTAAGATGACATCTCATGTAATCCGGAAGAATAAAACAGATTTATGATATTCAAAGGGCAGCGAAATATTGGAGAATAAAATTATTTAAAAAAATGTCTAACCGACCGAACATTTTAATTTTGAATATAATACGAAAGGTCGGATAAATCATCACTTTTTACAGATTTATGATTTTAAGTGTCATTCGGACGGAACTCAATTTGTTTCTGAAGTATCGAACCAATTCGAAGTTATCGGGAGTTATAAAGTCTACAGCATACTAACTTTGAGAAGCTTTATCCAATCCTTTCATATGATGTAACGGGAAACCCAAGAAACGGAAAATTCCTGGAGAATTTTTCACAGTTATGTTGTAATTCAGACTCGTTTGGAAGGACATCTGAGGTCTTAACTCATTCAGGACGGAGTTTTATTTTGAAATCTACGATACTCGTGTCAAATATAAATAATTTGATCAAAGATTGGGTTAAAATTGTAGCTGTGGAGACTAGGAGCTCCTGAAATTCTTTTTCATAACCTTCAAATAGTGGTCTGATGGCATGTGTAGCGTAAGAAAGTTATTTCAAACTCTTAGTTAAGCCTTTGGGACGAAATTTTACTTTTGAAAATCAGGATACCCTTATTCAAATTCATTTACATTCTATAGATTGGACTGCAGTATTCTACTCCGCATACTCGAAATTGATAAAATCCGTTCCGTTCTTCCAACAACTTAAACCTTCGGGACGTGGTTTTATTTTGGAAAACATGTTGCTGTTATCAGAAAATCATCCACATATTAAAAGGTTGGGCTCCGGTATTTTGCTCTGCAAGCACAGAAATCCGAAAATTCTTTCCAAAATCCAAATTCCATACAAATTAGGGATCGATAATATGTAAATGGCAAGGAGGTTCTTCCAACGTCTTAACCCTTTGGGATGTAGTTTTATTTTGAAAACGTGTTGCTATTGTTAGATACCGTCTTCGGGACGGAGTTTTATTTTGAAAACCAGGTAGCTAGCTTTTATTTAAAATCATCTACATTCTAAAATGTTGGGCTAAGGTATTTGCCTCTGCAAACTCTGAAACCATAAAATAATTTTTTGGTTCATTCAAGTAGTTCATGAAGTCTAACCCTTCGGAACGGAGTTTTCTTTTGAAATTTTGGATACGTTCGTCAAAGATTATACATATTTTAAGAGATTGAACTGATGTATTATACTCTGCATACTCGAAATTCCTAAAATCCCTTTTTGTCCCTTTCAAGTAAGGGATCGATACTATGTATATCGCCAGGAAGTTCTTTCAACAACTTAAACCTTCGGGACGTGGTTTTATTTTGAAAAACATGTTTCTATTATTAAAAATAATCCAAATTTGAAAAGGTTGGGTTAAAGTATTTAGCTCTCCAAACACAGAAATCCTAAAATCCTTTTCGCCACCTACAAATACGGGATAGATACTGTGTCGAGCGTCAGGAAGGTCTTCTCTAGACTTAAACCTTCGGGACGGAGTTTTATTTTGAAAACCAGGTAGCTATTATTAAAAATCATCTAAATTCTAAACCGTTGGGCTAAGGTATTTGTCTCTGCAAACTCTGAAACCCTAAAATCCTTTCTTTGTCCATTCAAGTCGTTCATGCACTTGTTCTAAAACTTAACTCTTCGGAACGGAGTTTTATTTTGAAAATTTGGATACCCTCATCAAAAATCATTCATATTCTGAGAGATTGGACATAAATACGAGACTCTGCATATTCGGAATTCCTAACATCCTTTTTTGTCCCCTTCAAGTAAGGGATCGATACTATGTAAATTGCCACGAAGTTCTTCCAACAACTTAAACCTTCGGGACGTGGTCTTATTTTGAAAAACATGTTGCTATTATTAAAAATTATTCAAATTTTAAAAGGTTGGGCTCAGGTATTTTGCTCTGCAAACACAGAAGTCGGCAAATTATTTCCAAAAATCCTTTTCTTTCCCATAAAAATAAGGGATCGATAATATGTAAATCACCAGGAGGTTCTTCCAACGTTTTAACCCTTTGGAGAACATGTTGCTATTGTTAGAAATCATTAACATTTTAAAACACTGGGCTAAAGGATTTTGCTCTGCAAATACAGAAATCCAAAAATCCTTATCGCCCCATACAAATAAGGGATCGATAATATGTAGAGCGTCAGGAAGTTATTCCCAAGATTTAACTCTTCGGGGCGGAGTTTTATTTTGAAAACCAGGTAGCTATTATTCAAAATCATGTAAATTCTAAAATGTTGGGCTAATGTATTTGTGTCTGCAAACTCTGAAACCATAAAATCCTTTTTTGGTGCATTCAAGTAAGTGTCCGCTAATATGAATACCGGAATGAAGTTCTTCCAAAGCTTAACCCTTCTGGACGGAGTTTTGTTTTGAAAATTTGGATACCCTCATCAAACATCATTCACATTCTAAGAGATTGGACTTAAATATTAGACTCTGCATTCTCGGAATTCCAAAAATCTTTTTCGGTCACATCAAGTAAGGACCTGGTAATATGTATACCACCAAGAAGGTCAAAAAAATACTTAACGCTTCGGGACGGAGTTATATTTCTAAAATCAGAATACTCCTGATACCAAGTATCCATTCCCTCAAAGATTTGACTTAAATATTGTACTCTGCATACTCGGAATTCGAAAAAACTTAAGGTAGGTTCTCATGGCAATGTCCTCATCTAAATTACGGTCAAACTAGTTCAGGCTTGTGAAAAATAATTGCACAAAAGAGGACTCGTTAAGTGACAGGAATGTATTTTTACACAAGATCTAGAAGCTATTGTTGCTCCAGAGCCAGGAATATTCCAAGAAGTGCTAGTTTGAAAAGCGACAGAAATAATCATACAGTCCATACTCCTTACGTCCAGTTCCTCTGTATTCTTACTTTTTAACAAGTTCTTTTTTAATTACTTTGTCTTCATTTTCTATTATTAGATTCCAATCGATTAAAATTTGATGGTGCAAAATTGAAAGGCTTCTTTTAAAACTGTGATAATCTACGGTCTTCCAACAAGATCTACGGGTCCTAACGCTGCATCCTTCCTAACTTCTATAACCTATTAAACGTTCAGATTTATTGAATCTTTATGCTTCCGAGACCACTGATACAATAGTCTCGATTTTATTGTCTGGCAGAACAAATATAGGTGGTATAAATAAATATGTATTGGTATGGTATTCCCTAGAATATAACAGAAAGGATGTTAGAATATCCGAATATAATATGTAGGTTAGTCCAAGCTTTCGGAATATGAATAATTGTCAACAAGACTATACTGAGTTTCAAAATATCACATCGTCCCGAAAGGATTAACACACTTTAAAGCCAAATTTGGAGGGCGATATACCGCTTATTTCAGAGCCAACATTTCAATAACACCTTCTTGTCACTTTACAAGATTTCGATGTTTCGGTTTCGAAGCTGTTAAGATTTTTCTTCGAGTAAAACTCGAACAAGTCCCATTTTTCTTCCTACCTGTTCCAGAACATTTATGCAGCTTCTCAACTCTTGTGGTTAGATCATCCCTATCCATGATTGTATTTCCTGACTTCTACATTTAAGGTTGGGAAATTTTGGTTGGAAATAACTCTTCCGGGTCCATGAAGTATTTTATCGGTTCTCCAAATGTACTTCTTTAGCTTTCTGAATCTTGAGTTTCCAATTTAAATTGAAATATTTACAAATCTTTTCTTAGTTACTAACATTTTGTCTTATCCTAGAATCTAGTTACTTAATGTTATAGAAAATTATCTATAGTTTATCAGATTCACCTGTAATAACCAAGTTCCGCGGAGTTGATCCACTACACCTCAATACTGTTCAAACTTCCCGATGAGATATTATCATTATGGCTACCCAAACGAGAACGTTGCTTCATCATTGCTGCTCTGGCTGGCATAGGAGACCTTTGGACGCGAGGACTACCAGATACGGCAATAGGTATACCAAGACCTCCATTAGGATTATTGGACATGGAAGTCAAACCATTATGCGAACTGCCACCTGAAGTACGTCTTGTTCTCCTCAATGATGGTATGCGGGTTGTCAAACCATCCATATTCATGGCCGGATCATGGGAAGATGGTAGGTTGTTGGCATTTTGCGAATACGTCATATTTCGGCACCCCCGATCCAGCGTGCGTCGTTGTTGATCCAAGCAGGGTGTCAGAGGAGCATGGTGACCCGTCGGAGGCAGATGATGATTGTGCATGGGTGTGTGATTGTTGTTCTGGTGCGGTGGCACAGGCGGGGGTTGCTGGTAGTCACGTTTGTTCAACATGGTGGGCGTGGGTGGTGTCTGATAGTAGGGTTGGGCATGATGAATACCCTGGGAAGCTAGATGGGCCTGAGAATTATGCAAATTATTAGTCGATGACTTGTGGGCATTCGTATTTGCTGCTGTTAAAGAGGTTGTATGATTTGATTTCTTGGTTGGCAACGGTGGCAAAGGTTTTGAAAGCGGCGAATTGGGATCATATTCATTTGATCTGACATTCAAGGGACTTGTGATACCATCTACCGCTTCCAAAGTTTCACACGATGAGGTGGAACGTTGTGGTGGAGTTTGAGGTGAATCTTCCTCGTGGCCAGCATTTAGTTTCTCTTGACTATTGTGTGAGCTATTGTTACTAGGCGTATGACTGTGATTCGGATTGCAGATGGCGCTGTTGCTATTGCTGTTGGTGTTTGTGGTGGCCATAAAACGCAATTCCATGACATTACGATTCTAGAAAAAATTACGCTGATATGTCTATATCTAAGCTAGTATCATGGTGTATTTGTGGAAAGGGAATGGGGGTGAGCAGTACAATTAAAGTTACGCAAAAAGCAGGAAAGGATTTGTGAATATATATATATAAATTTACATATGTGTGTGTTGTAAGCGATAGCAAATTGCAAGGATAAAGCGATATATAAAGGAAATCTGTAAAATACTACTTTGGTGTTTTTATACAGAAAACGGAACAGAGTGTTAAAACAGTAGTCACCTGCCAAAGGGATGGAAAATCCTTAATAGTCTTCTTGGTATGAACTTCAACAGTTTCGGGACTAGTTACTGGGGCAATACGTTCCAACAAAATGTGTACATGTACGGTCACGGTACATGTGCCTCGGTGAGGGTACCTTAGGATTTCATGGCTCAGACTAACAAAGGAATTCGGAAGAATTTCAGAACGTAATAGCCTAATCGTTTCGAATATGAATAATGTTTGATCAGAGTAAACTCAAAATAAAACTCCGCCCCGAAACGTTTAAAGGTATTTGGCTTCTACAGTTTTCAACATTGGTACTTAAAGTGTGGAAGGCTTTTGAAGTTCTGAATAACATTATGGGCAGGATAGACCTTAAAGGGTAATTATTTATAGATTCCTATTACCAAGAGTTTCAGGCATCGGAAAAGTTGAATCATATGTACGAAAGAAAGATGTTAACAGAGTTGTAACCTGTGAATAGCGGAAGTGATGATCTGTTAAACTATATATTCTTAGAAAGGATTCGTTTTAAGTAGTACCTTCCTTCTTCTCTCCAAGTACCTTCTTCTCAACAGCAGTGTATCGTATACCTCAAAAAGGACTTAACCCTTTAGGGACGGAGTTTTACTTCAAAACCCCCAGATACTCTTGTCAAAAATTATTCATATTCTGAAAGATTGGGCTAAAATAAATGTCCTGAATAGTCCAAAATCCCTAAATCCATTTGATGTCCATGAGCATTTATCGTAACCCATACAATCCCCATAGATATTTGTGATATAATATTAAAATATTAATAAGAAATAATGTCCCAGTAGACCCTAAACATTAAGCTACCATCGGGAGGGAAGACCCTACACGATTAATCATCTTCGGCCCCAGCAACATATTGTAGGAACCATGTAATATGTTTGCAAACATTGTTTTCATGAATTCAAGATCTTCTACTTTTTTGTTCTCTGTCACATTTTTGTTTTCAGCAGTCTTCAACAAACACAACCACATTTGGGTCACAAAAACATATATTTGTAATAAATAAATCATTGTGTCTCCAACAGGCAATATTGAATAGCAAACACACTGTGTTTGGACACAAGTATACTATATTTGCGACAAGCTACCAACACGATATATTAGCATCAAAAAAAAACAACAAGTACAAATTTTTCAGCGTGTAGGAAGCTCTGAAGGTCGAACAGAACTTGGATGTGTTTTAAGGACAACTCGCAGAGTACAAATTTAAAGGGGGTCTTATACTGTCATCATCTTCGTAATCTAACCAGGAATGACAGACACTTCAGTATAGTGGAATCCAGAGCATATTGGCAAATGAAAGAGCTGATGAAATGGCTCGGGTGTACTCCAACCGGCAAATAGTGAACATGAAAAACGTAAAACCATAAGATTAACGCCATAATCCACATAAGATTTTGGAAATCATTAGACGGGAGCAGAATGACAAACATCCTACATCCTGCGGAGCGACCCAGATGGGTACAAATCCAGGGAGCTGATAAAGCTGGACAAACTCGAACTGGGTCGACACATGGGCGTCCTAACTGAACATTGGAAATGAATGCAGGGTGTGCGAGGAGGACATCGAAACGATGGAAAACTTTTCCTGGCATTGCCTCGCTTTTGTAGTACTAAGACTGCAATACCTCTCAGGCGATACAAAACCTAGTTTGGAGAAACTAAAGGCAACAGATTGGAGAACACGGATCAAATTTGTATGTAGCACAAATTTCCGATAGAAAATTTAAGGTTTCTTATGGGAACACAAAGAGCGACAGGCCTACCTAATGGCTTAAGTGTATGCCCAGAAATGGGACATGAATCGAAAAACAATTTCTTCGAATCCTCTTCCACAACCAAATCTAAGTATAGTGGTAAGAATGCCTCTTAAAACTTCTAATTAGGGAAGCTCTTTAATCTCGTTAAAAGGGCAGTAACGATATTTCGAGACATTCGACAGATTTGAATGAGTCGAGACATTTGAATGATTCGAAACATTTGAATGGGTCGAGACATTTGAATGAGTTCCTTCTGTCTACCTAGGAATGATTACTCTACTCTCTACTTCTATATAATAGAACATACTTATCAGGATTCTTCTGGTATACAGAAGTAATATGTCTTCCATTTCGGAAAGGTTAGATTAGGTAGAAGTGGCTGACATAATCGGCACACTTAGTCCAATCTGGACTATTATGATTCCAAAGGACATCATGTTCCGTCCCCATCGTTGTTAATTTAAATTGACACGTTGTGATTAAGTAGCGTTAAAGACATGATATCACATCCCGTTGTTCCAAGATGGAGCTGGAAAAGAGATATGTCTTAGGTTGTCCATGAGAACGTAGGTTCGATCCCTGCTCTGACCACCTTGCATTTCTTTCGGTGAAGGTCCCCTCGCTTAGTGATGAGGAGGTTATCGAATACTGATTCAAGAAAAAGCTTCTCAAAATACTATTCGGAACCGGTGTAAAACGTAGGTCCCAACCAGTGTGTGTAAAACCAGAAAGTGCCCAGCTCACTGATTGCGAGAAGCTTTCCCCTATCCCTTCATGGGATATTATTTATTTACTAATTAGATCCAGACGAATCAATTTGTGTTCTGAAAAAATATTGTAAGGTCATTCCGCTTCACACATCCCTGAATGTACGTTAGGTCCAAAATGGTGTAGGACCCAAATTTCGGAAATAGAAGCAGTTCGGAAAAAAGTAGTTCAAAAAAGAATCTGTTCGGAAAAGACGCACATTTTCATGTTTATACAAATGGAGAGACCTCATATATCTTTGTAGAAGAAATGTCTCCACCAGTGGCAGCTGAGAAATCATATGGGCCCTGCAGTATCATCTGTAGTGAAAAGGTAGGTAAGCTGCATCGTCGAAGGTAAAGGCGTGTAAGGGAGACATCGGCGTAGACTTTCTCGGTCATGGTCCCATTTTCCGAAATTAGGATCCAGTGATAGATAGAGTACAACAAGAGAGTACAACAGACCGGTCCACTAGGATAAGTGTGCCGCAAGGAATCGAACAGGACATGAATTTATAATAGTTCGTGTATTCATTGTCATCCTAATTCTAGGCGGATTTCTACGAGTCTATATAGAATCTAAAATATTGCAATCATCTCGGAATTTATTGAAACGAAGATACCTCAATAAGGAGTTCCCTTTTATACAGAAGTCGGTGATGCAATCGTAGTGTACGCGGCTCTTGTACATGATAACGTGGCTTCGATCCCTGCTCTGACCACGTTATATTTCTTTCGACTTCGGTCACCGCTTTTAGTGACGGCGACACTATCGAGTATTTAGCCATGGAAAAAAACTTCTCAAAATACCATTCGGAACCGGTGTAAAATTATAGGTTCTAATCAGTAAGAGTAAAACAAAAAAGTAGACAGCTCACTGGTTGTGAGAGGCACTCCCCAATCCCTTCAGGTGATGTCATCTCATTTTTCATGGAGGTAGGGAATTTGAATTGAATTTTGCCTTATAGAAAATTAGAGCCAGCACAAACATCTACAACTTCTTTCCTAAAGTTCCTAGGGAGCCCAAAAATCAGAGATTGTAAAATAATTAAAATCGTTACTCGTGTATGGGAATCGAACTTCGCCGATTGATGGTTGTTCTAACTGGACACACCCCTACACATCTACTACATGGAATTGGACAAGCCGACACAAACGAAGGTTTTTGTTTCCAATTCGTGAGATTAAAATCCAATACCTTGGATCATCTCAGTGCAACGCATTGACGATCGATCGATCCACTGGCTTAAGTGTATGACCAGGAATTAAACTTGGCGCGAAATACCAATAGGTCGACTTTTCTTTGTCAACTTAACTTTAGAAGGATGTTCACGTATCCGTACACTAGTAGAGGTTTTCGACAATTCTTGGATTTCAATCGAGAAGATAAGGCCTCAATAAGGACTTTCTAAAGGCAGGGAATTGAAATCACCTTATACAAACAACTAAGGGCATCACAGAAGCCTGCAAGAACTGTACAGAAGTAGAGACTTTATGTAGTCAGAGATTGTAAGTGAATTCAAATCCTTTATATCTACAATAAATCCCCGGACTGGTCATAAAGGGACAATATACATCCCCTGCAGATTCAATCTCACTGTATAGATATAATCTGATGTTTATTTGAACAAAATCGCGAAACGCAAGTTTTCGATTGCAGTGTAAACATGGCATTAGGTCTTCTTTATATTACATTGCGTTTACACGAGACAAGACAATGAGAATATGTATTAGCTGTCAAAGAAGAGAA
This sequence comes from Phaonia tiefii, assembly GCA_963931995.1. NCBI lineage: Eukaryota > Metazoa > Arthropoda > Insecta > Diptera > Muscidae > Phaonia > Phaonia tiefii. The sequence goes on from OZ008370.1 coordinate 9,113,158, forward strand.
AAAATGTTTGTGCAACGTAGGCAGCCACACAATTATAAAGATAATACACTTTTAAACAGCCGGCGTCAGCGACGTTTCGAGTGAATTCAATATCATTTACCAAAATCTACAAATAAAAGTACATTGTTCCAATATTTGCGGTCTTTTTCAAATATGTTTAGCTTTTTTCGCAAATTACAACGATACTTCAGCGATTTGGCCGCTTACATCAACTCATTTGTTGTCGAATTTACTGTCTTTGAAAAGTAAGAGATAGTAAAGTAAGACAATAGAGAAGTTTAAGTGTAGAAGTAAAAAACGTTTGAATGCATTGCTATTGTCTCCGCAAAACTATCTTGTGTAAACGTCAAGTTACCTCGAAATCTTGGTTTCAAAACAAAGACTCCCCTCATAGCAACTGTTATATGACCTGTTCCTCGGGAGCCAATCACTCAAATACAACTGAAATTGGGCTCCTCTAAGGCAAAAGTTTTGGTTCGACTGACCTTTTTGATCGCAAACGACAGGACATTCGAAATAAAGAAATTATACGTTTTCGTTTGAGCTGAAATGGAAAGATTCTGTAACCCAGATGAAATTTCCTACAACTAGAATACGAACATCTAGGAACAGGCACATATAGTTTGAAAAATATTGTTGTTATTGGAATCAACCATGGTACAAATACACGGTAGTAGCAAGAGGCGTTGTTGAAATTCTGTGCAACCACAGGCATTACGTTTTGGTTGCACACTTGGCTTCTGTCAAATACACCACAAATGTATTAGAACAACAAAAGTAAACAACAACATCAAAATACAATTGTATTGACAGTTATCAAGTGCCACGATAAAAAAAAAATAAAATCATCTGTAATAACAACACAACCTTGACTAGTTCAACCGTGGAATCAACGTTTCAACATCTAGATTCCGCGTGCACAAAATTTACTATATTGCAATCTACGTGAACCTGACTACCTTTGTTTCATTCTCAAACCGTTCCATTCCCTAAGTACTATAAAGGATTACTGCAAGGTTTTCAAATATTTACATTAAAATTACATTTATAAAAAAGCTTTAAATTTAAGTAGTAATAGGAAAAGGAATTGGGGAAAAAATATACATATTTTCAGAGAAATGAAAGAAATGCCAAGAAAGACACAACACCTTTAGAAGACAGCCGATGAAGCAAATACATACAACCCCTTGATTTTGGAAAATGAAAGGAATACAACTAAAAAAATTTACAAAAGCAAAAATCATTATAAAATATAGTTTTGAAAAAATATATAAGCATAAATATAAAAATGTACATTAAGAAACTAATTTCACAAAATTATCTCCAAACCGTATCAAAAAGGGAAATGAAACCTAAATGAAAACGTAAGTCTATGGCGTATGTCAAAGTTAGTGACAGCCAGCTGTTATGACGAAATATAAGATATTATGTCAGTCATAAATAATTCGAATTCGTATGATTAAAGCGAACCACAGACTTGTAATTCATGAGCATAAACATCAGCTATCGTTGATGTTCACTCTCGATGTAACGCCCTTCTTGATACCAAATAAGAATATAATCGAATCAATCGCGTTTACAACATTTTTTGGTACTATTTTTTAAAATTTCATCAGCCAGATAAAAAGTTATCGACCCAGCTCATGCCCATGAATAACAAGTCAGTGGTTCACTTAACAATTTGCTGGTAACGCTTGATTTTTAAACCTATGCGATTTTGACACCTGTCAGAATTTTATTATGGTAACTGCAAGATTTTGCTGGTAACGCTTGGTCTTTAAACCTATACGATTTTGACACCTGTCAGAATTTTAGTATGGTAACTGCAAGATTTTGCTGGTAACGCTTGGTCTTTAAACCTATACGATTTTGACATCTGTCAGAATTTTATTATGGTAACTGCAAGATTTTGAATTTGACAATTATGTGCTTTTATTCAAATTTCTTCGTTTTCAAAATTATCTTGCAATTTAAACGAATTGTGTGCACAATTTGTAATAATTTGTGAAATTAGATTCTAAATCATTGTAACTCATAAAACATGTGAAATTCAAAACCCGCCGTATAGATGGCGTTCACAAAGTGCTGCTAATAGTTTTGAAAGGTATAGGTAGATATGTAAGAATGGAACAAGTATTATCACTCAACAAATTCTATGACTTACCTTATCCGCCTCCTGTGCCAATGGATTGGGTGTAATATTCATGCGTGGCAGTACTCCATTTAAACGATGATTGGCCTTGTGATGATTGTTGACACCGAGAACCTGAGGTGTCACAAAATCTGCTTGTATATGGTCCAATTGCGGTTTATTTTCCTCTAAAAAAATTAAAAAGTTTTGTTTAAATTTCTGAAGTTATTTTGGGAAATATGTATAAATTTGATTTACCTTCTGCTTGGGAATTCTTACGCTTTTTCATGCATAGACATGCTGTCACCGTGGCTATAAGCAAGAGAATACCTCCACCCGCTGCTCCAGCTACCACGGGATATATGGAATTATCCTCAACATTAGCTTTGGTTGCAGGTATAACCGATGGCAAAGTAGGAGACGGTGTAGTGGTCGATTCTAATGAAGAAATTAAATGGAATCAAATTAGCGGCAACACTTAGTGGAAACAAGATCAGAAAGATTCTTTCATAATTCTTAAGCGGGATAACCGATTGAGTTTTTCGACACCCATTTGAAAGTTGAGCTAAGAATCCCTTGAATTGATCAACCGAACTGTTTTAAATATAACGAAGCCGCGTCTGGTCATTTTCGGGTGCATTTGGGTGTATAACAAAAATTTTGGTCAAAAAACAGGCCTACAGAATTCCCGATCGGCGTATTTGCTCGTACGAACCGATGAAGAACACATCCAGTATCACAATATATCTACAAGGCGTATGGCAAGGGCCACTAGCCGACGAATCTAGTGTGAAGGTATATACATCCCATGAAGAGATTGGGGAGAGCTTCTCACAACCAGTGCGCTGTGCGCTTTCTAATTTTTCACTCACTGATTCTGCCTACAGTTTTACACTGGTTCCGCACGGTATTTTGAGAATCATTTTCATGGCTAAGTATTCGATAGTTTCACCATCACTACGGGAGGTACCGTCGTCGAAAGAAATGTAAGATGGTCAGAGCGGGTATTGAACCCACGTTCTCATATACAAGAGTCACGCACACTAAACATTGCACCACCGATGGCCAGAAGGGTATATACCTCTTCTGAAACCCTTTTCTTCTGTACAGAAATTGAAGTCTCGTTGGTAAGGTATGTTCTCTCTCATCTTCTTTAGGGGATTTTTTTGTAAGAGATCATGTCCTGTACAGTAGTTGAAGATTTTCTGGCAAGGTCCCTTTTTCAAAGTGAACACCTTTCTGGTAGGTATCATCTTCTATACAGAATATGAAGACCTTTTTGTAACTTACCTTCTTCTGAACAGAAAATTAGGACAGTATGAGCACTTTCGGACAAGTTCCCTTGTTCTGTACAGAAGGTAAACACCTTTCTGGTAATGTCTCTTCTTCTGTACAGAATCTGAAGACCTTTTGGTAAGGTATATTCTTCGGAACAGAATTTGAAGGCCCTTTGGCAAGGTCTCTTGTTCTGTATAGAAGTCAAGACCTTCGAAAAAGGTCGCTTCTTGGGAACAAATGTTGAAGACATTTTTGTAAGGTCACTTTTTCGGAACAGAAGTTAATAAGGTGGCTTATTATGTAGAGAAGTTGAAGTGCTTTAAGTAAGGAGTCTTTTTCTCCGTAAGGTACCTTCTTTTGAACAGAAGTTAAAGACATTCCGGCAATGTATCTTGTTATGTGTGGAAGGAAAAACACATTCTGGTATGGCTTCTTCTTCTGTCCAGAATTTGAATCCCTTCTAATAGGTATCTTCTTTTGCACAGAAGTTGACGATTTTTAGAAATGTCAAGCCTTCAGTAAAGCTGTTACAGATATTCTGGTAAGCTCTCATCTTCGGGACAGAAGGTGAATAACTTTTTTGTACGTCTCTCTTCTGTACAGAAGTTGACAATATTTTGCAGGGTCTATTTGGTTGAACTGAAGCTGAAGATTTTCTGAAAAGATATCTCTTCTGTAAATAAATTGAAGACCTATTTGTAATGCAGCCTCTTGCAGAAGATCTGCCTCTCATTAGGAATGTCTCTCAAGCGGATGAAGATATTTCTAACAAGAAACTGTCCGTAGAGAAGTTTTAATACTTTTCGACACCTCTTCATGCGTAAGGAACACATTTTTTCTCCTTAACGCAAAATTCATTATTTCAAATTCCTCTTTCTGTGCCAAAGGTAAAGGATCTAAACGAAGGTACTTTATACTTGAAGATCACCACCTTGGCCCAAACTATTCCTTTATAAAAATAATGACGAAATCTTATGTTTATGCACTTACTTATTGTTTTCCCCTGTACAATTGAACTAAATTCCGATGCGGCTATATCATTGAATGACTGCAGTTTAAATTCATAGGCTGTGCCGGATTCCAGCATATCAATTTTGAACTTTCTTGTATTTCGACCATCTACTGTCGCCTTCAGGTATTCGCCCGCCGAAGAGGCTGGCCTATAGTAGGCATAGAACCCATCAACATGTGATGTTGCAGATCCCATTGTCAGCGACCAGTTTAGCATAACTGCAGATTCTGACAGAGGCTCAACGCGGCCCAGTACCGGTATTGGCAAATTTGATTTGGACAAATCCAAGGCATCACCACGTTGCAGGAAGAATTTCGAGGAAGTATTGCCCTCCTTATTGTCATCATTTTTATAAACGGCCACAATACGAAAGCGATAAAAACGATCCGGTTTAAGGCCAGTCACTGAAGATGTATAATTCTTGCCCATATCGGAATTACGATCACTTTTGCCATAGGGAATATCCTCGTTGGTGGTCTGCCAAGTTTCGCGGGGTATTTTACGAGAGGCATCGCCCAACATACGGTATTGTACCTTGAAGAATTGTATCGCCAGGCCCTCGTTTTTGGGTACAAACCAACGCAACATAACCGAGTCATCAGATAGACGTGTAACATTGGGCCGTGAGGGAGGAATCATGGTGGCTGAAAAATTAAAAAACTAAGTAAGTCAGTATTTATTTCAAATTCTAAACAAAAATTGACAAAATTAAATTTTCTTAATCAAAATTTTTTCTTCAAAATGTCCAAGGCCAAGGCTAAAAAAAATCAACGCGATGTAGATTGGTCTTCGGAGGATCACTTTGATAAGACACGCTCTCTTATTTACATCGAGCACAGTACCGAGTGTCCGATTTTCACCATAAAGGCAGAGGAATTTCTCAAGTTCCTGCAAGACCAAGTGCCGGAGCGGCAATTTGTCATGATCCGCAATGGTTATGGAAAAGTACCACCACGTCCGGGTGCCTTTGAAATAGAATTTTCACAAAATGCCCGCACCTCAAGGCATTGTTTGTGGTCAGGCCTGGATATGGGACCACCAAGGAGAGATAAATTTCCAAACTTTCAAAATATAATGCCAGAAATTCAAAAGATTTTAAAGAAATATTATCCGGATCCTAAAGCAAATACTGAAGATGATTAATTAAAGCCTACATTCAATATTCAGTACCACCACGACAATTTTATAGCGGAAGACCGTGAAGGTAAACAGTGTTGGTAAGTGTTATGAATGCTACGCCATTTATCCAGGACACACACCGTTGTTTGTAGTGGCGCCATGATAGCACAAGAATGTGTAGCGTAGACATAATCCTATTAGGTACTTTTATTATTGTGCAGTGTTACCACACCGTTCAAGGAAAATGTTAAAATAAAATGTGATTTTAGGGGTTTTTCTTTGGGTTTTTATAAAATAAATGTTTTGAAATACTTCCTATTAAAAAACTTAAATTAGCAATTAGAATAACTAGAGGTGAGGAATATTTAACGTTATGAAATCGTCAGTCAATTTTATAAAATGTTTGCCTATTTTCCCATTACGTCTAATAAGGAGATGCAGGAGAGCCTCTCACAATCAGTGAGCTGCGTGTTTTCTATTTGTATACCGACTGATTGGGGCCAACAGTTTTATACAGATTCGATGTCTTGACAGTAATCTCAATAGAGATCAGTATTTTATTGTAATGAGTCTCTCTATGATACATCCGTGGGGCCGGTCGATGCTAAGGAAAGTACTGGTGTCAGGCAATACGACGATAAGGTACCTGAAGTACTCTTCTTGGCAGTTGGCAAACCAATAGTGAAAAATCGAATTAATACACTAGACAGTCAGTAGGTCAGTAATAGTATCATATCAGTCTCACCTGGACTCGTCCAGGTAAGGTGACATCAAAAATAAAATCAGAATCACAAAAAATTAACATATATATATGCCAAGTTTTATTAAAATTGCTTTACACAAATTGGTTAAAATTATATTTCTCTCATTGTCTGCAGTTCAATCAAGTTAACTTTTCCCTGTCTACACTTATTAAATATTATTTGGCGCGAACAACACTTGTTCGATGCTAATGTATTTATACCAAAATTAATACCAGGTGGTCTTCAAAGACTATATGTTTTAGAGAATCTATTAGGCGAAGTTCACATTATCAGATGCATCTTTTAAATTTAGAGAGAAAGATATGATCTATTTTTCGTATTTAAACATCCGCTACTAAATGAATTATCGAAAATTTTAATTTTATATTTCCACTCGATTTTTGGTTTTTAATTTGTAAAATTAAATTTTTATATATATTTATACATGGGCATTTCCGCGCCACCCTATGTCATCCTCGTTAATTGCTTATATTTTAGGTACATAGTCTATTCTTGTACTAAATACAGACAGTAAGTATCTCAATATTTGGGGAATGAAGAGAAAACAATCAAGCAAACTGGTCCTAAAATATAAGCAATTAAAAAGGGTGACGTGTAGAGTATTCAAAAACCCACCGGTTTACTGAAATATTGCACTTTCGAACAACCGGCGTAACCGGGTTTTTACTGCCGGTTTCACCGGTTTTTGACGTAGAATACGTCTTACCTTACGGTATGAGGAGTCATGTCAGGTTTTTATTGTTGTAATCTTTATTTCATTGAATTTGAGGAAACGGCTAGATGATTTGTTTTAAAAAATTTTTTGTAGGTAAATGAAGATGTTATCTTTCGTTTGATATACATTTCATATTGGTTTACATATTTCTAGTATTTTAATTTCTCAAATGAAAATTGTTTAAACACATACACTCAAACATATGTGTGGTGTTTGGTTGAGTGTTTTTGGTTGCTCAACATTGCTTATTAACATGTATCTAGTAAAAAGTGAAACGAACAGCAAGCTAATGTTGCTTGGCAACATGTATCTAGTAAAAAGTGAAACAAACAGTAAGCTAACGTAATAAAGCTTTTTTGCGAAAGCTTCAATAAAGCTGTTGTAACATTAATTTTGAATTGTAAAGCGTTAAGCTTTCACACAACGCTCGAATGCTAATGCGAAGACTCGATAAGGTAAACCTTTTTTAATATTAGTGCGGCCCTCTCAACATTCGCAGAACTTATTTCAATAAAAATATTAATTAAAATACATAAATTAAATTAAGTTTAAAAAAATTGAACATAATATTTTTTTTAAACGGACTTGAATCAAATGCCGTTGGTAAATATAAAAATTACAGCAGACAGTTGTCCGAGGCCTTCGGCCACGGACTGTCCCTGCAGGCTGTGTCAGAGACACGGCCATTAAGTTTAACGTAGAATACGCCATCCGATAAGACAGAAAACATATATAACAATAAATGATAAATAATATAAGCAAATGAATTTATTGTTATATATGTTTTCTGTCTTATCGGATGGCGTATTCAACGTTAAACTTAATGGCCGTGTCTCTGACACAGCCTGCAGGGACAGTCCGTGGCCGAAGGCCTCGGACAACTGTCTGCTGTAATTTTTAGTTTGTTCCATAATCGTACCTGTCAAAAACAAAAAATTAATTCTAAGTCCAATTTTCAAAAAAACGGCCAAAGAATTAAAAAAAAATATAACTGAAGGGTGTCTCTCCCACTTTTTTGTGCAAGTGGCAACTCTGAATTTTGGCATTAAAAATGGAGCACTTTACGATAGAACAACGCTTTATAATTATGAAAACTTGTACAAATCTTTGGAAAGTTATGCTGAGACCGCTCGCAAACTGCGGAGAATTTTCAGTAAAGAAACTGCACCTAATGTGTCAACCATTCGAAGAGTGGTCAAAAAATTTGAAGTGACTGGGTCAGTTATGGACGGTAATATGGTATTTAGACCTACCAAGATTATCGCATTTCCGCGATTATGGACGTTATTTTCTTATGAAGTTTGACATTTATAAACCCGAAAAAGCGATATTCTTGGCTAGTGTGACTGCAGTTTAAGAATGATGTGCGTCAACAACGTATCTATTGAAAATATTGCTCCTGTAAACGAGTGTCGCCGAAAACATGAATTCGGCATCGTTCTCAACCATTTTAAATTTCATTTAAAGCACTACGCAGCGAATTTTGACAAAATACCTATTTTCCCATTAAATCCTATCAAAGGACTGGGGAGAGCTTCTCACAGTCAGTGAAAACTTCCCAGGTTTACACTCAATGATTGGAGCCCACATTTTTACACCGATCCCGAACGGTTTTTACGCTGTGGTTTGCATATTTTCTACAAAAAAAAAAAAAAATAATTATACAGACAATTTGACAATACAAATTATGGATCATAGAATAACACATACCATAGAAGGTTTTATTCGCTCAATAAATTAAACGTCATAGGTACGATGGAAAGTAAACGTTGGATGGTAGAAATATGGGTTCAATAATACCAGATAGTGGCAATAGTATACAGCGATCAACATAGGAACAACAACCGAATTTCGTGTTTTTGTGGCAACCTAGTTGTGTTAAATACAATACAAATGTATACCAACGATAAAAGTCAAAAAAAAAGTGCAAAATATATTTAAATTTTTCAGTTCTACACCAAAACGACAGGAAAAAGTTAAGTGAACATATTTTGTAACTCCACCTGGTGTAAGATAATTTTAAATTTAATTGCTCTCATTTCCACAAACCTACGATGAGAGTGTGAAATGAAACGTCATATGAGAGAATAAGTTTATCTAGGTATGTATTAGTCTAGGTTATGGATGAAAGAATTTCAGTTATTCGAACTTTTTTTATGCAAATTAAAATTTAATTGACGAAAAAACATTAAATGAATACAATTTTTTTAAAATATGTTTAACTAAAAGCCCTACAAAACAAATTCCTCATTTTTAAAGGGAAAATTTGAAGTTGGGCCGAGCGGAAGGAAAAAACAAATTTTTTGTGCAGCAAACTCTATCGGTGTTGAAATTTGTTAAGAGGTTGAGCAGAGAAACGAGGAGCTTCATTTGTTTTCTTTGTTGGCATTCCACTCCACGAGTAAATTTGAATTTTGTGTTCACAATTGTAGGCATAAAACTATTTTAGCAGCAAAATCAAATCTGCACCAAAATTTCACCAACGGTAAAGGTTTATGCGCTGAGTTGAAATATAATTGTTTTTTTCGCGCTATGTCCAACTTCTTGAGATATAGACCTTTAAAGCTTGAGTATATAATCGGTCATATCTCAGGTATTTATCGTCGGACCTGCTTGAAATATGTATCATTACAAAGCCCTTGTGAAACTCTATAACTCTGTGTATAAATATAAATGATTTTTATAAATATAAATGATTTTTAACCTCACTTTTTTCGTTTAATCACCTTGTTGCTCTTGTCTTTTGGTGTTGTTGTCTTTTGTCGGTGTTGTTGTTGTCTTTTATTTCTGCTGTCTTTTGTTGTTCTATTTTTAACACACCAAAATAAAAAACTTATTTCTCAAAAATCAAGCGATTTTTATTATTTTGTCACACATCGACTTAAGGTACAGAGGGAATTTGAACCCCCCTGCCGGACGACAAGGTGGAATATAAATTTAACGATGTATGAAATTTATTTCATCAGGATCGGATAATAAATGGCTGTGTTATGCGCGATTATAAATTCAAGCTTAGGAGACCTACTTATATTACGGAAAATATGGACTTCCGCAAATTCTCTATCAGGCAAAAAAAAAAATCCAATTTTGCTGCTAAAAGAAATTTGCTGTTTCACGTTTCAGAAATGGATGCGGTTAGTGAAAAAATTCCCCACATCTGCCTCTCGTTTGACCATCACTGCCTTTTGTTTTTTTCTTTTTGTTTTAGCAAATAACAAACCGTCTGTTCACCTCTTATAGTATTCTTCCAATCTGGCAACATTTTTTGCTTTTGCCATTTTCTCGCTTCCACCTACTTTGCAAACAACTCACACCATTCCCACTCACTCATACCACTGCAACCACTCGTTACGAAAACGAGGGACGCGATACCGCTCGACAGCTGTGTACACTCGACTCACGATGTAGAAAAAAGCTGGCGACATCAGTCGCTCATTGAAAGGCAAAGTGAGTGGAGTGTAAAACTGAAAACTAAAAAATTGCAGCCGGTTATTAAAATATCGCGCGCGCCTTTTGCAAGAGTAGAGAATTTATGAAAGAAAACATAATAATTTATAAATAAATTTTAGTGAAATCATCAAGACGCACGAGGAGGGGTGCAAAGTTGAAAGAAAACCTATTAAAATAAACATTTATAGCGAGTGGTGGATGGTGGAAGAATATTTTTGTGACTCTAGAAAGAGTGAGATAGATGGAGTGTATCCGTGCATATAAGAGTGAGATAAAATTAGAGTGGAATAATTGATTTTTATATTGTTCTGCTTCTTCATCACGACAATTGTCACGATAAGAAAAAAAATACTTACGAGTGAAAAGCAAAAAAAAAAGAAAAAGTAAATAATTGTAATAATAGTGAATAACAAAAAAACAAATTGTTAAACGAAAGGAATAAACAGCATTATTTGTAGCGTTTCTATAGATTTCAGACTACGCACAACCCAACAAACCATGTCCTCTGATGGTTCCCAGTCAGCCACAGTAACCATTACGGTGGATGATGGTTCGGTGGTCAACAATTCGGCAGATTCTAGCGGTCCCATCAAATGCCCAATGGGAGGGCTGACACCCCGTTTTACCCAGGAGGAAAAGGAAATACTTTACAGTCTGTTTCATCAACACGAGGAGGTTATCGACATCAAGTTCAGACGCAAGCAAAGAAGCAAATATTCCATACGTGATGCCTGGGAACAAATTGTAAGGGAATTCAATTCACATCCAGGTGTTAGTGCGATGCGCAACCTGAAGCAAATACAAAAGTTTTGGTTGAATGCAAGGTAATCATCTTTAGAACACGAACTTCTTCAGCATTAAGTAACCAACGTCCGTCTCATAAATGTGTTTGTGGGATATACATATGAGCTAAATCCACATCCTCTTTTATGGTCCGTTTGTTTTTTCCGTATGAATCAATTGCAATTGTACCTGCACATTCTTGTATTATTTAAGACTTGTTGTGAGTTATTCGAATCACGAAAAAGATTCGGTGGCCCCCTGACAAAATGCACCTGTTACTTTATCAAAATGCGCTTGCATATAATTGTGGCAGAGGCAAATGCATAGGATGACGGTGCTCTTGCCTCCCTCCCCCACCCTGTCATTATCGACTGTGGGACTTTTCCCATGAGTTTTTGTGTGCATAAATTGATGACTTTCGCAGTCTGTGCCCCTTCCCCACTCATATTTAAGAATGTTTTTGATCTTTATCTACTCATTACAATTTTTGTGGGGGTAAACAATTTCTACGTCTAATTTCTGCTCTTGGTGTTTCAGAATAACTCACAACAAACCTCAGAATATAACTCACAGCATTTGCTCTATACTTTTCTTTTAGAATGCAACACTATTGGGTCAGGGATGGGCAATATTGCTGGGGGGAAAAAGTACTAATAACTCGAAACTTAAAAAAATTGACATTTTTTAGAACTCGATATTCTGAAGGTAACAAAAATAACCACAAAGTTTCTGCGCTGAACACAATAAGTTTTTTTTCGGTCCAACTGGAGATATAGTCCTTTAATGCTTTTGTATATTATCTCGCATATCTCAGGTATTTATAATCCGATCTGGTTGAAATAGGAATCATTACAGAGGTCTTTTGAAACTATATAAATCTGTGTATAGACATATACATTTTTATTACCCCTTTGTGGGACTAATTTAAAAAATATATTTTTTAACCTCACTTTTTTGATATAAATGTATTTTTTTCTCAAAAAAAATGTAAGGATATTCTAGTTTCACATTGAAAGTCGTTCAAACTGAATAGTTTTTCATTTAGTAATTAAAATGTTTAGAAGTAAAGTTTTTTCTAAACTTTTGATTGATTTTCAATACTTATTTATTACAACATTGAAATTTTCAAAACACAAATTTTATTAATATTCAGCCTTATTACGAATGTCGTTCTCGTATTTCGACTTCGACAGTTTTGTAAAAGATTAAAGATAACACGCCAACTTTGTCTTTAATCTCTTACAAAACTGTCGTAGTCGAAATACGAGAACGACATTCGTAATAAGGCTAATTAATATAACGGTACAGTGGGCAAAGAACGAATAAATTCCTCATAAACATGGTCACATTGAAAGTGGGGCACAGTATGGACACACATTTTTTACCGTTAGAATCAAATAAACAAACGCTTCTTTTGCTTCAATTGGTTTCAGTTGGAGTTCGATTTTTTGGAAGAGTAAAATGTTTTCAATTTATCTTTTTTTTAAATGCCGCGTAAAATAAAGCACTCCACGAGCTAAGATAGAAGATAACTGTGTAGTTTATCACCGCATAAGTATAACACAATATTTTAAACAAAAAGTAAATTAACAAAGTTTAGGGAAATTCATAATTTTTGGAGTTATGGCCCCCAAAGTTCGGATATGGGAGAGAGTAATTGGTTTTAGGAATCGTTTATGTAAAACAAGTAAAAACAAAGGCAAACAAATTATATGAACATTTTCGATAGCTCATCGGGCGTTGAAATTTGATTTTTTTTAAATTTTTCCCAATCCAATATAAAAATACTGCCGAAGCCGGTGTTTACCCTTCCCTCCTTCTCTACGTCCAGGTCAAATTGTAGGTTTCATATAAGATTTTATATACTATGTGGCCTGAAATTAAGGAAGGCTCCTTCCTAGTGTGTGAATCGTTGGATTTTGAAAATAATCATACTATAATCGGTTTGGCATACTTTTCTACGTTAGAAAACTCGAAAATCTGTTATTTTATACTCTAGGTCACTTTTATCACTCCAAATCACATAGGCAAAGGGTTTCGATGGAACAGCTGATCGACCTAATTGATGATATTACGATGGTATCAGTTCATGCACAGTAGTTGAGCATCAGACAATAAATTTGAATTTTCCATTCGGCACACAATTTTTTTTGTTTGTATTATTTTTCAAATTATTGTTTGTTTTCTCAAATATACTGCCCTAATTATAATATTTATCTCATAATTGTGACCTTTATAACGTTTCTGAAAATGTTATCCAGCTGAATCCTTCAATGAATGGTAGCTGATGCTAAATATGTATGTAAATGACCTTAAGCCGAGCTAATTACTACAGTACAACTGAGAAAGGTTATACCCCAACTATACATAATCAGTACAAAATGGTACATGAAAATTTGCCATAACCGGATGTTAAAATTTTGAGAACTTATCGAACTTTATTTTTTTTTGTCCAAAATATTACTTTAAAAACTATCGAGATTTTCTGTTCCACAAAAAATTCTCGGAAACCCCACTTCCTATTTTCAGTTCAGCCGATCATCTCCCTTTAAAAATGGTACCAAAAGAGTACAAAACAAACAATCTCATATCTGTCATGAACAAATTCTTGTATTCTTTTGACCAAATTGTCTTCCTTTTTATACAAATGCATTACACATATCTTCTCCCCCATCTTAACTCTACATTCATCCTACTATTTTTCTGCATAATCAAGGAAGACAGCGTACTTTCCGCATGAAATTTACGTATTCCTTTTCAGGTTTCTTGCTTTTATTTTGTTTCTTTCCATAAGCAATACATACGCAAATAATTGGCCTCTCTTTCCTGTCCAACAATGACTATTGACACCCAACAAACAACACGAATTTCACTGGGGGTATACATGAGGGTGCGTCTGTGTGTGTCAGTGTTACTAATTTTTTTCTGTTTATTTTTGTGTTTGCCTGCTCGTAAATTCGAGTACAGTTGTGAGTGAAAGATTTTAATGCGAGTCGCCTTTTCGTTTGTATAACACGAAAGAGTGAGATATTTTCGCTTGTTGTTCTTGAGTTCAGCTAAAGCAGAGTGAAAGAGATGCGGAGTTTGTATTACTTGAATTCCCACAAAAATGTGTATTGCGGGAAACCTGTGTACTTTAATAAGGGTGAGTGAGTGAGTGTTCTAGCATTGTTGTGAGTTTTTCAAGTGATTTAGGCAGATGCCAGCTGTTGGGAATTACACATAGTGATGCCAGATTGTTGCTTAAAATGATTGAGGTTTTAACGGTTACACAACTTGAATTAAGGGCACCTTAGACCTGCGGACTAGTCGGTCGACTTTTGTGTAGGGTTTTTTGATTTTTGCTCGACCGCACAGCTGTTATGGAAATGAAATCGCAAAAACTGCAAAAATCGAGGTATACCTGAAGTTGGCCTCAATTACGAGCTATGAAAGCTTGGATATACAAAGTATAATATGGCATCATTTAAAATTTTGGGTCAATATGTACATATGGCGTTGAAAAGTTTGTGGGAATCACTTTCAAACTGTGTAGATATATATTTGATCTATTAACTTATCGCGATATCAAGAGTCAGTAAATGTTTACGATAACCGATAATAATGCTCATGACTGGGAAATGTGTTCTCCGCTTAAGGAAATTGTATGTGTGTTTTTAGTTATACGCAAGAGACTTAAATTATTATGAAAACTAATCAAAAAATGTCGATGTTTCTAAAAATTCAAAATTTTTTCGCAAGAACGGGTTATTTTTATGGAAAAAATACAAAATGTTGTGATGTTTTTACAATGCAACATTTGAATCTCGATAACTAAGGGGTTATCGAAAATTTATATTTGAAATCACGTATTTTATAGCTCTACGCAAAAATCTCATTGTCATGGAAAAAATCTAAAATTTCATATTTTTAAAAAATTTGCATTCGATACCTCGATAAAAAAAGCGTGTTATCGAAAGCTTTTGTCATGGTTTTGCAAATTTAACATTCGAATCTCGATAACTAATCAGGTTATCGAAAATTTATATTTTTTTTAATCAAAAATTGGATGTTTTAAAAATTAAACTTTTGATATAACGGTAACTAAACGGGTTACGGAACCCCCAATTTTAAGGAAAACAAATTCCAAAAATTTATCGATATAATTATACATTGATCGTCCGATATGCTTGTCCGATATATCGATAACTTAAGCCTTATTCAACATTTTTATTTAATTTTTGTTTTTAGGTTTTTGGGTTTCTAAAAAAACACAATTTTTATGAAAAACTATATAAACAGTTATCGATATCCATATTTTAAAATTATTCGATATATCGACAAAACATTATCGAAAATTTGTATTCAATGTTTTTGCGTTCCTGTTTTAGTGTTTCACAAGAAAAAACAATTTCTAAAGACATAAGGACAATATTAAAAATGTTATCGATATATTTAAAAATTCTACTTCCGATATCTTGCTGACTGAGAGAGATATCGAACATTTTTGTTGTATATGTGTGCTTATTATTTTTAGCTTTTTAAAAGAAACTCGAATTTTTATGGAGAACAAATTCCAAAAAATTATCGATATACATATTTAAAAAAAGGCAATTTATAGAATATTGGAAGGTTTTTTCGATTTTTTGTGAGCCCAATAAGAAAAGTAATTTTTATGGATTTAAATTAACATTTTAAGAAATTCAATATCCGATATCTCTATTAATAAGCGAGTTATCGAAATTTGTTAACATATATATCAGGTTTTTTCCACCATTTTTAGGAGAAATTTCTAAAATTCACGCTGCCTTAGGCTTCCACATAGAATGTGGCTTAAGTTAAAAACGTCTTATTGTAGATCACATTTATCTTTTCCATGGCAATCTTTGCACTTTTATTATCACAAATGTTTGTCTTAATCTTCTCATCCGTACACTTTCTTCCAGGCTACGCAAACAATACCCCTTCCGTTCGATTGGTCAAAAACAATCCTCGAACAATCATCACAATTCGGAACATGCGCCGGTCCAACAGCAGCAGCAGCAACAACTGCAAAATATAGTCAATCATGTTATCAAGGATGAACCCGAGTTCCATTTGCACAACAATGAGGGTTCAGAGAATAATGAACAAAACGAGTCGTTCGAGGAAATGGAAATGGAAAGTGGCAATGATCCGGAGATCGATGATGATCCTCTGGAAACGGCACAGCAACAACATCAACAGCAGCAGCACCACCAGCAACAACAAGAATTGCAACAACAAGTAGCACAGGCAGCCACTATGCACACGCAACAAATTAGTGTAGATCAGATATCGGCCGAAAAGTTAACGCTCAATGATCTGTTGCAATTCAAGACGGCACGGCCGAGGGAAGAGATAATCTTGCAAATAAAACATCCAGCAGATCCGACAGGTAAGTTGTCACATCGAAATTTACAATAACTGATATCAGTACTAATATAAACTTTTTTTTTTAGGTGCCCAAATAACCATTCCCTCACCCACCCGCATAACTATACCCACACATCAACAGCAGCACACCATGGCCACCATAACCGCCAATGGTTACAATCAACAGATTATCAGTGAAATCAAGCCTCAGCAGATTACATTGGCACAGTATCAAGCCCAGCAGCAGTTGCAGCAGCAGCAACAACAGCTGGCCGCCCAACAGCAACAGCAGCAGCTGGCCCAACAAGCCCAACTTGCGGTACTGCAACAACAACAGCAGCAGCATCAACAGCAGCAACAAGTGGCTGCTGCCTCAGCAGCTGCTGCGGCCGCCGCTCAACAGTTGCAGCAACAACAGCAAGCGGCGCAACAACAGGCAGCGGCACAACAAGTTAAAATGCAATTGCACACGCCGACCACACAATTTGCCACTGCCACGCCCACCTTCACATGTACCACCTTCAGTGCCTTGCCTACAACAGCCAATGCCACGGTCAATAGCCTCGGCAACAATCTAGTGGCCGCCACGTCCAACATAGCCACCTTAACTGCCACCCCCACCTTAGCGAATATGCACGTGTCTAATCCGACAAACAATGTCAATACCACCAACTCCTCCATTAACGATACCTACGATGAGAAAATCAACTATTTCCGTTTAAAGGAGGCCGAACTGCGTTTCAAGGAACAACAGCTGGCCCATGAGAAAAAGAAAATCGAGCTATCCCAGGTTCACGAGCAACTCAAGCACATACGAGAGATTCACCGTCTGCAAGTGGAGGAGTTGAAAATGAAAATTCGCATACTGCAAGAGGAAGAGAAACAATTGCGCAAAGAAACCTCATCCATTGGAAGTTAAAAGGTTGCGGGTCTCGTTGGCGCTTTATTTCATTAAGTTTTGTTTTTATTTTAAGTAGAAATAACAAATAAGCCTGTCTTAGGTTGTAAGAAATTTATTCACCACCACAAACATTGGTGGTTTATAAATTATACAAAAAAGAAATGTTTTCATTTGGAATTCTCACAAATCATAATTGGATAGATTACTGCAGAATACTATTAAGGATGAACTGAAATAGGTTTGAAAAAAAAAAAAAATAAATCCATATTTGTAAAAACGACAAAAATCAAATTAAGTTATCAATAAAAACAAAGAAGTTAAGTCAAAGAAGACAAAATCTTGTTATAGAAATCAAAGGACGAAAGGAAGAGGATTGAAGCGAAGTACTGAAGTCAAAATACTAAATTTTCTCTAACAAAAGTATTAAAAGATTTTCCAATATGATAAGTATCCCACAAGAGATTTGTTTTAACTTGTTAAAGTATGAGAAATTCATCAACTACATTAGATAACTGGATGGACTTATGTTTCTAAGTTCATCATCAGATGCTTAACTACAGTGCAATTCGTTTAGGTACAAAGTCGAATTAAAATGTGTATTAATCGAAGATTTCTAAGTATCAATATTGAAAGCCATTATAAATGATTACGGTTATTGTAGTCGAAATACGACGAAATTAACACTAGTCGTATTTCGACTACGACCACCGTAATCAACACCGGGATTCTGCAACGATAAAAATCGGCAGTTAAATTGTCAAAATTCATAACATTTCAATATAAAATTTCCGAATTTTGTCTATATACCTATCGATTTTTATCGTTACAAATTTATCGAATTCCGGGACAAGGGCATTATTCAAACAAGAGGATGATGACTTATTTTCCCTCCATGTTCTCTTTCCCTCGTGCTATTTGGCAATCGTGCCAAAGCTTTCGACGTCACTTTTTTTGGAAGAACTATTTCGAAATTAAGTTTTAATTGTACAACATTATTCATTTTCTATGTATAAAATGTCACTTTTATATCAAGGTATAGAAAAATTCAGCCTGTTAATGTAAAATACTATATAGTCGTATCACGGAAGTCATTCTGACATAGATTGTACGTCAGACGGTCATTTTACACGAGTCCCTTTTTTGTTTTTTAAGCATCTTAGAGGGACATTGTTTTTACAAAAACTATTTCGGCAGACTATTTAGATCAGGCCTTCTCAACACTTTTGACTCCACTTGCTCAAGTTCTTGTGGCTGCTACTGCAGTCTAAGTAAACGTCCTTATTGTTGAGGTCTATGTCAGAAATGGCGTGAAACACTTCTGGTTCTTGGATAAGGATATACGTATGTATGTGTATGTATTACCCAAGGCAAGAGCTGTAAACGAATCGTTCTTTTTTGAATTAATTCGCGAATCATTCATGCACTGAATTAGCCAATTAATTGTTTGCATTAAAAAACGGAATTGAATGAAATTTGAATCAATTCAAAAGAATTTGGCAAAAATGAATTGCAGTTCATTTCCAATTCAAATGAATTTGCAAAAGGAATTGCAATCATTTCCATTTAAAATTAATTTGGCAAAATGAATTGCAATTCATTTCCAATTCAAATGCAATTGATTTTGAAATAATTCAAATGAATTCGAAAAATTAATTTGCAATTCATTTGAATAAATTGATTTTGAAAACACACTAGTGTACGTAAATCTAGAGTACGCATTACTCTCGTTTTGTTATTCAATTCCTTTTTTGTGTATCAAAAACTCTTGTTTCGCATTTCATTAATATGAATTGTAAATTCATTTGAATTAATCCAAAATCAATTCAATTCAAATGAATTGGAAATGAATGCAATTGCTCTTGGATTTTCAAAAACCCAAATGCGGCAATTTTGCCAGGCAAATAAAAATGAGCTTCGTCTGAACAAATTATTTTTCCAGAAAAATCACGGGGTTGTTCTTGCATGAATTCACCGAATCTACGGCGAAGTGAATTGTCGGCCGGCTTCAATTCACGCACCAGTTGCACTTTGTAAGGCTGAAAAGCCAAATCCTTACGCAAAATTATCCATGTGGTCACTGTGGATAGCAGCAATTGTTGAGAACTTCGAGGAATTGTAAAATTCGTATGTTCTTCAACACTGCGGCTCACGGCTGTGATGTTTTGACTTGAACGACTCGGTCGAACACGCCTTGGTGTTGGCATATTATGTAGGAAGCCAGTCAGTCGACACTAATTTATCGAACAAATTCTTAATAGCGGTCTTGGAAGGACGATTATGTTGACCGAAAATATCACGAATTTCACGAAATGTAACCTTTACAGATCCACCATTTTCATAGTGGATTTTTAATATTTTAATGCGATTTGCAGGCGAAATTGGATTCATTGTAACAATTTGCCAAAGCTTCTACTAGTGATATCTCAACAACTAAACTGTAAAAAATGTCAGATATCCCAACCAATCCCAACAAGTAAAATGTCAACAAGTAAATGTAAAATCTCATGTTATTCTAATATGTCCCTGTTGGACGTTAAAGTTCTTGTCGAACAACCCTTTCAGGTTTATTTCATAACCATTTTATCTTAAGTAATGTAAAGTTTTTTGTTAAAGCTGCTCAAAACGGCTCCCTAGGGAGCCGAGGCGCCTCGTTTGAGAAGCGCTGCTTTAGATATATGATATGGTATGATTAAACTATTTTTTTCCTCCGAACGATAGCTAGTCTCTCGAATTCCTCTAAGTCAAGATTTCATTCGACTGACTTTATCTTTGTTTGTTCATTGGAATTGAAATGTAAAGATTGTAGATGTAACTTCTTTCTAAAGTCAAAACCCTGATACTAGTTTATACTTTTTTCAAGGTCTGAGGTGCGCTGAAAACGAATCTGACCACAGAATTTCACCATCACATCAGATTTTCGAGGATACCTTAACCTAAATTTATTGTTGTTTTCTCCCCCTGGGTTTTAAACCTTAAAAAACCTGCGTATTCATGGTATCCATTCCGAAAGCGAGAAAATCACGGCATGTTAGTCCAAAAGACTTTAGACCAATCATATTTCCTTCTGAAGGTACTTATCTACTTAGCTGATCACATGCCAGCGTGCAAATCTTCGGAGACCATCCTGCACGCTCTAGTGAGGTTCATAGAGAAATCTATTTACCTAAAGGAATACTCTCTTGTCGCTTTTGTTGACATAAGGGTCTATCAGCACTTTGTGTTGACCAGGGCATTATTAATTCGATCTATGGGCTACTTACGAGAAATCGCATAGTCTTGTCTCTTTAACTCATATTGCGAATAGAGGAACACCCTACTTCTATGGAATTTAATACTGGGTAGTTTTTTGCTTGAGCTCGAGGGATCACGTTGCACAGTCGTAGCATACGCTGACGACCTGGCATATATACCCTTCCACATGTATAGATGTGCTTAATCAGGACACTAAGTGAGCCACGGAGGATGGTCTTGGTGTAAATCCGCTGGAACCCGAACTTGTGCTCCTTACGAGGAAACATAAGGCCCCACATAATCATCTATGTGGTGGAGATATTTGATATGTAAGTGATTCCCAACAGAATGCAGTTTCAAGCCGAAAACAATGCATACCATCAGTAGAGCCACAGTGGCAATATATTCGTGTAAGAGGAGCGCAGGAAGACGAACGATGGGGCCTATCCTTAAAAATAGTTCACTGTTCTCCCTCCCCGATATTGGTCTGCGGCATTGTCGTTTGGTAACCGGTACTGAAAAAATTCACTTCCTAAGTCTGTTGACAAAAGCCCAGAGAACGACGATGGGGTGTATCCCTTTGCACAACTCCTTTATTTTGGATGTATACTCTACCTGTACCATTAAATTAGCTGGGAAGGCAAATGGCTGCAACGCCGGAAATAGCCATAATACATTCATCGGAATGTACCACCAGCCCATATAGTCATGGGATGATTTTAAAAGAATCCACTTCAACCTTTGACAGAAACTTCTCCACTCATGTACCGGACAGGTAGGACTGAAAGTACCGCATACCAGATTATAGAAGGTATTAAGTCTTTTACACTGATGGCTCTAAACTTGATGAGAAAATAGAGTTTGGGGTCTATTCTAAAGAGCTGGTTCTAGACGTTGCACATTGCAAGTCTATCAGACCATTGTAGTGTCCGTCAGGCAGAAGTCATGGCAATCAGAGAAATTTCCTCTTTAAAAAAAACCGTTTCCCATTACATCCCATGAAGGGATTGGGGGAGCTTCTCACAACCAGTGAGCAGTACGCCTTCTAATTGTTCACTCACTAATTGGGACCTACAGTTTTACACCGGTTCCGAACGGTATTTTGAGAATCATTTTCATGGCTAAGTACTCGATAGTGTCGCAATCACTAAGCGAATTGGCAGTCGTCGAAGGAAATGTAAGGTGGTCTAAGCAGGGATCGAACCCACGATCTCATGCACAAGACTCGCACACACTAGCCATTGCACCACCGGCTGTGACGAAATGTTATCACTACCCGGAGTATAAACATCTATTGTCACAGTCAGGCTGCTATAAAATCAATCTGTGTTCGTAACTTCAAGAACAGCCAACAATTGGGGCGATTATTCTAAATGAGATGGTCCAGCAGTTCGATATCCACTTTATACGGGTGCCGGGGCACAGGATCATTCCATGGAACCCTACAACAGATGCGCTAGAGAGATTAGGGACTATCTTACATATTCCACTGGATAGAAGCATGTGGTTATGCCCCTTTCAAGCTCGTGCTTAAACAGAAGCTTTCGGAATATGGGTGATTGTTCGGAAATTGTTATTTTTCAGATAGCAATTTTTCCAAACCTCGATATGTCTGCAGTACCATTTTTTTACGTTTCTGAATGTTATCATGGTCCAAAAGTATGATCTGAAGATCACTATACTACAACACCAAAGCAATCGAAGTTATGGAGCATTGATGGTATTCCGATGCCACGGTAGTGACTGCCTGAACGAAACTTGACAAATCAAAGTGTTGATATGATAAAAGAATTTTATATATATGTCAATTGAATAAAACGCACTATTTTAATGTTTTAACTAATTTATTTAGTTAACTTCGCCAATAGACTAATACCTTTCACGACCTACACACGACTGACGATTGCCACAAGATATGTCAAATACTTCACTCTCGTTTTGCCAGGTCTTCGCAGAAGCCTACTGTGTTGCTAGGTCTTCGCAAAAGCCTACTGTGTTGTCAGGTCTTTGCAACAGCCTACTCCACATTAATCATTCAGTGTCAAGGAACCATTATTTATCAATTTTAGTCAGTATTGGAAACTATATGACACGGTTGTGACAGCCACGGTTGTGACTTTCAGTGTTTAACCTAACCGTGCTCCAGACCGGTTTGGAATTCGACAAGTTCCAAAGACAATGAAGTTCAGGCAATGAAATATTACTTTCATAACCGGGAATCAAGCCTAAATATCGTACGGCATATGTGAATCATAGGAGAACGGTTGTGACGTATTATTTTGTGACTTAGCTTTTCAATTTTTCGAATTGAATTCCCCTTCGTATACATGTGCGTGTGTTGACTTCTGCCGATGTAAATACTGCCACTACCCCCTCCACCCCAAAATGCCAGCAAGTGGGTCATATTGAAACCCCGGAGATGGCGCCACCACAGTCGAATTCAAATTGTACAAAATTCTCACAAAACTGTTGCACAGACTTCGTGGACCGTTCAATAACCATGGCGTGCATATTCCTCCAATTTTTTTGCGTAGAATTGTAAATCTAAATGTCCATTAGAACATATATGCAGGTAACTTCTTTCAAGCCACGTCCTTGACGGATATTACTGCTGAAGTCCTGAATTCGATACGGAGGACAGGCCATGGTTGTGACATTTTGAACAGTTTTTTCTCCCTAAAACCGACTTACACGGTTCAGAATGGAATGTGTTTCATGGAAATAATAGAGTACCATCGTAGCTTCGGAAACATGCCGCAATTTAATCACCATTCGACCATTTTAGGGTGGGAAAATTCAAAGGACGAGAAAATGACAATTTCCGAACAATCACCCATATATCTCTACGCTAGTAGCTGTGATCACTGGGCACTGTTTAAAAACCAGACATGTGCTATGTCTGTTGTATGAGTTGGAGAAAATATCTAGGATTGGGGTCGTGTCGAACTTGTTCACTAGTTCTCGAACTCGTCCACTTAAGGTGCCCCGACATAACAATCACGAAAATTATCACCATATCGAACATATAGATTATGTTCGCGACGGTCATGTCTGGTCGCCTAAAATCATCATTCATCATTCATGAACTACCCAATCTTACTTCATGTCGGATCTAAAAGACCTTCAGGAAGTTAAGATCTAAGGACCTTTCTGCGGAGTATAAATTGGTCCTGGAATATCGGGATAAAGTATATGGAACACTCCTTAGCCATACCAGGTCAATTTATAGATTCAACGATTTCAGCGGAATGTGTCGTTCCGTGGTATCACAATGCCCCTCATTTTGCTGTGTCAATAGTGGCAACCACTTGTACATAACCTAACCCAGCATATGTTTTAAAACCAAGTTTGATCAAACTACGGCTGGATCATACTAATTTCGCAGTTGTTTGATTACCGTTTTGTGGTCCACATAACAGGCAACAGGGGGTCTTGTAAACTCGACTGCCGTTTGATTGCACCGATCGACGATCCAACAACATTCCACACTCAAACTGTGCTTTGGTTTTCTTTGTATGCCCTTTCTCTATTGGAAATCTATCAATCTATCTGTCTAATTGAGCTCAATCTGCATTTTAACTTCACAGGACAATCGCAATGGCTCCACTGATCTCCGACTGAAGTGAGAAGGAGCTAGTTGTCGACTGAATCTTCTTTTAAGTGTCAAATCCTAACCTAACCTGGGTTCCTAAACCTTTATGTGGCTTTCTAAAAAATTTAACCATTTAAAGATGATATGAGATTTAAAAATGACCCAACAACGAATCTAACCCACCACCATTCTCATACCATTTTAGACTTGGGGGGATCTTGTGTATTAATGCTCGAACTCGTTCAATTAAGATGTCCGTATATAAGAACCAGTAGCATATTTGGCATATGCAACGAACAAGTAGATTGATATCGGGAGAGTCAAACCTTGACCTCTTGCAATTGGTTGTATCAAACCGCTACCAGTTTGATCAAACTTCGTTCAAACTTTTAAATATTTAATTCTGATATAATAAAAGTAAAATTTGAGTTACTCACGTTTATGCTTCCGTTTGTTGCCCTTCTTGGGTATGTGTTCTACTGGGGAACGTAAAGTAACCGCTCCCAATGGCCCCGAAGCGGCACCATGGATCTGTTTAGGATTGATTTTCAATAGATTCGCATCACTTGTCTGAAATCGAAAGAAACACAAACCAACAAACAAAAGTTAATATAAAATGTAGGTTTTATGCCTTTTTCCCTCCCCCCCCTCACTCTTGGACTTACCTCTCCCACTTCATTTTTGGCAAAGCACTGGACAATGCCCGCATGCCTCTTCTGTACATGCTGTATCACCAATCTTCGGCCATCATGTTGCATTTCCGAGTCCATAGACGTATCCACACCATTAATAAGCCAATAAATATCTGGATACGGATTGCCAGTTGCCGAGCATTCCAACTCCAAAGTATTGCTTTCGTTGCTCAACGTGCTGGCGGGCCCCCTTAAAATGGAGGGTTTTTCGAAAACCGTAAACTTAATTTGATGCACCAATGCTGGTGCAATGCCATTATCCAGCCGACACACATATGACCCTTGATCTTCCGGCAAAACATCAGAGATTTGCAGGCCATAGGGTAAGAGACGCGTGCGATTATTATTGTTCATATTATGTATATTCGGAGAACTCCATACGGCCGACGGTGGCGGTGATCCCACACCGGGACACTCCAAAACCACAGTGTCACCCGGCCTGGCAGTGACTTGAGTAGGCGGCTGCGCCAAGAAATATGGTGGAGTTCGATCACTGTAATCCACTCTCAAGTCGATACGTTGCGGTAATCGCACTTCCTGGCTCGTTATGGGATTCATGGCAGAACACGTATAATTACCCGAATCATTAACAGTTACATTGTTCAAAACCAACGCTCCATTCACTTCCGATTGTGGTATTTTATCATCATTACGATAAAAACTCCAAATAGCCGCTGGATTGGAAGAGACCGTGCCGCAACGGAGTAGTATACAATTCTTGGGCGCCACATTCCAACGAATGGCATTGCGTGAATAGCCATTGGAATTGTCAATGGATATAGAGACGAGAGTTAAACTAGCCGATAGCGATGCGATTGCCGCTGAACCATACCAGGCGACACATTGATAGTCACCCAGGGACTCGGGTTGGACGACAATGCGCAACATGGAGATGCGGTCCTCATTGGTGATGTTGTAACCGTTCTGTAATAATATAAAGAGGAAGAAAGGAAGATATGATTATTTTCTTTCATATCTTTTTGGTTTTAATCAAACTTCTTAAGGCTTGATCAAACTTCATAGGATTTCTTAAAGGTTTGATCTTAAGGTTTCATCAAACTACTCTATATTTGTTCAAACTACATCCAATTCAAGTGTTACGAAGTTGGGACAAATTGATCAAACTTCGTATGATTACGAAAAGTTTTGATCTTAAGGTTTCATCAAACTACTATAGACTTGTTCAAAAAACTTCCAATCGAACTGCTCCCAAGTTGATACAACAGATTATAGATTTTTTACTATCTTCAGTCACACAGCTCAATTATTGGGGGACATAAGAACTGGGTAACCCGATTTCGGGTTTGTCGAACTACGTAGCATTACATCGAACCTTTTTCAATACCCCAGACTGACCCTCACGAATATAATCTACATGTTCGATATGGCTATTATGTTTGTGATTGCTATGTCCGGTCGCCTTAACCCTTTGGCGACCACAGGCAAGTATGATTGTCCTAGGGTTTTTAACACCTATAATTTTTAGGTAGGAGATAGAGCAAATGTATCCATGGGAGATTAGGGTAGCGGCAACAATAGTGTGATAGGCGTCAATTCTCCAACTGATCCGATTTGACCCCTATGAGCCATAAAAGTGGGTCAAAAAGTGGTCTTAGTTCAAAGGGATACAACGGGTCGAAAAAAGGAGACCACGTTGGGGAAACGTCAGGTACGGTTGAGTCCATACTTTACCTTTTACAAATTATATATGGTCGAATATCAACGTGTTTACATGGACGGAGCAAATGTTTGCCAAGTATGTTCGCCTATCACTAAAATGTAAAAAATTAACAAAAAAAAATTGTGTCCAATTTTTTGCTGTGTAGCTATTATATAATAATCCAAAAAATTAAATCGCTTCGGCCGAAAATATATGGTTGTCAAAGGGTTAATTGAACTAGCTCGATAACTAGTGAATGATTTCGAGAACCTGTGAACGAGTTCGACCCAAACCTGGAGAATGTCACAACATGACAATCGTGAACATAATCGCCACGTCAAGAATTAAAATTATGTTGGTTAGGGTCATGTGTGGTCATCCTAACTAATGGACCTGTACCGAACAAGTTAGATCCAACTCTAGGCTGATCTAATTTAGAGTTGTATACTTTATGAACTATGTATAGAAATCATTGTGGAAGTTCCGATTATGTTCGTAAGGGTTAAGTCCGGGCAGCTTAACTGAACGAGTTCGAGAACTAGTGACGAGTTGGACCCAACTCTAATCTGATTTTGGATGTGCCGATTACGTTTGAAGGCCCGGGATCGATCCCTGCGCTGATCACATTACATTTCTTTCGACGGCGGTCACCACGCTTAGTGAAAGCGACACTATCGAGTATTTAGCCATGAAAAAGCTTCTCAATATACCGTTCGGAACCGGTGTAAAGCTGTAGGTCGCAATCAATGAGTGTAAACCTAGAAAGCGCACAGCTCTCTGGTTGTGAGAAGCTCTCCCCAATCCCTTCATGAGATGTAATGGGAAACAATTTTTATTTTTATATTTTTATGTCTGGGCTCCTTACCGGAAAGACCCCGGGAACTATTGCACGAGTTGCGCACCCAACACTATCTGGTACTCTACCTCGCAACTACTGGAAGTTTGATCAAACTTGCTTCAAAAACTTTATATACTATATACATAAGTATGTATGCATGTACGTTAAATTGTACTTACCTCCTGGGACAAATATGTAAATCGACTGCCATCTACTGTCCGATTGCTGGAGTGACGAAATTTCCATTCTAAACGATCTGGAGCTAAATTCATTTCACACTCAAAGACGACTTCATCGCCCTTTGGAGCCACTGCCGATTCTGGAGACCGTACAACATGGACTCCCAAGGTAGGGGGTTGTGAAGCCGCCGAAACACTTATAACAAAGATGGAAAGGGTTATCACAGCCTTTGTGATGACAGTCGTAGAACCTGATGATGGAAAAGTCCATGCTGATGACAGGAGTGACGATGTCTTCTTAACACTAGACGACAGTGATGTGCAGCAGCAGGTGTTTCTATGAAATGTTGTCGGCATTTTTAAAGACGTCACTCGAAAGATGGCAGAATTGCATAAATTGTGTATTACAGCTTTAAATTCCAATTACATTTATACTGCAAAGATATGAAAGAAGAAGAAAAAATATAATTGAAATCCATTAAATTATTGTTACATATTCGAACATCTGTCCATTGCCCAGAATGATGGCTATAAAGCAAATCCCAAGGAGAAGGCAAACAAAGAAACAAAATCAATTCATTGGCCATAAATCAAATAAAACGGCCAAGTTGTCATTAAAAGAATTGGAAAACATAACGACAGCAACATGGGACGTACTACGTGCAATAATCGCCATTATCAATCCTATCCCCTTCTCCCTTTACAATGAAACATTCCAAAGTAAATATGAGTTTTTGCAAACCCTGCAATTGGGGACCCCACCAACATGCAACAAGTTGCCGATCCCGAACTGACTTGGTCACTTTTTCAGCGACTGTTAATGTTGTTTGTGTTACTTTTTTGAAATTTATTGCTAGATTTAGCCAGGATAACATTCGGACCCAAAGTTTGTTTGTTTGTCGTATTGTTGGAACCACCAGCAAAACATTCAACCAAGTATTGATCAATAAATATGCTTTGGAACACCAGACAACAACATTTTTTCACATTGATTATAAATATTCCTGTTCGTTCCTAAAGGGATGCCTCACACAAACCATGGCATTGCCACAATTTCCAGTGGCACAGCATGTGTTCAAGTTGCCTCCACAACGTTACATACCATGGGCATTATCAACTAGTTTTCTATTTTGGAAGTGGAGTTGTGGATTCAATTCATTTTGATTTCACTCTTAATTTACGACTGAGCGCAATCGAACATCCCCAGGAGGGGAGAGGGGGGAGACAGGTTTGAACACGAAAAAAAAATCAAAAAAAAACAACCTGTTCGCAGCAATTTTACTCTTTACCATCTTCGACATGGAATCGTAAATCTGAGTTTAATTTAAGACATTAATTTGAATTGACTGGGGATTCAAACAAACATTATTATTTTTAAAATATCTGTTATCTTGGAAACATCTATCACCTTACAACCAAAATTAGTTAGATCAAACCTAATTCAAGCAAATTGTAAATCTCGACAATCATTTAGATATTAGAAAACTCAAAAAATTGATTTTAATATGCATAGTTTTCATTAATCTGTAACTTCTGGTTGCAACTACAACTTGTTGGATCAAACCAAATTCAAACTAGATTAGAATCATGAAAATGCATTTGAAAACACAAACAAATTACTATATTGTTCAAAAAATATTCATCAAACATTTTGCAACCACAACTGGCTTGTTCAAACCTTCCCCAAACAAAATAAGTATACACAAACACAAATGCTTCCAAACACCCTCACCAACCAAACAAAATGTCTCACTTATTGCTATTGATTTGAAAATAAGTTTCACTTAACTTTAACCAGACTGCTTGCAACCACAACCCGTTCTATCGAACATAGTCCCAACTGAATAAATATCTCGAAAATTAGATGTTAACAACCCTAAATACTTCTCACTGTGGTTTGCCAGATAGTTTTCATTAAACTTTAACCAGACTGCTTGCAACCACAACCGGTTCGATCGAACATAGTCCTAACTGAATAAGTATCTCGAAAATGTATTAGATGTTCCCAATTCTAAAACATCTTTCACTATTGTTTTCGGATATTTTCATTAAACATTAACCAGACTGCTTCCAACTACTAACGGTTCCATCAAACTTAGTGCAAACTACATTAGGACTTGGAAATACCTAAGAAATCGTTAAAACCAAAAAGTTGGTTACTTTTTGGCATTGTTTTTGAAATAGTTTTCATGACTGATCAGGCTGTCTGTAACCCCAACTGATTTGATCAAACCCTGTCCAACCTAATTTAGAACAATCATGGAAAACAATTTGATGCAATAAAACCAGAAAA
Source organism: Phaonia tiefii (assembly GCA_963931995.1). Taxonomy (NCBI): domain Eukaryota; kingdom Metazoa; phylum Arthropoda; class Insecta; order Diptera; family Muscidae; genus Phaonia; species Phaonia tiefii. The sequence continues at coordinate 9,143,169 of OZ008370.1, forward strand.
ATTTTTCACTTCTCACTATTGTATTTAAGTTACATGTTATTAAACTATAACATCAGTGGTTGCAAAAACACATTTGGTTCGAACAAACTAAACAAGAGTCTTGAAAATGTTTCCATTTGTTTTTTTTTTCATCAAACTTTAATCGGTCCGTTTGTCAAGACTACTAATTCCATCGAAGGTAATCCAAACTAAATTTTAATCTTGAAAATCCTTTAGAAATCATATAACCCAAATTTTGCTTCATTTCTCACCATACGTTTTAAGATAGTTGTTATCCAACGTAAACCAGACTGTTTGCAACTACAAACAGTTCGATCAATCCTAGTCCAGACTAAATTTGGATCTTAAAAATCCCACAAAATATTAGAAAAACCACAAAGTTTTTAAAATTTTTTAAGACAGTTTTCATTTAACTTTAACAAGACAGTTTGCAACCATTAATAGATCGATCAAACCTAATCCAAACTAGACTTGTGCCGAAATCGTTCACTAGTTTTCGATCTTGTTCATTTAAGGTGTCCGGACATATCAACCACGAACTTATTCGCCATATCGAACATGTGCCATCAGTTCGTGAGGGTGGTGTCTGGTCACCCTAAATGAACTATATAGTTCGTGAACTATCCAACTTAGCCCAAACTACATTAGGATCTTGAAAATCCTTCAGAAATCATAAAACCCACAAAGTTGTTGACTTTTTAAAGTCAGATTTCGTTTATATTTAACCAGACAGCTGCAACCACAACTGGTTAGTCCAAACTAAATTTGAATCTTGAAAATCCTTTGAAACCCAAAAATGATGTACTTCTCATCATTAAACTTTGTTATCTAACTTTAATAAGACTATTTTGCAACCACAATTGGTTCAAAGAAACTTAACGCAACCAAAATAAAAGAGTTTTGGAAATATTTCCATAAATGCCAAAAAATATTTTTTATCACGTTTGACAACACAAACGAAACTAAATTAGAACTAAATCTTGAAAATTCTTCATAAATTATATAATCCAAAAATTGTTTCACTTCTCACTAGAGTTGGGTAGTTCATGAACTAGATAGTTCACTTAGGGTGACCAGACATCACCCTTACGGACGTAATGCACATGTTCGATACGGCGAGTATGTACGTACTTGTTATTTCTGGGCACCTTAAATGAACGAGTTCGAGAACTAGTGAACGAGTCCGACACAAGTCTACTTCTCACCACGGGTTTTAAAATAGTTGTTTAACACGTTAACCGGTCTACGATATTTGCAGCTACAACGCGGTTGATCAAACCTAGTTCAAACTTAGTTAAGATCTTGAAGATCACTCAGAAATTATAAAACCTCAAAACAATTTTCCACTTTTGTCAGATAGTTTTGATATAACTTTAACCAGACAAGTGGTTCGATCAAACTTATTTCAATCTGAATCAGAATCATAAGCGCACTTCGACATCATAAACTTTCTTTCTTTTTTACTTGTTACCATTAATTTTTAGATATTTTGCAATTAACTTTTACTGTTTGCAACCCCAACTAGTTGGATTCAACTAAGTTCAAACTACTAATTAAGGTGAGAGTAATACAATCCATTGCGGTTTATGACTCACGCGGAATTTCGCGAAATGATTGATGCATTTATATTGTACTCCGTAACGAAATCCAGTTTTTTTCTAAGAACAGGGTTTGAAGTTGTCACAGATAGTTGGACAGTCTCGTTAAGGCGCACTAATCAGGACGGCTTTCAGTCGAATTTTGTTGAAAACAATTCTCGGGTCTTTAAACTCGATAGTTTTACCTTCAATTGGCAAAATGGTAGATGCCGATCACGCTAGTCATTGCACCACCGATGACCATTCATTCTAACAAGTTAAATAAATCCAAATTCGTAAAATTGGTTCGAACTTGTTCACTTGAGTTGTATCACATGATCTCGAACTTGTTCAATTCGGGCCCGAGTTGAGTAGTTCATGAACTACATAGTTCATTTAGACATGACACTCACAAACATAATATACATACATGTTCGATATGGCGATTACGTTCGTTATTGTTATGTCCGGCCACCTTAAATGAACGAGTTCGAGAACTAGTGAACAAGTTCGACACAAATTTACTTTCAATGTTGCACAAATAGTTGACGTGTCTATAAAAACATAAAATGGTTTCCCATTACATCCCATGCAACGATTAGGGAGAGCTTTTCACAACCAGTCAGCTGTGCGCGTCCTAGTTTTACACTCACTGATTGGGACCTACTGTTTTCCACCAGTTCCGAACGGTATTTTGAGAAGTTCTTTCATGGCTAAGTACTCGATAGTGTCGCCGCCACTAAGCGAGGTGACCGCCGTCGAAAGAAATGTAAGGTGGTCAAAGTCAGAGCACTTGTCTATACCCTGCATAATTCAAGAAGTTTGACCTGAAGTTGGATGGTAGTTTGATGCCTCGATATTTTGGTATTTATTGTCAAACTGTTTGAATTCTTGTCATGAATGAATAAATGTCATTAAGGTAAATTTTTCCTAGAATTAACTTAACGTTTCTTTACCCCTGAATAGACTACTATTTGTTTGATTGCGGTTGTAGCCAAAGTTTGAAGCTACCTAATTAGTTGTTTAACGCTTTTTGTGATGGGTTGCAATAGATAGTGACACTTGTATCAATTCAATGGCTTCTGTAGAGGAAAAATTTCATAAATTTTTGTTAACTTCCTGTATGATTGACACATTCAGGTAAAGATATGATAAAGGTATAATTTTGTTGCATGGTGAAGTGATGATCTTTGATCGATAAACCAAAATCGGGTGAGTCTCTTTTATTTAATGATGCCAAATTCCTGAGAAAAATATTTTCATAAATCGTCTACAATATTTTATGGCAATTTGAAGGCGTTTTTTTTTTTTTGTTGTGGTGGCAAATAATTTATATGGACGTTTTCTAACCCCGGACAAAAAAACAAAAACTGAAATCCAATCAAAATAATGACGGTTCAAAAAAACAAACCCAAGAGCTTCTCAATAATAATAAAAGAATTCCTTACTAAAGATTGAAGTAGCAAAAAATATTCTGAAATTGAGGTGGTCAAAAGGGAATCTAAAGTCACACCAAACAACATCAACTTTGGCAACATCATCAATTGTCACACACGCATGCGCAGGCGCAGCGCCTTCAGCTGATGACGATCATCAGTTTATAACGTTTGGTTAAAGCGGTAGAACGAGATCGATAGTAATGATCTGAGTGCAGGGATGTTAAGGAGTTTTTTTGATTGTTGATTTTCTTTTTGTATGATACTTTGCCTTTGGCAGTTTGATGACTGTCGGAACTGCCATTCATGTGCAGTCATCGAAATGATTTTCTGCTTTGGTTTACCAATTCAAATGGGGTCCACCGATCGGGCCGGTAAATGTTACAATTGTTAGCATCATGATCGTCATCTTGAAGAGTATATGTCTGCCATTCTTCTAGCTGTCACTGGGTTAAAACATCCATCCTTTTTGTTACTTGGCCTTAAGATCTCTGGCCATCACCAGTAATGTCAGTGTCTCAGCAACATCAACATCACCATCATCATCAGACTCTGCATGTTGGTCATCTGCCGCTGCTGCTGCTGCTTGATGATCTTCAGTTCCATCTTATAAATTCTGATAGTTGATGCTTCATTTTAGAATTCTTCAAGATGTAGTAGCTCCAGTTTAGATGGAATTTTTTCTTTTGTATTTAAGCCGCCTTTAGCATTCAAAAAAGAAAACAAAAAACCAAAAAATCGAAACCAAAACGAAATGGGACGAAAGAAAGAACTCTTGTTTTAATAGCCCAATAAGAATATATTACATACATAACCCGACATATGTGTGTCCATACATATATTATTGCTCAGCTAAACAGTCTGTCCTTTTGCTCCAAAACAAAAAAAAATCCAAAAAAAACTTGACAATCCGCATTAAAAGACTCGCTTATATTCTCCGTTTATACTGTACGCGTTAAAGTGCAGAAAATGTTGAAAACATTATCGTTTTTATGTTCTACTGGGTCCTTTGCCATTGTCTTGATTGTAATTCTTGGCAGCACAAAAAAACCCCAACGCTTTTTCAATGCCCACTCGCGCTCGAGATACAGATGCAGATGCAGATTTGAAGATACTTATACTGTCCTCATACTCGGCTCATAGGCACATTATTATTGTTGTGGCAATATTGTTAAGATGCGTATCAGACATCCATCGGAAAACATGTATAGTTGGTTTTGTTTTAGCTGCCGAAACAGAGATATAAATTCTAAAGCAATTAAAAAAAGTACTAAAATTGTACTTTTTGGTACATTGTTTTGTACTCTAAAAGATTTACATCTTTCTTGAAACCTCTTACCGTAGGAGAACGAGAAGGTGTAACATACTATCATCGTGAAATCACAACATTATTCTTCCAGCAACTTAGTACTGAATTTGCAAATCCTGATAAAGTCTTGCGGAAAAGTTTTTAATGGGACAAAGTCCTCAAGGTCGGAGTGAGTCTGGAATGTCTACAAAATGCAACTGAAAGAATATAAGAAAGCGTTAAGATCTGCAAAGAGAAAGTCTTGGAGACATTTCTCCGAAGTCATTGAAAATGCGTCTAAAACTTCCAAACTGCTTCAAATCCTCTCGATATCTGAAGAGCCGAAAAGGGGTATGGCGATATAGAGTAATGAATCGTTAGACCTCCTGCTTAATACACACTTTCCTGGAAACAGGTCCGAAGACAAAAGGTCGGACTCACCGAACAACCACGTGATCTCGCACGTTGCGGGAAATATAAGGAGAGAATAAACACTACACTTGGCAATAGGAAGTCTAAAGCCCTATAAATCACCTGGCTCCGCCGGCATAGCCACCAGTGGAGTTTCGAGGTTGGCTCCCTGGTTACTGAACCATTAAACGAACTGCATCACGACATCCTATATTCCAGTTAAATGGAGAAAATACAAGCGGGTATTTATTCCGAAAGCGGGGAAATCATTGCATATTAATCCAAAGGACTTTAGACCAATCAGTCTCTCAGCTTTCCATCTAAAGACACTGGAGAGATGATTGGCTCATATCTACGAACGACTATAGGTAATTCTCACGTGTCCACATGCCAGCATGCTTACAGGAAAGGCAAAACAACGGAAACCGCTCTGCTTGCTCTAGTGAGCTTTGTAGAGAAATCTATCCACATAAGGAAATACACTCTTGTCGCATTTGTCAATATAGTGGGTGCGTTTAACATTTTCGATAAAATGTAAGTGGTTTCCCATTATATCCCATGATGGAATTTGGGACAGCTTCTCAAAACCAGTGAGTTGGGCGCTTTCTAATTCTATACTCACTGATTGGGACCTACAGTTTTTACACCGATTCTGAACGGTATTTTGAGGAGCATTTTCATGGCTAAAGATTCGATAGTGTCGCCGTCACTTTGCGAGATGAGAGCCGCCAAAAGAAATTGATGAAAGTTAGAGCAGGGATCGAATCCAGGATGTCATGTAGAAGAGGTGCGCTCACTAACCATTGCACCACCGACACCCACACCGCCATATTCTCGTTAAAAAAAAAACGGATCGATAAAACGGTTCTGTCAGCACTTTCGATAAAAATTGGTTCTGTCAGCACTTTGTGTTGACCAGGGGATTATAAACTTGATCCATGAATTGCTTACAGGCGCATAACCTCGACCCTGGGACATACGATCTTAACTGGAAATGTAAATAGAGGATCACCCCAATGGGTAGTCTTATCACCACTCCTCTATAATTCAGCACTGAATTGTGGTATGCTACAGCTGGAGGGATTAGGTTGCCCAGTTGTAGCACAAACTGACGACCTGTCAATTGCAGTGTAGGGAAAATAATATTGCGCTGCAGAACATAATCAGGAGACTCTCTAAGTGGCTCACGGAGAATGAACTGGATGTAAACCCAGAGAAACCCGAGCTCGTCCACTTTACCAGGAAACAGAAGGTTCGTATATTCATCCCCATAAAGTAATCTTATACCTAAAGTAGCCACTTCTCTCAGTAAATTTGCGACATTAGGTTTAATTGCATATGAACGTTGCATGTTGAAAAGTATTGATTTAATAATAGCAGATAGAGGCATTAGTTCAAAACAACCAAGAAGAAAACAGCAACAGAATTTCGTTTTGTGTATTAACATTTTTGTGTTATATACATATGTTACATATGGCTTGAACGCCCCTTAACCATATCGGTTCATTTTACATGTTCAACAATGAGAATGGAATATGACTCCCAGTGTTATCACAAGGGTCCTCATTGGACTAAGTGTGACAAATGTGACAGCCAATTCTACCTAATCCAACCTAATATAGTACTACTTGGAAGTTGCATCAAACCAGATATGTTATACAAACGTGTTGGATCAATCAAAAAATTTGTCTGAGAAAAAGTACCTGCGTAACCCAGAACGCTATATTGGGAATGAATCAGGGTTGTGAACTGTTCATAAAATGTGAAAAACTCCGACCTCAGCTCCGCAGTTTTACAAATCTGAACTCCGACTCCAGCTGCGACTCCAACTCTACAAAGAAATTGTTTAATTGTAAGAAGCAATACGTGCGCGTTGTTGAAATGAACCAGTGGTTTATAATTCTGAATTGTCAACTTCGTCTCCAACTCCACAAGTAAAACAAAAAAAAATAATGTCCCAGATGACAGCTGTCAAATTTCAGAGCTACCACTTTCGCAAAAAAAATACCACAAAGTGTAGACTTGTGTCGAACTCGTTCACGAACTCGTTCATTTAAGGTGCCCGGATATAAGAATCACGAACGTAATCACCACATCGAACATGCGCATTATGTTCGTTACGGCGATGTCTGGCCACCCTAAATGAACTATATAGTTCATGAACTACCCAACTCTAACAAAGTGCAAGTTTTAATGAGCGAATTGAACCAGACTTTAGTTAATAATCTTTAGTTGTAGTTAAAGTTGTAGTTCGATTAAGGTTTGAAGTTTATAAAAGAAGTTTACAAATTCTTTAACCCTAGAACGTCATCCTTATTTTTTGTACACTAACGTCATTCTTCGTCATTTTGACTACGACCGGTTTCAAGACGCTACGAATAATATCGTGAGCAAAATTGGGAACCAAAATTAACGTTATTTGTTTATTTAGTTAATTTTTAACTAAAATTCAATAAAAAACAGTTTGAAAACGACTACTCCTATACGAAAAATCAGGGCAAAACAAACGAAAAAACATATTTAAGCTCGAAAATAAAATCGAGCGTCGTCGTTTTGACGAAGGATGATGGTGCAGGGTTAAACAAGATTTGTTAAACCTGTTTGATTGGGCGTTCTTGATTGTAACCAGTTTTATGTTGTAGTTCGATTGAAGTTTCTAGATTGAGCAATAAGCGTGAGCAATAGAGTTGGGTAGTTCATGAACTACATAGTTCATTTAGGGTGACCAGACACCACTCTCACGTATCTAATGCACATGTTCGATATGTCGACTGCGTTAGTGATTGTTATGTCCGGGCACCTTAAATGAACGAGTTCGAGAACTATTGAACGAGTTCGACACAAGCCTAGTGAACAAAGAAGCCTTTGAGTTGTACTAGAGTTGGGTAGTTCCCGAACTATATAGTTCATTTAGGGTGACCGAACTCGTTCACTAGTTCTGGAACTCGTTCATTCTAGGTGCCCGGACATAAAAAAAATGGTGTCCCATAACATCCCATGATGGGATTGAAGAGAGCTTCTCACAATCAGCGAGATGTGCGCTTTCTAGTTTTTTTTACACTCACTGATTGGGACCTACAGTTTTACACCGGTTCCGAACGGTATTTTGAGAAGCTTTTTCATGGCTGAATACTCAATAGTGTCGCCATCACTAAACGAGGTGACCGTCATCGAAAGAAATGTAAGGTGGTCTGAGCAGGGATCGAACCCACGATCTCATGTAAAGAGCCGCGCACACTAACCATTGCACCACCGACGGCCACGCCCGGACATAACAATCACTAACAAACTCGCTATATCGAACATGTACATTATGTTTGTGAAGGGGATGTCTGGGCGCTTTAAATGAACTACGAGCTTCAAGATCTATCCAACTCTAGATCATACCACTATTAAGTTGTAGGCCTATGAGTTATAGTTCGATTACAGTTTAAAGATTTCCAACATTCGGGAGTGTTGTGTTATTACACTAAAAGGGAAGGAGTTCGAGATCAAGTAAACGACTTAAAGGTTTGGCAAACGAATTGGAAGCAACTCTAGATTATTTTCAAACCACTTTAAGTTCGATGCTTTTAGGCTGCAGTTCGATTAAGGTTTGAAATCTATAAAGTATGTGTGATTACAAATTATTAAAGTGCATACCACTCTTAAGTTTGAAACTTTAAGGTTGTAGTTCACTTGAGGTTTGTAGATTTTAAAAGAACTTGAGTTAAGAATTTTTTGAATATAATTTTATTAGTTATATTTGATCACACCACTATTAAGTTTGAAGCTTAATATTTATAGTTTGATCACATTTTGAAAACATCGTAAGAAGTTTGATTAAGATTTCCTTAGCAACTCTTTGTTATTTTTTACATTTTATGACAATTCTGATTATAGTTTGAATTGAGAAAATCTTAATTTATCCCAATCAACTTCTTATGGCAATTAATTTTTCATGTTTTTGTCTTGACCGCGAGAGAGGGAAAGAGTTAGAGAGGGGCGAAAAGAACGCCAAGTCCTTACGTCCAACTTGGTAAATGGCTACAAATGAGGCGTGCATATATGCAAGTTCAACTGCATGTTTGAGTTGCTATAATTGACGCCATTCGTTGGCTCTAAATGTTTCGATTCGTCTGTCTGTGTGTCGACGATGGTGCACAATAATCAAAGGCTTTAGCATGATTTACATTTGGTGATCCTTCGCTCATGTTACTGTGGACCTGAGCTGTTGTCGGTCAGTGTTGCTGTTGCAGCTGTTAATGTTGATGCTGTGCGTGCTTAATTTGACTGAGTCCATTCGAACAAAAAAAATATCCAGTCGTTACGTTTTTTGCCCCATTCAGTCTGAGATCGAAATATGCAAATTCTGATTCTGTGTTTTCTTTAACAAGAAATAAAAACTAATAATAATAATAATAAATGGAAACCAGAACATGCGTTCATGTTAACACATACAATAATGGATTTTATGACCACTTTTCGAAAGTTGTTGGTCAAATGGCCAACGTAGAGTTTTTATGGTCAACAAGACTATTGGCATGAATCATATTGGAGTAGGAGATCCCAAATTACGAAAATCATAAAATTATTGTAAGGAAGCGAAGTTTTTTATTTTTTGGCTGACGATGATGATGGTTTAAAAGTAGTTTAATATTCATGCCAATAAAACTATGGTTCTTACACATGTTATCGATAAATTTTCAAAAATCATCGTTTTGCTTAAGATTTTTACGAGTTTCGAAGTTTTCTGATTCGCTTTTGCTACTCATGTTTATCTATATTTCTTATAAGACCAGTGTTCGTTTTGGTTTTTCTTCTCCTTAAGAATTTCGAATATACATGTCATAAAATTTAATTACTTTCCGTAACAAGAGTTTCATTCTTGCGCAAAAGGATATGATTGTTGCCTTTTCTTGGCCAACATCAAACTTATGATTTATGAAGACACTGCAGAAGGAAATGACTAAAGGAATTTAAAATCCAAAAAAATATGAGAAATGTTAATTATACCTTGGGTCACTACACAAAAGTGAAGAGTATGATCAGTTAAGGGGGTTAAAAAAATCCAAAGAGTATCGAAGAAGATTTAGAAGCCCTAAAATTGATGTCAAATCCGTATCACACTAAACCTCTCAACTAGAATTGTGTGGAACTCATACACTAGTTCTCGAACTCGTTTATTTAAGGTGACCGGGCATAACAATCACGAACATTCTCGCGCATCGACCATGTGCATTATGTTCGTGAGGGTGATGCCTGGTCACATTAAATGAAGTATATAGTTCATGAACCACCATCTCTACTCTCAACCGTCCAATTATTAGATACTTTGACCAGATCCATTGTGTCTCGTTATTTACATTATCGCATCAAAAATGTTGACTTACAGCAAGTTGGTTTACATTGGTTGATACGAACATCATGTGTTGCATATATTCAGATAGAAGGCTTTGAATAATCTACAAGTGATACCTGACAATATTTGAACGTGGTATCAAACAGAACCGGATTCATTTTCAAACCCAGGACAACAATTCTTTGTGTATTAGAGTTGGGTAGTTCATGAACTACATAGTTCATTTAGGGTGACCAGACACCACTCTCACGTATCTAATGCACATGTTCGATATGTCGACTGCGTTAGTGATTGTCATGTCCGGGCACCTTAAATGAACGAGTTCGAGAACTATTGAACGAGTTCGATACAAGCCTATTGTGTATACGTAATGTTTTTGACCATTCTCACCCTCAAACGGTTGTATCAAACTACCATAGAACTTCTCCAGAACCACTAGAGTTCGCTACAAGTCAGCATCAAACGTTTGTTTCAAACTATCATCAAACTTCTCCCGAACCAGAAGAGTTCGGTATAAGTCAGTATCAAAATTTTTTATTAAACTACCATGGAACTTATCTTATTATACAGTTCGGTCTACTTCAGCATCAAACCGTTGAATCAAATTAATGTCGAACTTCTCCCGAACCAGTAGAGTTGGGTCCAACTGGATCACACGATCCACACGATTAATTTAGGGTGACCAAACATTACCGTATCGAACATAATCAACATGTTCGAGAATATAGTCGTGATTGTTATGTTCGGCTACAGTAAATGAGCGAGTTCTGGAACTAGAGAACGAGTTCGACACAAGTCTATTCAGAATGCTTTTATGATTCTCAGCATCAAACGGTTGCATTAAACAGTCATCGAACTTCTCCTTTACCAGTAGACTTCGGTATAACTCAGCATCAAACCGTTGAATCAAATTACCATCGAACTTTTCTCGATCCAACAGAGTTCTCGATCCAATAGAGAACTATGTAGTTCATTTAGGGTGACCAGACATGACCATCACGATCATAATCTACATGTTCGATATTGCGATAACGTTCGTGATAGAGTTGGGTAGTTCATGAACTACATAGTTCATTTAGGGTGACCAGACACCACTCTCACGTATCTAATGCACATGTTCGATATGTCGACTGCGTTAGTGATTGTTTTGTCCTGGCACCTTAAATGAACGAGTTCGAGAACTATTGAACGAGTTCGATACAAGCCTAGTTCGTGATTGTTATATCGGGGCACATTAAATGAACGAGTTCGAGAACTAGTGAACGAATTCGAAACAAGTCTAATTATATTCGCGAGGGTGATGTCTGGTCACCCTAAATTTTTTTTTTTTTTTATTTTACAGTTTTTTATTTACAATCTGTCTTAGACAATAAGTAAATTTAGTAACAAAGATTTAAGGAACCTAACAGGAATAGAGAGCTTTCAATAAAACTTTCTATTATATACTACACAAAGTTATATAAATATGTATATACGTATGTAAGTACATACAAATTACAAGTTAATATCTTTAAGAATTTACAAATTTATTTGGTAGGTCAAGAACGTGAGTTCTTTTAAGTCTTCTTATTGCTAAACTGTTGTCCGTAAGGTTTATTGCTAAGTTGTTCTTATGGTTATGATGTCTATTAATATATCTGCTGCTAAAGAGGTTTATTTCATCTTTTACAAATGGAATATTGAGATCTTTATGAATATCAGCATTAGTGACATAAAAGGGCGCGTTAACTATGCTTCGCAATGTTTTCGACTGGTATCGCTGTAAAATTTCAATATTAGAGTGGCTTGCTGTTCCCCATAGTTGAATGCCGTATGTCCACACAGGTTTTAATATAGCTTTGTAGAGTCGTACCTTGTTTTCTAAGCTTGTGTGAGACTTTCTTCCTAAAAGCCAGTGCATTCGTTTAGTTCTTAAATTAAGTTGTTGTCGTTTTGCTTTAATGTGGTTTTTCCATGTCAATCTGCGGTCTAAGTGCAAGCCAAGATACTTCACAGAATTGCTTTGTGGAATAACTGAGCAGTTTAACGAGACCTCAGGGCAGTCTTCTTTCCTTAATGTAAAAGTAACTTGTACTGATTTTTGAGCGTTAACTTTTATTTTCCAGCGACGAAACCAAGCTTCGATAAGTCGAAGCTCAGATTGTAAATGCTGAGAGGCCTGCAATCTTGAAGAGCTTGATGCTATAATAGCTGTGTCGTCAGCGTATGTAGCCACTGTTACGTCACCCTAAATGAACTGTATAATTCATGAACTACCCAACTCTAATACAAATTTTCAGTTGGTTTGATCATACATCAGCTAACAGTTTGGATCATATCTTTGGCTTGTGGCTACATGCTTGGGAAGTCCGTTGGACATGGGTCCACACTTTTACTACGTCTCCAACTCGTTCACTATAGAGTCCGCGGCGTAACATTTAGTTATACAATGTCTGTCAGGAATAAAGATTATGTTCGTTAGGGTTTCGTCTCTGTACTTCTATTGAACCATGAGTATAAAGTTTATGAACTTCAAAACTCTATTCCGTAGGAGATATACGATTTGCTAAGTTCATTTCAACTTAACTGTCTGATTGGGTTTGAAATCAGTTTGATCATACTACTTGCTGTCTGAAGGACTTAAGAGCGTTGCAAGTACTCGTAAGTTAGGTGGATTTAGGTGAGTTACTTTGTTTCTAAATTGTCTGTATTGTGTGTATGTGGTAATGGTTTCAAGGAGTTTGATCATACCACTGGCGGTTTGAAGCCAGTTTGATCAAACTACTAGAAGTTTGATGCGACCTTACTGGGATTGCTGGAACCTAAATCGTTCTTTTTTAAAGTATGGTAAATACCAGTCGACTTTCTTCATATTATCTCTGTATTCCAACGGCGTTTTAAGCGAAAACAATTTTTGGAATTTCATTGCTACAAGTGGACATGCTGTTACGAATATAAAATTAAAAATTAAATGAATGCTGCTGGAGCATCATAATCAACGCTTTAAACACTTTTTTAAAGCACAAAACAAAAATGTAAAAAATATTGCAACCTCAGCTAAACTCAAATGACGACAAAAGCCCTATCAGATGTTCGATATTGCCATGGCGGGACACAACAGCAGCAGCAGCAGCCGTCACAAAAAGGGCGCTTTAATGTCTTAAAGCTTCGCTTTACATTTAATAAGAAACGCAGAACAAAAAGGAAGAATTCGCTAAACTGGATTGCGCGCTCGCTGGTCCACCATCAATAACAACAAGTGGCATTGACTTTGAGACTTGAAAAGGCCAAGATTGACGACGACGACGAAGACGCCTCTTTGGGTATAGGCAGCCAAAAGCAGCAGGTAATGATTTTAAACGTATTCCAGTCATTTCGGTGGTTAGTCATACCATCATCACAAAGAGGGTACATTGGGGATACAGGGTTAGAGCAAAAAAAAAAAAATAAGAGTTAAAACCCGTGTTACTCTTTGGACCAAAAAACTATAGCAAAACTTAAGAAAGCCAACAACACACAATGACTTTGGTGATGATGATGACGACGTCCAAAGATTCACAATTGCCATTTGTGTTTGCATGGTTGGAAGAACGGACAGACGAACACTAGAGTGCTATGATAATGTCGTTGGGGCTGCTGTGTATGGGATGGGATGGGATAGTGGTGCTGGTGGTGATGGACGACGGCGGTGGCACTGATGATGATGATGTTGTTGTTTTGCTGGGTCTGTTGCTGTTGTAGAGCTGTTGATTTGCGGCGTATGTGGCTGCTTCAGCAGCACTTCATCAATTTTTATGTCTTTCACAAAAACAAAAAAAATATATATAAACCGAACATAGTTGTTATTGCAATTCTTTAAACGACGAATTGCAAACAGCTGCTTTAGAAATGATTCTTTTTTTGTGTAAATCACTTAACAACAACAACGTCAGCAACTTGCAACATAAGACAACAACAGCAGCAACAGTATTATTGGCATGTTGTGCCACTCTATATACTATAGAAACTACTGGCTATAAGTAGAGATTTCTGACCGCAGGTATGACCAACATCTAGGGCGTCAATTGATACTTATATTTATTCGATCTCTCACAACCCCGGGGGGTCAGGGACCTTACAAAACGAAGATAATATATTTCGTCAACCAGTTCGATCTTTCGCTTTATTTCTCCAGTTGGCAATTGACACACGTTGTATAATTATTTGCAGAAGACTCTTGAAATACCTTCAGACCCAACTTCAACGCCTTTAAACCAAAAGCAATTTGATCAAACACGCTTACACCATAGCTAGAACATAACACTCTCATAACACTCACTAACATAATCACCATATTGAAAATGAATAATATGTTCGAGAGGATCATGCTTTATTAAATTAAAGAAATTCCGATCTGTAGAATGTGTTGGACATCACTTACATTCGACTTGCGTCGAACTCGTTCACTAGTTGTCGAACTCGTTCACCTAACGTGCCCGGTCATAACGATCAACAACGTAATCTAGAGTTGGGTAGTTCATGAACTACATAGTTCATTTAGGGTGACCAGACACCACTCTCACGTATCTAATGCACCTGTTCGATATGTCGACTGCGTTAGTGATTGTTATGTCCAGGCACCTTAAATGAACGAGTTCGAGAACTATTGAACGTGTTCGACACAAGCCTAACGTAATCGCCATATCGAACATGTATATTATGTAGACTTGTGTCGAACTCGTTCACTAGTTCTCGAACTCAGTCATTTAAGGTGCCCGGACCGTGGCTTTAGGCCTGGAAAGTCAACTATCGACCAGATATTCACATTACTACAAATCCTGGGGAAACTGAAACGAAGAATTGTGCTTGCAAATAGGTGTTAATAGGTTATAGGCTAAGCAAGCTCTTCAGAAATAAGACGCTCTCTCGACAAACGAAGATCCCATGCTATCAGATTCTCATACCACCGGTATTGCTTTATGGCGAAGAATCCTGTGTCATATCGCATGCTGACGAAACAGTACTGGTAGTTTTCAAGAGAAAAATGCTTCGAAAAATATGTGGTCATTTAAAAGAGAACGTATAATTTGTATTCCGATATCGACGTGGTTATGAATCAGAATAACGACATTTCGTCGAATGGATCAGAATGCACCAATGCGAAAGGTATTAGAAGACGCACTCGAAGGACATCGACAAATCCAACGACCAAGACTTCGTTGGTAAGACCAAGTGGAAGATTGGCTTGGTGTTACCAACTGGAGAACAGCTAACGATCTAGCCGGATGGAGAAACATGGTTTTCTCATATTGTAAGGCCCTTGACCCCTCTGGGTTGTTTGGGGACACCTAAGTAAGTAAGATTGTATCAAACTACCATCAGACTTCAATTGACTTTGGCGGTTGCATGAAACTACTCGTACCATCAAACTGCTATCGCACAAGTAATCATCTTCTCGGTGATCGAACAAATTTCGACAAATATAAAAAATATTTAATTCAAACATCGTTGCTTAATCAAACTAGCATCAAACAATCCGTATTTAGAAGTCTTGCCGGTTGCATCAAACACTATCAAACTGCAATCGCATAAGGAAACTCAAAGCGAAATAACAAAAATATATTGGTGATGAAACAAATTTCGACAGATATAAAAAAAAATAAAACACAGACTAACTCGTTGTTTAATCAAACTAGCATCAAACAACTTCATTAGGTCTTGGAGGTTGCATCAAACTTCCATCAACTACAGAACTACGTTAAAACGAAGCGGAATGGTGAAAACTGCATTGAATGTTACTTAACCCAAAAAAAAATAAAAACAAAAAATATCATACCCAGCTATTGCATCAAACTAGAGTTGGGAAGTTCATGAACTATATAGTTCATATATAGTTCATGATTCACATGATCGATATGGTTAGTATTTTCGTGATTGTTATATCTGGGCACCTTAAATGAACGAGTTCGAGAACTAGTGAACGAGTTCGAAACTACTCTACTCGAATGGTACTTTAACCCAACAAATAATTAAATAGCGTCCAACACCATCAAACCAAGCTGTTGCATCAAACAAGAGTTGGGTAGTTGATGAACTATTAGGCTTGTGTCGAACTCGTTCAATAGTTCTCGAACTCGTTCATTTAAGGTGCCCGGACATAACAATCACTAACGCAGTCGACATATCGAACAGGTGCATTAGATACGTGAGAGTGGTGTCTGGTCACCCTAAATGAACTATGTAGTTCATGAACTACCCAACTCTATGAACTATATAGTTCATTTAAGGAAACCAGACAAAACCCTCATAAACATAATGGCGAGAATCTCCGTCATTGTTATATCTGGGCACCATAAATCAACGAGTGCGAGAACTAGTGAACGAGTCCGACCCAAGTCTACATCAAACTACCACCATCAACCATTTTAACAGTTTCAAATTAAAGTTCAGAGAAAATCTACAATATCGCCAACATTTTTGTGACTGTATTTTTTCGTGTCTTTTAGGTTGTTCCCTCCTGGACATTTTTCAACATTGTTTCTCCTCCTGAACGCTCTGTAGCTGTTTATTAAGTCCATTATTTTGAGATCTACTTTGTTGTGTTCTGGACAGCAAGTTCTTTTGGTTACCAGAACCATTCCCAACTGAGATGCAATAAGTGAAATGCTTGTTACCACCTTAAGTTAAAGATTTTGTTGTTAAATCATCGCCGCTTGCCAATTTCATCTTCCGTGCAAGATGCGGACGGCGACAGGAGGACGGACGTTAACACATGTGCCGGACTGGTGGCATACAGGACCATAGCCACCATATTGAATAGTCATTAACAACTCGTCATTTTAAATGATCAAACATAAAAATATGAACAGAAATATAATTGTTTTTTTTAGAGTTTTTTGTTTTTGTAATAATTTTTCTTCTTCAATAAAAGCGAAAAACACGAAAAATGCTCATCACTGAGAGTTTATTTGAGTCCCTTTTTCCCCCGGCCAGAAGAGGGAGGATCTAAAGCAGTTTTAATCACATTTTTATGATTTTTAAAACAGAAAGTCATTTAAATTTTAATTGGAAACAGAAGTGGGAATTTAAAAAAAAAATTGCATTAAAAAATCCTGCAATTTATCACACGTTGGGAGGGGAGGGGGGGGGGGGAAATAACTATAAAGTATAGAAGATTGATAAAACAAATCCACTCCACATTAAAGGTTGAATAAGCCTCAACTATTCGAAAAAAATAAAAAAATTGCTTAAATAAATTTTAGCGATTTTTTTGTTCAAAATAAATTACAACAAATTAGATATTAATACACAAACATATTACTTTACCTAAACAAAATTGAAGTAAAGTTCAAAATTATCAAACAAAAAAAATCGTTTATAAATTTTAAAAATTCGGCGATTTTTCGTTAAAATAATAATTTAAATATATTTGTAACAAACCAAAATATTTTAAAAAAAATCGTTTTCTGTAATAGGAAATAATGTATACGATCGGCACCAGGACTGGCTTTGTTTGTTGTGCAAGGTTTTTTTATAGTTGATAAGATATTTGATTTTTAAAAATTTTTTTTGAAAAAATCGCTAATTTCTATCGCGATTTTTTAAGAAAAAAAAAACCAAATACTATATTTTTTTTGTTGAGAAAACATTTCAGTTTACAAATACTTAAGTTGATTTTAATTGGATTATTAAATTGATTTCTTTATGAAAATAAAATGAAAAATAAATTTAGCGATTTTTGAGATCTTTTTCCAGAATTTAGTGAATTAGTAATTTTAAATTTCTACCCGTTTCGTTGTAGTTTATTTCCCAGAGTTTTCAAAAATGTCAACTAGTAAAAGTCGCCAATATTAGTTTTAGCGATTTTTTTTATTCTAAATACCAAACCACTTTTTCCATCATTATTTTTGATGAGAGATAATGGTCGCTTTAGCTGGCCGCCTTTTAAAAAACGGTTTATTAAAAAGCGCTAATTTAATTTTAACGATTTTTCTATACTTTTAACAGCAAACCTGTTTTTAGTATTATTTAAGATAGAAAATGACCACTAACTTTTGCTAGATGCTGACTGGACTAGGGAAGGTCTACAATATGAATTTTTGCTAAAAATCGCTAATATTAATTTTAGCCACTTTTCCTTATTCTAAACATGAAACCATTTCCCAGCATTTTTTTGATGTCAGAAAATTATAATTGTCTAATTTTGACAAAACACTTTAGTTGGCCGCCTTTGAAAAACACAATTTTATTAAAAATCGTTAATTTCATTTTAGCGATTTTTCATTATTTTTAACAACAAACCTGATTTCCGTTTTTTAAACGCTGGCTTGCCTAGAGTAGGTCTACAATACGAATTTTAGTAAAAACCACTAATGTTAATTTTAGCGATTTTTTTATTCTAAACACCAAACAAGCCACTTTCCATCATTATTTTTGAGGACAGAAAATGGTCACTGTTTAATTTTGACTGGACGTTTCAGTTCGTCGCATTTAAAAAACAATTTATTAAAAAGCGCTAATTTTATTTTAGCGATTTTTCTCTGTTTTTAACAACCCTGTTTCCAGTATTTTTTTAAGATAGAAAATGACCACTAACTAACTTTTGCTAGACGTTGGCTGGACTAGGGAAGGTCTGCAATATGAATTTTATTAAAAACCGCTAATATTAATTTTAACTTTTCTTTATTCTGAACATGAAACCATTTTCCAGCATTTTTTTGATGCTTAGAAAGTGATCATTGTTTAATTTTGACAAAGCGCCTTGGCATGCCACCTGTGAAAAAAAAATCTTACTAAAAATCGTTAATTTTATTTTAGCGATTTTTCTTTATTTTTACCACCAAACCTATTTTCTGTATTTTTTAAAGATAGAAAATTACCACTAATGAATTGTTACCAGACGCTGGCTGGTCTAGAAAAGGTCTACAATACGAACTTTATTAAAAATCGCTAATATTAATTTTAGCGTTTTTTGTTTATTCTAAACACCCATCATTAGTTTTGATGACAGATAATGGTCACTGTCTACTTTCCAGCATTCTTTTGATGATAACATTCTTTTGATGATAGAAAATGATCAGTGTATAATTTTGACAAAACGCTTTAGCTGCCCGCCTTTGAAAAAAAAAACAATTTTATTAAAAATCGTTAATTTTATTTTAGCGTTTCTTTTTGTGAAACTAAAGTTGTGCTAGGATATTTTCAAATTCTTGTGAGCTAACAGATCAAGGCCTTTTCTCAGTTTGAAAAAGTTTGGAAACAAATGGCTTTATTCGTAAATAAATATAAAAAAAATAAAAGTTTGCTGTTTTTTATAAAAATTTGCTAGTTTTACTTCGTAAACATGATTTCTAAGAACTTTTCCAAAAAGTGTTGCTACATTGACTTTTTAAATAAAAAACAGCTTTTTTGTAATAAAAATTTTTTCTACTTAATGCGTATAAATTTAACTATTTTTCTATTTAATGCGTATAGAATTTTCTGTGATATGATTTTCTCTGAAATGATTTTCTTCGATATGATTTTCTCTGATACGATTTTCTTTGACTTCATCAATCCCCATGGGGCGCGTTTGGTAGCCCTGGGTCCATTCACTTAACTGTCACGACACCCCAAGGAAATGTTTCCTACGTGTCTTTCTATACTACTGTACATTACATTTACATCCCGGTGCCTTCAATTACATGACATTGCAGGCATTGTGGAATTTTCAAATGTGCCTTTGTCCGAAAATCAATTTCTTTTTGAAAATTGGCAAAACATCTGCCAAAACAAGTTCGATTTATCACAAAACACTCGCAGACACACCACCACACCACGTATTATTCACATCACAAAGTATCGGGAAAAAAAAAGAAAAATACTGCAAGAACTTGCAACAGCAACAGCATCGACGTCAACAACTTAAAGACATTTTCGCCAAATCGAAGCAACAACAAACAACAAAAAATGAAAGCCTTAAAGTTATTGAACGTTCCACGTCCTCAAAGATACAGATACTTGAGCCACAGACAGGGGAACAACAACAAAAAAAATGGAAAAAAGAAAAGGTATTTGAGATGGTTTGTTGCAATGCAATCCAGTGATGGGGCAACGTTATAATGCATACCTGGAAATCGACAGCAGCAATACCAACATCAACAACAACAGGAAACTGAAATCCCAATGTTGTTAGGCGTTTGTTGCTGTCGCTGCTGTTGCAAACAACATTCTACAAATTCAAAAAAAAAAGAAAACGATCATAACTAAGAAAGAATTGGTTTAGGCAAGCAAGCGCGCTCCCATCCAAAGATGTAAGAAAAGTTCTTTGGCTTTCATTTCATGACCCTCTCTCTCCTCCCTGGCTCTCCATTTACCCCCCATCCTGTTGATTCTATGGATTTGGGGATCAATGTTGCTTTAGATTTCGCTAACAAAAAAATCGTTTGGAATGCAGTTTTGTAAATAAGAGAGGAAAGAAAAGAAAAGAAACGAAAATAAAAAAGCAAAACTTTGAAAAACACGCTAAACATGCAAGCGGGAAAACCTTTTCAATTCTGCACATATTTTTGGCAAACACAAATTTAGAAAGTTCGAAAAGACGAATTACGATCAGTAAAAAAAAAATTAAACAAAACAATTTATAAAAACTAACTTTAATATTTTAACTTTAATATTTATAAAGTATTTACAAAAATTAACAAAAATAACTAACAGTTTAACATATTTAAAAAATCACTCTTCCAATTTAGCGATTTTTTTAAATACCAAAAGTTTTACATTTACAATTTTACATTTCTCAAGTTTTAGTGCAAATTTTCATTTTACAGAAGTTTAGGTTGGTATTACTGTGATTTGAAACTTTGAAAAACAAGCTAAACATGCAAGCGGGAAACCTTTTAATTTTGGACAAAATGTTGGACAAATGAAATGTTTTGGACCCAACATATGCCGCAACTAACGCAAGTTTAGAAAGTTCGAAATGACGAATTTAAAAAAAAACAACAGAAATTTTTCAAAACAAAATCGTTAAGATTAGTTAGTTAAAAAAAGCATGTTAAAAAATATTTAAAAAATAACAAGGAAAAAGAAATCATTTTAACGGATTTAAAAAAAATCGCTCTCCCAATTTAGCGATTTTTTGTAAATAACATTATACAGAAGTTTAGGTTGGTATTACTGTGATTTGAAAGTTTGAAAAACAAGCTAAACAAGCAAGTGGGAAAACCTTTTAATTTTTCCACATATTTTGGACAAAATATTTTTTACGAAAAATCGTTAAATTCTATTTAGTGATTTATTTTCCAAATAATTTCAAAGTTTAAAGTTTTGCAGTTTTTACAAAAATGTAAGTTGATATTGTACGATTTTTACAAACAAGAAAGAAAAATCGCTAAATTCAAAATAGCAATTTTTTTTAAAATATTAAACGTTTAATTTTTGCAAAGTTTTGTCAGAAAACTCTCGTTTGATGTCTATCGATGTGACGTTACAAAATTTTACATTGGATTTAACGTGATTATTAAAAAATTTCAGGAAAAATCGTTGATTTGAATTTAGGGATTTTTTAACCCCATCTAAAGGCCCCGTACTAAGATCAACATTTTACTTGAAATTTTACAAAACTCCACACAAAAAAAAGGCCTGCGGAATATCAGCTACATGTATTGAGCAACATTTTAATGTTGCTAAGAAAAAATGAAACGACCAATCAAATTGAAGGAAGGTATGATCAATGTTGTCTACTGTCGCTTAATTTCTGAACAAAAATAAATTGTTGGTGTAAAAGAAACTTAAAAACAAAGAAAAATATAGTCGTCATCACTGAAATATTACTGTCCCTTTCGCACTGAAACAAATTGATGTTGCTCAATATTAGTCATGTGAACGATCTTAGTACTCGGTTTAAGGTAAAACGATCGGCCGTCGGTGGTGCAATACATGAGATCCACGGCTCTGACCACCTTAAAAAAATTTTCTTTCGGCGCCGGTCACCTCGCATAGTGACGGCGACACTATCGAGTATTTAGCCATGAATATGCTTCTCAAAATACCGTTCGGATTCGGTATAAAACTGTAGGTCCCAATCAGTGAGTGAAAACTGGAAAGCGCACAGCTCAGTGATTGCGAGAAGCTCCCCCCTGTCCCTTTATGGAATGTAATGGGAACAATTTTTATTTTTTTTAGATCATGTCGCGACATTCGCGCTTAAGCCTGGGCACTCGGATATAGAGTGGCTGCGTAAACTAAAGGTTATCTCGCGTTTGCCAATGCGGTCCTAGGGGCAACTGGTAAATTATGCAAGTCCTCAAGAACTGCTAGAAATATGTTACTCTTCTTACGTTAGAACGCGGAGGAACTAATACTACTGGTCAATGCAGGGATTGTGCCCAGGGAAAAACAAAATCCAGGTCGGACTGACTCGTTGAGAGTTTTACTCTGGTCAGCATTTTGGGAAAACGCGTTAAAATTAATTTAGCGATTTCTGTAGAAGAAAATTCTAAAGGTTTGTTCATTTTAAAAATGTAGTTCAACTTTGACAAACTTTTGGGACAAAACCATGAAATCATCTTAACCATTTTTGGACAAAATCTAAAAAATGTTTGTGCGAATTTTAAAATGTTTCAGAAAAACGCTAAAATGAATTTAGCGATTTTTTGTAAAAACAACTAAATGGTTTCTTTCAATTTAAACATATGGAGCAAATATGGTAAATTTTTGAAAAAACGCTCGATTAAGTGATTTTTTTTTAAATCTTGTGCGAATTTTAAATTATTTTGGAAAAAAACCATAAAATAAATTTTGATTTTTTTCTAAAAATAAAGTCAAAACGTTGTTTGTTTCAGTTTAGAAATGTATTGCGAATTTTACAAATTTGTTGGAGGAAACACTAATATCAATTAACACCAATGTGCTAATTTTAAACCATTTTCGAAAAAACGCTAAATCAATTAAGCGATATTTTGTAAAATGTTTGTTTTAGTTTAAAAATGTGCAGAACAATTAAAAAATTTATGGAAAAAATGCTAAAATCAATTTAGCTTTCTTTGGTATAAAAAAATTAAAAGGTTTCAGTTTAAAAATGAAGGGGGAATTTTATAAATTTTTCGTTAAAATATACTAAAATCAATTAAGCAATTTTTGTAAAAAAAACAAAAAACTTTATGCGAATTTCAAAATATTTTTGAAAAATTTATATTTTTGAATATTTTGAAAACAATAAATTTAGGGATTTTTTGTAAAAATTAAGTCGAAACATTGTTTGTTTCAGTTTAAATATGTATCGCGAATCTTACAAATTTTTGGGAAAAACACTAATATTTATTTTATTTTTCAAAACAACAATGTGCTAATTTTAAAAAATTTTCGGAAAATCGCTAAATCAATTTAGCGATTTTTTGTAAAAAGTTTGTTTTAGTTTAAAAATGTGGAGAATATATTACATATATTTGGATACAATCAATTTTTCTTTTTGTAAAAATGTAAAATATGTTTTTGGGAACTTTACAAATTGTTTGAAAAAAAAATCACTTCAGCGATTTTTTGTAAACAATTTCAAAATATTTGTTTGTTAACAAATTTAGGGATTTTACATATTTTTGAGGGAAAACGTTAAAATCAATAAAATCAGTTTGGCGATGTTTCGTAAAAGTTTTAAAAAAGTATTTGCGAATTTGCAAAATTTTCGAAAAAACGCTAAAATCAATTTAGCGATTTCGTCAGTTTAAAAATGTAGCCCAAATTTTACAAGTATTTGGCGGAAAAGCGCTGAAATCAATCTAGAATTTTTGGAAAAAATTTCAAAATATTTTTGTGAATTATACAAATTATGGTAGTAAAAAATTAAAATCAATGAAGCGGTTTTTGTAAAAAAAATCGCAAAATGTTTATTGTTTCAGTTTAAAACTGAATTTTACAAAGGGAAAAACGCTAAAATTAATATAGCGATTTTTTTTTAAAAAAAAAATTTCAAATCTTGTGTGTTTCGTTTTGTTATTTTTATTTATTTTATTTTTTATTTTATTTTATTTATTTTTTATTATTCGCTAAATATTTTATATTACTTAATTAAAGTGAGTTATAAAATAAAAGCGTGTGACCGATGACACTTTTATGATACATAATTAACATTCATTTTGCAATCGAATACAGTTTTTTCGTTTTGTATAAAAACCTTCATCTTTTTCCCATAAATCTGACACCAGTGCTTCCGTTATGGCTTTCCAATACCTATAAATATATTCCCACTCAATTTTAAGGATTGGCCCTTTTACCACGAAATCAACTAAGTGTGCGCCCTTCTCCCAGGGAAATCTCACATATCGCGACACATACACTAAGCGATTTTGAATGCAGCCAGTGGTGACTAAATCCCTGCAACATAAGCAGCTTGCGCATGCGCAGCTTATACATCGTTCGCTCCAACTTTCCATAGCTCTATCCACACACACACACTCAGGGACACACTCATTTCGCCAGTTACGGGTAGAGTATTTTGTGGTGGGTTCATATAGTAAACGCGATCGAAATGTTAACGAAAAAATTTAAAAAAAATCCTACACTGAGTCAATGAGGAGGAGACTGACTCCCTGGTATAATTGAACTTGTTTGTTTACAGACATTTTTTGCAAGTATCGCATGTTTGTGCTGAAAAACAACAATAGCAACACAAGATTTTACAAGAAATGCTTAAAATACAAGCGCATGCGCATGCGCATTGGCATGCAGTTCGATGTGTAAAGCAACTTATTTTACTTTTCATCCCAGTGTGTGGCGACTGCCATAGTGCCTAAGTAAACTAGTGATTGCTCGATCTGTTAGTCAGTTCAACTAGCCGGTAAGGTTGGCCGGCGGTCTTAAGGTTGTAGTGGATACGATACGTATTCTTATTTGCTTTTAAAGGGCTCATTTAAGAAACACACACAGGGATGGCCAGTCTAAGGCACGAAATGCAAACAATCTTGGAAGAAGTGTAATGCATTTCGACAAGTTTTTTGTAAATCTTAAACTTTTTCAATTTTTTATATTTGTATATTGTATTATTCTTAATTCCACCATGTTGCCATATGGCAACAACTCACACGAACGAAACAAAAACTAGTTTTGTGGCACAGTACCGCATTTTTCTGTATTGTTCCCAAATACTGCTTAGTATCTTTGGTAAGATTGTCTATACAACCATGTATCAAATCTTGCTTTTGCTCGTCTATATACTTGCACACACGGTTTTGACTCAAGTCCCCCATTCCTTCATGGGATGATATGGGAAACCATGCGGTTTAGAAAAATTTGTGACAAAATCGCAAATTTTCTTTTAGCGATTGTTTTTGTAAAACTGCCCGGCCCACAAATTTTGTTTCTTAAACATTTTGATGCTCAAACATTACGTTGCTGAAACATTTTGCAGTTAAATCATTTTGTTATTCAAGAATTTGTTTGTTCAATCACTTTGTTATTCAAATATTTGGTTATTCAAACATATTGTTGTTCAAATATTATCTTCAAACATGTTGCTGTTCAATCGTTTTGGGCTCAAAAATTGTGTTGTTCAAACAGTTTGTTATTCAAACATTTTGTTGTTCAAATATTTTGTTCAAAAAGTTTGTTAAAAAATTTTGTTGTTCAATCGCTTTGTTATTCAAACATGTTGTTGTTAAAATAATTTGTTCAAACATGTTGTTTGTTCAAACATGTTGTTTGTTCAAACAGTTGTTCAGACACTTCGTTATTCAACCATTTAGTTGTTCAAACATTTTGTTCAAACATTTTGTTCAAACATTTTGTTCAAATATTTTGTTACTCGGACATGTGTTCGCACATTTTGTTGCTCCAGCATTGCGTTGCTCAAACATTGTGTTGTTTAAATATTTGGATATTCAAAAATTTTCTTGTTCAAATGTTATGTTGTTTAAAAAATGTTGAAGCAGATTTCTGTTTAATCACTTTGTTGTTCAAACATGTCGTTGTTCAACCATTGTGTTGTTCAAAAAGTTTGTTGTTCAAAAAGTTTGATGATCAAACATTTTGTTGTTAAAATATTTTGTTGTTCAAACATTTTGTTTTTGAATTGTGAATTTTATGGTAGACTTTGTTAGTTTTTAGTTAATGTATGAGAAGTTCATACTACAAGCTAACAAGGTCAGGAACATTTTTCTAATTGACAACAATTAATTTTGTGGTTCAAACAGTTTGTTTTCCAATAATTTTGTTGTTCAAACAGTTTGCTATTCAATCATTGTGTTGTTCAATCATTTTGTTATTCCAACAGTTTGCTTTTCAATCATTGTGTTGTTCAAAAAGTTTGTTGTTCAAACATTTTGTTGTTCAAATATTTCGTTGCTCAAAAAGTTTGTTGTTCAAACATTTTGTTATTCGAAGACTTTGTTGTTCAAACAGTTTTCAGTTTAATGATTTTATTGTTCAAACAGTTTGCTGTTCAATCACTTATTCAAACATTTTCTTGCTCAAAAAAGGTTGTTGTTCAAAAAGTTGGTTGTTCAAAAATTTTGTTTTCAAAAAGATTATTGTTCAAATATTTTCTTCAAAAAGTTTGTTGTTCAAACATTCTGTTGCTCACAAAAATTGTTGTTCAAATATTTTGATCAAAGTTTGTTAAAAAATTTTGTTTTCAAGAAGTGTGTTGTTCAAACAATTTGTTCTTCATACATTCTGTTACAATTTTTTTTTCAAATTTTTGGTTCTTCAAACAACCTGTTGTTGAAATACTTTGTTGTTCGAACATTTTGATGTTTAAACATTTTGATGTTGAAACATATTGTTGTTCAAACATTTGGTTCGTTATTAAAACAATGACTTTTTGTTAAAACTGTTATGACCTGTGCAAGATATTGGATGCTTCCAAAAACCTAATGATGGCGTGCCTCAGGTTGGTTGCTTCCCCTCCTTTGCATGGAATATGTTTACAAACAAATGTATTGCAAAGGTTTGTTGTTTTTTGTTCGCCTTTTTCACCTGAGTAGGTTATCGGCCCGAATCTTTGTTCAAAGCCAGGCCAGTTGTGAATGGTCGACAAAAGGTTTGGGCGTTTTCTGTTGCTGTTTATTTTTAATGAATTTTTACACTGCATCAGCGTCAACGAGGTGGTTGGTCTTTAGGAACCGCAACAGAATGGCTGACAAAATATAAACCTCATTGTTAAATAAGATATCAAACTCTGGATGATAGGGAATTAAGAGCAAGTCTTTCTGAGGATGCTGGTCACAACTGCGACAATAAAATATAAGACAATTTAATTGAAAACCAGAATAAAACAAAATTAAAAAAATTCTCAGAATTGTGTATTTGAGAGAAACAAAAATTTGCATAATTTTAGTGCTCAGAGACACAAACAGAATAAACTGAAATTCTGCATTGATTTGCGGTCTCTATGACATTGAAAATACATCAGCTACACTGCCTGCCAATATTATGAATAATCCGCCAACGTTTTGGTTGAATCGCATGCAACAGGTATGAATCACTTGGATTTTGCTGCGGCAGCACAACGGATGTAATCCCCACGCAGTACCCACAAAAACTCTTGAGCATTGTGTATAGGAAAATGTATTCCAAGTCCCCCTCCACTTCTTAGTGTTTTCAAATACAATATTGCCTCAAGCTATTCTGACCACAATTTCTAATACTTGTGGCCAATTAGAAGGAATACAAGAGAAAACATTTTGGCTTTGGCTTTTGATATTAACAGTGGAGGGAAGGATAGGGGGACAAATGTTAAGTTGTTAGTTTGTTTCATGTTAACACCAAAATTTAGCATCCATTGGCCTAACATAAAGTTTATCTCTATCGTTTTGGACCAACATTGTGTATCGTATATATGACTGGAAGCTATGGTTTACATGTTTGAGGAAAAAATTAAAAAAAAAACTACAACCGAGTGCGGTTATTATGATTATTTAAAAAAAAACCACCATGAGCAACACTTGTTGGTTTTAACCACCAACACCACCGCCACATTTACAAACTATCAACAACATGAAACCGCAACAACATGAGCAGCAGCACCAGCAGCAGCAGCAGCTACATTATCAAGCAACTACTACCGGCGATACTGAGGCCGCAATCTTTGCCACGTCCTCATAAACAAGTTTCCCTCTTTTAACTTTAAACGTCAGGCATTCATTGTGTTTGGTTGCTCCGGCTCCGGCTCTGGCTCTGCTCTGTGTGCCACTATAATCACCAAAAATGGCAATGATCTTGAACATTGGATGCCGCCGCGCCGCGTGCCATTTGCAACTCAAATTCAAACGAATGTGCATAACAATATATATATAAACAAGAAACCAAAATGACAACACAAAAGGAAAAAAAATCAAAATAATGACGCCACCACCAAACTCAATGGCGCATGACATTTAGAAGCATTAGACGAATGAATAAACTTAAAAAAATCGCTATTTTGACAACAAAAATCGCTATTTTGACAACAAAAATCGCTGAAATAAGATTTATTGTAAAGAAAAGCAAATCGACGTTAAAACATCCACAATTTTTGCATTTAACGAGTTATGCATTTTTTGAGCATTTCCCCTTTAAAAATCTCTATTTTGAAAAACCACAAATTTATAAAGAAAAATCGCTGAAATAGGTTTAATTGTAAGGAAAAATATATTTATAGACATAAACGTTAATGTGACGACACCGTCGCAATTAATCAGTCAACAGGAAAAGAAAAAAACAAAAAAAGCTATAATTTTGTTTAGCGTTTTTCTCCTAAACAAAAATCGCTAATTCAAATCAAAAATCGCTGAAAAATGTTATTTTGTAAGGCTACAAATCAATGACAAAATATCAATAATTTTTCCAAGTAACGAACACTGTAATTTTTTAAGTCATGGAAATATAACCATATACGGTTATCACTACGTGATAAAAGACCGAAAAAAAGACCCGTGTCTCCCAGTTTTGTCCAAAGTCGTGGACTTTTTTTTATGCGTCCCCAAAGATTTGGGGCCTCGGTGTCATTTTTGCAAAAAAAAAGTGATAATTTTGTGAGGCTCATATCTCGCAATTCGTTCGGAAGATGTGAGTAAACAACTATCTAGAATATATGAACTTCATAGGAATGATTCTTAACGCCGTTTACTTCAACATTGGGATAATATGCTATCTCACCAACCGCAGCAGGACAGTAAGTTCAGTACACGCA
Organism: Phaonia tiefii; assembly: GCA_963931995.1. Lineage (NCBI taxonomy): Eukaryota > Metazoa > Arthropoda > Insecta > Diptera > Muscidae > Phaonia > Phaonia tiefii. The sequence continues at coordinate 9,172,324 of OZ008370.1, forward strand.
ACAAGGGACGCAGCACACAATATAAGAATCATTCCTAGGAAGTTCATGTGTTCTAGAAAGTTGTTTACTGAGATCTTAGGTACATTCTTGTAGTTGATTGTTTCCTTGAATTTTGAACGGTTTGTTACCTATGTACCTGAACAGGGGAAAAAGGTAAAAATTCAAATTTTTTAGAGTTTTTTTTCGATTTTGATCTTGAAGATGAATTTTTTTTGAATATATTTGTTGACAATTTTTATTCTCCATGACAAGGGCTACAACTTTCCCTCAGAGAGTAAATCAAAATTCCGAACGAATTGCAAGATATGAGCCTGACAAAATTATCACTTTTTTGCAAAAATGACACCGAGGCCCCAAACCTTTGGGGGCCCAAAAAAAGGCCATGCCTTTGGGCAAAACTGGGCGACACAGGCCTTTTTTATCTTTTATCACGTAGTGTTGTCCGTATATGGTTATATTTTTTCGTGTTGCACTGTGTAATTAGCTAACCGAAGGACACGATTTTTTCTTTGAGTGTTTCTCCTTTCAAAATCGCGATTAAAAAGGGCAAATTTGTAAAGAAAAATCACTGAAATAGGTTTAATTGTAAGGAAAAATATATGTATAAACATAAACCTTAACAGAACAACACGTTAGCATTTCATCGGTCACAAAAAAAAAATATTTATTTTAGCGTTTTGACGTAGAATACGTCTTACCTTACGGTATGAGGAGTCATGTCAGGTTTTTATTGTTGTAATCTTTATTTCATTGAATTTGAGGAAACGGCTAGTTGAATTTTTTTAAAATTTTTTTTGTAGGTAAATGAAGATGTTATCTTTCGTTTGATACACATTTCATATTGGTTGATATATTTCTAGTATTTTAATTTCTCAAATGAAAATTGTTTAAACACATACACTCAAACATATGTGTGGTGTTTGGTTGAGTGTTTTTGGATGCTCAACATTGCTTAGGAACATGTATCTAGTAAAAAGTGAAACGAACAGCAAGCTAATGTTGCTTGGCAACATGTATCTAGTAAAAAGTGAAACAAACAGTAAGCTAACGTAACAAAGCTTTTTTGCGAAAGCTTCAATAAAGCTGTTGTAACATTAATTTTGAATTGTAAAGCGTAAAGCTTTCACACAACGCTCGAATGCTAATGCGAAGACTCGATAAGGTAAACCTTTTTTAATATTAGGGCGGCCCTCTCAACATTCGCAGAACTTATTTCAATAAAAATATTAATTAAAATACATAAATTAAATTAAGTTTAAAAAAATTGAACATAATATTTTTTTTTTAAACGGACTTGAATCAAATGCCGTTGGTAAATATAAAAATTACAGCAGACAGTTGTCCGAGGCCTTCAAGATCTGCTGTTCATTATTGTTTGTGCCATTTTTGTTTCCAGCAGTTTTCAACAAACAAAGTCACATTTGGGTCCCAAAAACATATATTAGAACTTATTAATCATTGTGTCTCGCTGCTTTTTTTTTCTTTGTTGTCACATTTGGGCCACAAAAACATATATTATAAAATATTAATCATTGTGTCTCCAACATGTAATATTGAGTAGCAAACACAATGTGTTTGGACGCAAGTAGACTATATTTGCAACAAGCTACAAACATGTTATATTTGCATCCAAATAATAAAAAGACATATTTTCCAGCGTGTAAGTACACTAATTTACCAGCTTTTCTTAAGAACACGTTTATGCGTGTAATATCACTCAAGCTGCCGTTTTCACGTTCATGTGATCACTAAATAAATATATATAAATGAAAATTTAAAAAATAAACAAAAATTGTTATAAATTATTCTAAATTGTTATAAATTATTTTATTAAAATTCGCATCAACCACACTAATATTTGTGACATTACTATTATAATTCGCGTGAAACATAACATAGTGGCAATTTTGCAAATATAAATATGGTTGTACAGTCCCGCCATGCATACAAATATACATATGTATATGTAAACCAAACAAAAATGTTTCCCATTACATCGCATGAAGGAATTACAGAGAGCTCCTCACAACCAGTTAGATTTGCCTTTTCTAATTTTAAACTCACTGATTGTGACCTACAGTTTTACTCCGGTTCCGAGCGGTATTGTGAGAAGCTTTTTTCAAGCATATACATATGTAATACAAACAAAAATATGTTTGGGACACATCTTCTTTCTCAGCGTGTAGCTCATGAGATATAAAGCCTGTATGCTTTTTTCGTGGGGCTACGTATAGTCCAAAATCGACTTGGATAATTGGGCTACGATTGAGAGATTGTAAGCCAACATTAAATGCTCGAACACGTTATCGAAAATTGGAATCTCAGTATGGTCCATGAATGAACGGAATCTGAAGAATGGTTCTGTTGTATGATATAAAGATTACCAAATTAAATTGATTGTTTTAAAATTTTCTTTAATGTTTGAAAAATGTACCCATTTCTTAACTCAAGTTGGTAAAAAAGTTTTGCAATTTTCAAAAATGTAAGAAGTAACAAATAAAGAATATTCAAAAAAGTTTCTTGAACTGTTATTTTTTTAAATTTTGAAGCAGCTCTTCGGAGTCAAATTTTATGAGTTTCTACTTTTTCTAAAGCTTTTTTTACCATATAGAACCGAATTTCTAAATTTATTTTTTATATCATATCCGTCTAGTTTTTATAAGTTTTGATATTTTAAAAATTTAAAAGTTTTCCTAAATTTGTTAGTTCTTTAAAAAAAAGTCGTCGTAGACTTTTGGAATTACCTTTTTTGGAATTCCTCCTACAAAACAAAGTCTCTATGTGTATTCCTTGTCGAATTTGGTCGAAAACCCATTATCCTATTGATACGGCTCGAAGGACCATTTATACATATTCACTGTAATTTTCATGCAACTCTGGTTATTTGTAACAGCCCTTGTTTCCTTAGGAAATACCAATACTTCCATTAAATAAAAATCTACATCACTTGAGAAATCTATAACAATCGATTGAACTTGTTTCCTCTTTAAAAACTGCAGAGCGGAAAAAAATCAATGAACCTTAACGATTTATGGCAAAAAGATAAAAACGCATATATAATTTAAAATTCTATAGAATTCAAGCAAACTTAGTGCATACAAGTACAAAACACTGCGCCTATAATTTTCCTATAAAATTTCAGTTTAAAATACAACAAGAGATGGAGACTCCAACGCGAGTCGCACCGCAACGCGCCATTCAGTCAACCATTGCGCCAAGTATTGTTATTAAATCTCAGCGCAAAAAGGAGGCGTTATGCGTTTATGCATATAAAGCATTCAAAAACTAATCTATCTCTTGCCTATAATATTACAACAATACAACGAAGAGTATGAAGCGAGTTGACTTCATTACCATCTCTTAAGAGGATGGCCACACGTTCCAAACCCCGTACTAAATGGGAAGGCATGAATGCAGTCTTGCTGCTGCAGTTCTCTTACTGAGGCCACAAAATTTAAACTTATTGAGCTGGGTTGTGCTTTACAATTTAGTTTTACAGCCTACACATTGAATTAAAAAGAAAATCCTAAAATATCACCAGGACAACAACTGACAATTGAGACCAATCCTTATGGCGACTAAATCAAAATGTTGTTCGGTCTGTCGGTTTTTATGTCCGTATGTTAAATGCGATTGAGGTCCATGATAGCTCTTGTTCAGCTTTAAGTATAACTTGTACAAAAACTTTAACATTTTTAATTGTTATCGTTACATTTCCCATATTGTAATCAATAATTTACTTTAATGATGGTGATGGGTTCGGTCCTATTTCACAAGTTCCATTAAGTTTCATTGATGCCAGATATTTGCACAGGCATGTAAGTCATTTCATGGGGCTGAACCATAATTAATTGCTGGGTATTTTGCGTCTCCAAGTGCAAACTGTTAAACAATGACCAATAAATCAAGGGGGCAGGCAACATAAAGTCATTATCTTCAAGTTCATAAAAAGAAACAGAAATGAAAACAGTAAAGAAAGCAAAATTTTGAATATCTTCTTTTTTTAGAGGCCACATTTTTATTCAAAAATTAATTTATTTATTTATTTTATTTAAAAAAGTGCATTTTTATTAAACAAACCTTATTTCCAACATGAAAGCTCTAACAACGTCCCCAAATGCTACGCAGCATAAATATATTGGCAAAAGTTCCTGGGGAATAACATTTTCATAAGTTCCAAAGAAGCGGTATAAACATGTTCCCCACTTGTAACGTAACATCATAATCCAGTTGTACATAAAAAATAAATGGTTTCCCATTACATCCATTGAAGGAATTGGGGAGAGCTGCTCACAACCAGTGACCTATGCGCTTTCTAGTTTTCTACTCACTGATTGGGACCTACAGTTTTCAATTATTCAATTTCAATTTGAGTTTATTATGCTTATCGAGTACAACAAGATAAAATCTTATAATTATAGTACACGAATTTCATTGATCAAAAATTTAAATGTAAATGTTTTAATTTGAACGATTCCGAACTGTATTTTAAGAAGCTCTTTCATGGCTAAATACTCGATAGTGTCGCCGTCACTATGCGAGGTGACCGCCACCGAAAGATATGTAAGGTGGTGGAACCCAGGATCTCATGTACAAGAGGCGCGCACACTAACCATTGCTATGGTTGTACACTAGCATAATCAGATCAATACTCTCCTGTGGAGCAATGGTATGGTGGCCTGTCGCAGGGAAGACTTCCAACACGAAACTGTTGTATAGAGTACAGAGATCAGCTTGCATCGGCACAACAGGGGCAATGAGAACGTGTCCAGCTGAAGCCCTTAATATCTTTAGCAACCACGAAAACCAACCAACCATTGCACCACTGACGGCCATAGTCCAGTCGTATATAATTTGTGAATAAACTCGCCTTCAATCACACTGTCATTCTTCGCTAGTCCGTCTGACCCCGAAGTATACACAACATCCATTACCCGCAGTATACATATCAACTAGAGAATAAATAACAAGCTACTCTCTTTCAAAGCGGTTTCTATTTTGATCATCAGAATACATGAACACGTACAATTTGATCGTAAGCGAACGAATACGAGTACATTCATTGCTTGGTATGTTCAAATCAATATATATTCGTTTTGTTCTTTGTTCCTGGGATACCGATCTCGTACAGTCCCCATACAACAGCAACAACGAATAATTATTTTGTACGTGTTTGTTTCTATCCGAGATTCAAAATAAAGCAGGGGTCGGTACAAAGACAAATTTGTCGTTCTCATATGCACTTTGTTGTGATGTTCGTGTTGTGTAAGGAACATGTTTGGCCATAGGGGTTATGGACGCCAACCAGGAAACAGTGGCTGAACTAATATAGGTTGTGTTACACAGTGCAACACGAAAAAAAATAACCATACACGGACACCACTACGTGATAAATATAAATAAATAAATGGTTTCCCATTACATCCCATGGAGGGACAGGGGAGAGCTTCTCACAATCACTGAGCTGTGCGCTTTCCAGTTTTCAGTCACTGATTGGGACGTACAGTTTTACACCGATTCCGAACGGTATCTTGAGAAGCTTTTTCATGGCTATATACTCGATAGTGTCGCCATCACTATGCGAGGTGACCGCCGCCGAAAGAATTTTTTTTTATTTTTTTTTTAAAGGTGGTCAGAGCAGAGTACGAACCCAGGATCGAAAGGTACAAGAGGCGCGCACACTAACCATTGCACCACCGACTACGTGATAAAAGACCAACAAAAAGACCCGTGTCTCCCAGTTTTGCCCAAAGTCATGCACTTTTTATTTATGGGTCCAAAGATTTGGGGCCTCGGTGTCATTTTTGCAAAAAAGTGATCATTTTGTCATATCTTGCAATTCGTTCGGAATTTTGATTTTATATGTTCGCAATTTTTGTTTTTAATGACAAGAGCTACAACTTTCCCTCAGAAAGTAAATCAAAATTCCGAACGGTTTGCAAGATATGAGCCTGACAAAATGATCACTTTTTTGCAAAAATGACACCGAGGCCCCAAATCTTTGGGGGCCCATAAAAAAAGTGCATGACTTTGGGTAAAACTGGTAGACAAGGGTCTTTTTGTTGTCTTTTATCACGTAGTGGTGTCCGTATATGATTGTATTTCCATGACTTAAAAAATACACACAGTGTTATTAAAATAGCTGATTTTGCTGGGTATCTTTAGGTATAGGTATCTTTGCTGTGTAAGACCTTAGATTACCTAGTTTTGTAATGACCTGTGTTTATACTTTTCGGTATACGGAAGTTGCTAAAACTTTAGCGAATGAATCAGTTTCTCATAGGGTATGTTCAGGTATGTCGAGATTTCGCAGATTTTGCGATTTCATTTCCATAAACAGCTGAGTTGTGTGTACGGCAAAACATATGTTTTGGTGCGTTGAAATCTCGGAAAATTCGAAATCGCGGTATACCTGAACGAGGTTGAATTACAATTTTGTACTCACCTGATTTAAAAAGTGGCCGATTGATTCTGCCTTTCTGTTGCATTTATATGGAAATTATCAGCTCGCCTTTTATTTACGATGAAAGGGTAAGGCGATGGTGAACTGTCTGTAACAAAAGAATTTTAAAATTTATATAGAAACTAAAATACATTTTTGTAGTACAAATATATTGTAAAACTTTTTTAACTTGAAACAATTTGTGTCTTAAATTTGATGAGTTTAAAAAATTTTTAAATTTTGAAAAATAAATTTTGGCCATTATTATTTGAATATGATTTTTTTAATTTTATTTTTGCAGTCCAATCGGTTCGCCCAATTCTCGTTTACTTCTTGCTGCATCTAAGACCGTAAATCGGCAATAACGTGGTGAATATTGGCTTCCGAGTTAGCAATAGTCTCCAGCTTATCGACGTAGACTAGCGATTTCACTAACCCCCACAGAAATTAATCCAGCAGGCCAATTCACAGGTCCAGAATGTGAAATTATGCTCACACCAAACGTTTCCTTCAACAAATTTCTTGTGGCGCGCGCTGTCTGACTTGTTGCATCGTCGTCGCACTACCATTGCACTACCGACGCCCACAAACCCCTATCTAGTACATAATTCGAGGAGACGTGGAGATAAAACACCCCCTTGGAGGGTTGCTCCAATCACATTTCTAGATAAAGTCGTGTGAGCCAGGGAGGAGGTTATGTACCATTACGTAAGTAGTCCATAGATCAAATTAATGGTCCCCTGGTCAATACCACAAGAACGATCCCGCTAAGACGCTGTTAAATGCACACTCGATATCGACAAATGCGACAAGAGTGTATTCCTTTAGATACATAGATTTATCTACGAAGTTCTCTAGAGATTCGTGTTGGCAGGTGAATAGTTGCGAAATATCTAAAGCCAAGCGCTGATATCAGTCAATCATCGTTCCAATGCCTGGAGAAGGAAAACTGATAGACTGATTGGTCTAATTACTTTTGGACTAATCTGTGATGATTCTCTAGCTTACGGAATGAATACCACTTTAGATTTGCTCCATCTAACAGGTAAATAAAATAAATAAATGGTTTCCCATTACATCCCATGAAGGGACAGGGGAGAACTTCTCACAATCACTGAGCTGTGCGCTTTCCAGTTTTCACTCACTGATTGGGACCTACAGTTTTACACCGATTCCGAACAGTATTTTGAGAAGCTTTTTCATGGCTATATACTCGATTGTGTCGCCGTCACTATGCGAGGTGGAATTTTAAGGTGGTCAGAGCAGGGTTCAAACCCAGGATCTCATGTACAAGAGCGGCGCACACTAACCATTGCACCACCGAAGGTAAATAGAACTGCTTAATGCAGCTTGTATAAAGAAAAATAGATATAACTGGAAAAAAACTAACTATAGCTGGCACTCAAGACTCGCATCCAAGGACCCGATTACAAACTTCAAAACTATTTTTGTTTGTTTAACAGGATAGAAAAGGGGAATTATCTAACTGTAACACATTTACAGACGCATTAGTACCAACTTCCAATTATCCATGTCTGTGCTCCCACTGTGCGCCCCAAATCTGCAAAACAACTGACTAAAAGCTTGTAATGTTGATAGGCCGTAAGAAAAGCTTTGGAGCGTATCATGTTTCCCGTCTTGCTGGTGGCAGCACTTTAATGACAATAGGGTGTGTCTAATTTAAATTAATTCGTTTATTATTAGCGATTATTATGTTATACTGTAAACATTTTAATCGCATTTTTATGGAAATTTATGAAAAATAAACAACACACGAAAAATCAACCAGATCCAAGTAATTACGGGGGAAGTGTAAGATTGTGTAAAGTCGGCGAGCGGTGAATTTGGACAAAACATTAAATGTTTCACACATTTCGAGTGGGAGGTTAAATTGCTCAAAGGGAAGAGAAATATATAAAATGCTCTTGCTGTGTTGGAAACTCTAGAGATTTATTTTTACAGATTAATATATGAGTATTTCATACAACACTTACCTAACTTGGTCAGAGGCATTTTTCAAATGTTTTGATTTTCTTGGAGTTATACAGCGGGTGATTTATTTAGAGGTACTTTCTTCAAAATGGATTTTGTGACAGATCAAACTGTCATGGTATGTTTGTTTGATATTTCATCATGGAAACACTTAGCCCGCCACAGTGTCTACAAATGATTCAGTTTTATTACGAAACTCAGCGTTTTAGTGCGCTCAGAACAACTAATGGTCCACACAATCGACCGAGGAAACGCGCAATTCGTTATAGCATTGGAATATATGAAAATCAATTTTCATTATTGGATAATATAGACCACAAACTGCCACATTCGACAGTTTTCAACAAACAAAGCCGCGTTTGGATCACAAAAACATATATTATAACCTATAAATCATTGTGTCTTCAACATTTAATATTGAATAGCAAACACAATGTATTTGAACACAAGTATACTATATTTGCGACAAGCTACAAACACGCAATATTTGCAGCCAAGCAACAATAAAAGACACGGTTTTCAGCGGGGGTATCCCTGACACAGCTGAACGACTTGTAGTAGAAAATTCATAGAAAACAGTGTGGACAAGCGAGAGATCGATAAGCAACCCGAACCAAACCATGCAGCATACTAAGTTTAAATAGTGTTTGATTGATTCTAATGACAGCTAAATTATCGATCGATCGAATTGCATCGAACGAAAATCGCGCATTCCCTTAAATTTCTGTCCGTTTGATGTCTAACCAAAGAATAAGTTACAACAGCAACCCGAACTTGATGAAATGGCGTACTACCTCGAGGTCATAGAGACAAAGTAAAGAGAGGAATAGAGACACTTGTCTATTACTCTATGGCGCCCTCGTCATAAAGAGAACGCAAAGAGACCGATAGGGACTCTTGTCTATTGCTCTATGGCTCACTTCGATGGGTAAGAATCCAGCATCGGTGTTTGCTGGTCTGAAGTGAACTGGAGTTAGACGGTAGTAGTGAACAGGTTCGTGTCACACGCTGAAATAAATCGGCATCTGTAATATATTCTCTCAAACACATTCTGCAGGAACCATGTATGTATGTATATGTTTGGATCACACTCCAAATATTTATGCATTTGCAAGTCCTAAACTCACTTATATTTAAATGCAAACATTAGAATGTTTACTTGCAAAGATGCATGCTTTTACGTGGAGTCACATGCGTTTTTCATCCCAAAAATCCATATACTTACATCGAAGCATTCGTGTGTTTCCTAACAAATGAAACAATTGGAGACAGAAAGCGTGAAACTTAAACCCAACAGATCAGCCAACATAAGAAACAGTCAATTTATTTACACATGTCTACAGGAATATTTATAAATCACTGACTGAAAGAGTAACGCAAATACTCAAATAATTCAAATAAATATTCAAATAACTTAGGCTGAGGACAATCCCTCTTTTATTATTTTGTCCCTCTTTTATTATTTTGCTCGTAATAGTAAACAGGGACATAAAATGAAGTAAACGGTGCACCAAACACAATTACATTTGTATTACAAACAAACCTATATTTGTATCACAAATAAACCTATATTTGTATCACAAACAAAGCTGCATTTGTATCACAAACACATATATTATAACATATTAATCATTGTGTCGGAAACATGTAATACTGAATACCAAACACAATGTGTTTGGACACAAGTATACAATATTTCCGACAAGCTCCATACGCACGTTATATTTGCATCCAAACAAGAAAAAAATACAGATTTTTCAGCGTGTGAATTGATACATTTTAATCACACCAGCTCAAATTGGCAGGATCAACTATAGGGTCGGAATATTATGTCCCATGGTAACACAACCGTCCTCATTGGGCTAAGTGTGTCAATTGTAAGAGCCATTTTAACCTCACCTAACCTTAGGTCGATCAATTGAACATAAATATTTTTGTCCTCCAATAATTTACTTGCATACCACTGTTTAAAATCTTTACCTTTTTATTTTATAGTTTGTAGATTTTCTTTTAATCCAAAATTATGCTCAAATTATTGGAAATCTCAAAGGCAACATAATCCAGGAATTTCTACATTAAATATGCTTAAAGTATCAATCAGTCAACATCGCTACAGTGAGAGAAATGGAACCACATCAAAAGACGTCGTAATTTCGCAATTCAATATATCTGCCACACAATACAAAGTGTTGACTACTCTGGAGTCCAAAATTGGAATCTCACAAAAAAAAGTGGGTCATCGATTAAAAACCATACCATGAATACACCATAAATGACCAATAAATTAAGAATCACACTGGCTTCTTTCGAAGATCAACTGTAAACCAAAAAAGCTTCAATGATTCTCAGATGATGTTGGAAATAACTGTTTTGTATTGTTTAGCCTAATATTTTGCTTTAGAAAAACAATTTCAAAAGAGAGCTGAGAAGAGGAATTAGCATAAATCAATTAAGCTGGTCTGTTTTTTTATTTTGGTTATAATTAGTAATTTGACACCTGCTTCTTTGGGTTTCTTCTTTTGTTGGTTTGGTGGTGGATGAAATCCATTAACTTTGTCTTGAAGGTTCAATGATTTTTTGAATGACGAATTGGTGATACCAACTCCAAAGCTTTTATGAATGAATGGCTTAATGGATTCTTTGGCACATAATCATAATCAATGTGATTCTTACAAAAACTGGTCAGGGGAAATGTTAGATTCACCATGATTAGGTGCGACATCATATTAACGGATATACACACATATCTCAAAAGCCATACAACATCTTAATTTGTCACACTTGTTCATCACATTTTTTTAAATAAATACCTTAAATCACTATGATGGGGATCGAGTACCAATCGAGAACAACATAATTATGGACAACCTGATCGAGCTCAGTCAAACAATGCAGTATCATCTCTCACAACTTCCCACGAGTACCGCCTTGAGTAGCCAACAAATTCAGCAATCTATAGCAAGAAATTTGTTTATATTATTATAAAACTTTTGACGAAAAACTGCGCAAACATTTTCTATAGGAATTTGAAGTCAGTTTTTACAAACTGGACAAAGCTTTTATATATTCCTTCTTTTTTACAAAAACTTTCAACACTTTGTTCCTACATCAACAGAGCAAATCAGAAACCCAAAAACCCATCAATCAATACGGAGAAATTTGTTTACACTGTTATAAAACTTTTGACGAAACACTGAGCAAACATTTTCTATAGGAATGTAATTTGAAGTCCGTTTTTACAAACTTACTAACTTTTATAAATTCTTCCTTTTAAACCTTTTTTTCCTACATCAAACATGTGAATGTCATCATTCCATAGATTTTACCGATGATTTCTGGCATGACGACCTCTTCGATTCAATTCATTTTAAATTAGTTTAATTCAATTCAATTCTTTTCAATTCAATTCTTTTCAATTCAATTCCTTTCAATTCCATTCATTTCAATTCAAATCAATTCGATTCGATTCGAATCAATTTAATTCAGCTCAATTCAACTTAACTTACATCAATTCACTTTAATTTTAATTCAATCCAATTCACTTCAATTAATTTTAATTAATTTCAATTCAATTCAGCGAAATTCAACTCAACTGAATTCAATTCAAATCAATTGAATTCAGTTTAGTTCAGTTCATATCACTTCAGGTCAATTCAATTCCTTTCAAATCAGTTCAGTTCAACTTAATTTAATTAACTACAATTCAATTAAATTTCATTCAATTCAATTCAATTTAATTCAATTTAGTTCAGTTCAATTTAATTCAATTCAGTTCAATTCAATTCCATTCCATTCAATTCATTTCATTTCATTTCATTTCAATTCAATTCAATTCAATTCACTGCAATTCAATTCACTTTAATTCAATTAAATTCAGTTCAATTCAACCCAATCCAATTAAGTTCAATACAATTCAATTCTATTCAATTCAGTTCAAATCAGCTCAATTCAACTTAATTTAATTAACTACAATTCAATTAAATTTCATTCAATTTAATTCAATTTAGTTCAGTTCAATTTAATTCAATTCAGTTCAATTCAATTCCATTCCATTCAATTCATTTCATTTCATTTCATTTCAATTCCATTCAATTCAATTCAATTTAATTTAATTCGATTCAATTCAATTCAGCTCAATTCAACTTAATTCTATTTTTTTTTTCATTTTTCAATTCAATTTAATTCATTTCATTCATTTTAACTCAATTCAAATCAGTTCAATTCAACTCAATTCAATTCAATTCAATTCAATTCAATTCAATTCAATTCAATTCAATTCAATTCAATTCAATTCAATTCAATTCAATTCTATTCAATTCAATTCAATTCAATTCAATTCAATTCAATTTAATTCGATTCAATTCAATTCAGCTCAATTCAACTTAATTCTATTTTTTTTCATTTTTCAATTCAATTTAATTCATTTCATTTCATTCATTTTAACTCAATTCAAATCAGTTCAATTCAACTCAATTCAATTCAATTCAATTCAATTCAATTCAATTAAATTCATATAAACTCAATCCAATTTAATTCGATTTAGTTCAGTTCACTTTAATTCAATTCAATTCAATTCATTTCAATTCAATTCAATTTAATTCAATTTAATTCAATTCAAGTCAATTGAGTTCAACTCAATTTAATGCAATTCAAGTAAATTCAATTCAAATCAATTCAATCAAATCCAATACAATTCAAGTTAATTCAAATTAGTTCAGATCACTTCAATTCCATTCAATTCAATGTTTCCCAACGTAGCCCTTCATCCTAGGGTTTATTTAGTTGTGTATCAAAATATGTGGCCGGAACACTATTTCCAGCAGCTTCAAAAACTATGATGTTGGCCCGTCTTTTCCTGCTATTCAATTCACAAATTTCATGCTAAGGCTTCTTCAAAGGGGCTTTGATAGGGACATTGATTTCAAGCATCGAATTAAAAAGTTCGCTGGTTGAATCAACAATTACACGAGTATATGATGTTCCGTAATAATACAGTTTGCTAAATCAACTCGAGTGGGCGGTCCTTAATGACATTTATACAACTTGTATAAGTATGATACTCTCAGTGGCCTGAAAAATCAAGTTGATTTCACAGAAAAAGAAACAGCATTACAGTCAAACTTCTTGTATTTTATTATCTGACATTTTTATCAACCAAAAATATGTAAATACCAAGCAAAAGAATATCTTGGAAAGAACATACATATAAATTAAAATGCGTGCCCGAAACATGTTTCGAAAACAACTTTTTCTCGAGTAACTGGTAACTTCCCCTATCCCCCTCCCAATCAACTGACACTTGTTTTAAACAGCCATTACAAGCCACATACCGCACTGTCAAGCACGAAATGTTACTCAGTCCAATAAAAAAGAATGCGTTTTAGCCTGCAAATATGTTTTTTTTGCTTCGTTTAAATAAAAAGCGTTAATTTAGTTTAACATCAAGCAAGGAATTTCTTAAGCCTTTCTTTCAATTCAAAGTCACCTGTCGACAGACGCACCAACTCAACAGGAATTCCAGTTAAGCACGCAAAATCGGTGCGCCTGCGCATGCGCAAAACGATCGAAACGTCATTTCGGGTTTGCGTATCATTTCGTTTGGTTTTAATTTAATGTAATTTGTCATATTTAGACAGGTGAAAATATTTAATTGTGGTGCTACACAATAATTTATTTATGTATATCAAGAAATCCGCCGGTCTTGTTTGGTTTTTTCCTCGAGCGTATAACGATTGAGGTATTTCGAATCTTTTATATGGAATGTTGTGTTTTAAGCCATTGATTTATTTCACGCTATTCTCAAATTATAAAAATGTGTCCAATTTCGTGTTTTACGGATTGTTGTGGTTGGCTGGTGTTATGACTTTTAAACTCCAAACATCCGCTTGTGTCATTTACTTGTGAGACTTGGTGATAACTTCTAATTCTTCTTTTCCTTCCCCATCAGAAACGCTGAGGCACCCAGTCATTAGTTGCGCGAGAAATTTAATAATAGTTATTTGGTTTGGCAAGTTTTGAAATATTGAAAAAAAACTTCGAAACTTTTGGTGCCGGATACCAAGTTAAACTAAACAAATTAAGTTCAAGGTTCCTTGGTTTTCTGCAGAAGCCAAGATATAAAGATTGGCTGCTTAGAAGGACAACCAAACCCATAAGAAATCTCTGATAGATCATTTATAATTAGATTCAAGTCTGGATTGGAATGCGTTTACTGAATCCCTTCATAGCAACACTATTTGACTTTTGATACCTAATTCCATCCGCCAATTGGTTACAAAATACATTTTCAAATACTTCCAAAACTTTGATACAATCTAAAGGTTAATCTCCCTAATAAATATACCAATGATTTTCCATTACATCCCTTGAAGGGATTGGGGAGAGCTTCTTACAACTTATGAGCTGCGCACATTCTAGTTTTACTCTTACTGATTGGGCTTTACAGTTTTACACCAGATCCGAACGGTTCTTTGAGAAGCTTTTTCATGGAAAAATACTCGGTAGTGCCGCCGTCACTAAGCGAGGTGACCGCCATCGAAAAATTTTAAGGCGGTCAGAGCAGGGATCGGATGCACGTTCACCTGTACAAGAGCCGCGCACACTAACCATTGCACCACCGACGGCCACAGTAATAAACTAATATTCGACGCAAGTAATAGGTGGAGTCATTCAAGGGAGAACGCACTATCCCAATCTAGACGCGGTGCCTTTAATTTTTATTGGAGGCTATGATGGGTACCTATGGCAAGTGCCTACGTTGGGTACATATTAGAGTATTCAAAAAACCGTCAGAACCGTATTTCGGTTTATTCGCAAAATCAATATTTCGGAAAACCAGATTCCGGTTTCACAGAATTGAATTGAATTAAATTGAACTGAACTGAATCAAATTGAATTGCATTGTACTGTATTGTATTGAATTAAATTGAATTCATTTGAATTGTATTGAATTGAATTGAATTGAATTGAATTGAATTGAATTGAATTGAATGGAATTGAATTGAATTGAATGGAATTGAATTGAATTGAATTGAATTGAATTGAATGGAATTGAATTGAATTGAATTGAATTGAATTGAATTGAATTGAATTGAATTGAATTGAATTGAATTGAATTGAATTGAACTGAATTGAATTGAATTGAATTGAAATGAACTGAATCGGATTGAATTGAGCTGAGTTGAGCTGCATTAATTTGAAGTGCATTGAGCTGAATTGAATTGAAGTGCATTGATTTGAATTAAAAGGAGTTGAATAGAATGGAATACAAATGAACTGAACGGAATTGGATTGAATTGAGCAGAGGTGAATTGAAGTGCATTGAACTGAATTGAATTGAACTGCATTGAATTTAATTGAATGGAGTCGAATTGAATTGAAGTTACTTGAGTTGAATTGGATTGACCTCAAAGGAACTGAACTGAATTGAATCTAATTGAATGGAATTGGATTGAATTGACGTGAATTAAACTGAATTCAATTAAATTGAATTTAATTTTCTTTAATTGAAATGGATTGAACTGAAAGGAATTGAATTGAGTTGAGTTGAATTAAATTGAATCGAACTAAATTGAACTGAATTGAATTGAAGAGAACTGAATGGAGTTGAATTGAATTGAATTGAACTGAATAGAATAGACTTGACTTGAAATGAACAGAATTTAGTTCAATTGAAACGAAATTGAATTGACATGAACTCAGTTCATTTGAACTGTATAAGTACAGATGTGAATTGAACATAATTGAGTTGAATTGGTTTAAATTGAATTGAATTGAATGGAGGTGAATTGAATTGAGTTGAATTTAATTGAATTGAATTGCATTAAATTGTATTAAAGTCAATTGAACTGAAGTGAATTGACTTGAATTGGATTGAATTGAATTGAATTGAAATGAAATGAATTGAATTGAATTGAATTGAATTGAATTGAATTGAATTGAATTGAATTGAATTGAATTGAATTGAATTGAACTGAATTGAAATGAAATGAACTGAACTGAACTCTGAACTTTGAGTTGAGTTGAACTGAACTGAACAGAATTGAATTGAATTGATTTGGTTTAAATTGAATTGAATTGAGTTGAATTTAATTGAATTGAATTACATTAAATTGTATTAGATTCAATTAAATTGAATGGAATTGAACTGAATTGACTTGGCTTGAATTTAATGGAAATGAATTGATTTAATTGAAATGAAATGAAATGAATTGAACTCAACTGAATTCAATTGAATAGAATTACACTTAGTTTAATTGAATTAAACTGAATTGAATTGAGTTGAGTTATACTGTATTGAATTGAATAGAATTGCTTTAAATTAAATTCAATTCAATTGAACTGAGTTGTATTGAATTTATTTTTTTTTTGAATGGAACTGAATTGAATTGATATGAATTAAAATGGATTGCATTGAAGTGAATGGAATTGTATTGACTTAATTGAATTGAATTGGATTGAAATGAATTGAATTAAATGACCTTGAATTGAACTAAATTTAGTTGAACTGAACTGATATGAATTGAATTGAATGGAATTGTATTGCATTGAATTGAATTAAATTGATTATTACTAGACTGATCTGGCTCATATTGAATAGAAGGAGATCTATATACCTTCTGTCTATATCCAGATCCAAGGTCTCAATATTTGTTCCAGTTTTGACGCGGCACATTGTGTGATTGATAGGTATATGGCGATATGGAAGGCCATGGCAAATAACTTTTGCAGAAGTTGTTTCGGTGAGGAAAATGCTACTCGGCATGTTCTCTGCACGTGTCCAGCAATCTAGTCAGCAGGAGTACTTATGTCTGCTATGAAATTCGTCTTCTGTAGGGAAAATTGGCTCACTTGAGCATCTATAGCATTTTGAACTTCTTGTAGCAATTTAAATATTTCTCTGGTGGGGCTAGCACTTAATCTTGTTACCCCGTGGTATCAAAGTGAGCTAATACCAACACCTAGTCTAATATAACCTTGTTGGATTTCGCTCTTGTGGACAAAAGGTGGCACCTGCTGTTTATGATTTTCCTACAGAGTATTGGGTTTGATTAGTACGAGTAATACAAATTGGTCTTGTTCTGCTGGGTTCCTAACTTAATCTTCTTTAGATTTGAATTCTTTGTAACGTGAAATTGAGAAATTAAATAGAACTACAAAATTTTGTTTAACCGGCAAACCATAAATACTCGTGTATAAATGTTTGTTATTGTAAAATTGAATAAAAAATATTTAATATATACAATCAAATATTATAGTTCATAAAAAACAAATTCTTTAATTTTAAGATTTCGCTATTGCGAGCAAAAAGTGGCATCTAAATATTACATATAAATTATCTATTTAGTATTGGGTTTGATTTGTAATAAAAAATTCGACTCAATTCCATGGGGTTTCTAACATAAATAAATACCCTTTAGATTTGAAATGAAGAAAAAGAAATTTCATACAAATTGAGTTTTCTCATTTTAGTGATCAACTGAATAAAAGTTAGACTAATGGAGAAATGTTGGTTGATACCATACGCAGTGGTGTGTGTAGGCTGTTTTATGGGCGATCTTGACCTGTCTATTTTATGATTCTGTTATGATATACTAGCAACAGATGGCGCTGACCCCTCTTAACATAATTTATTGATGTTGATTGTGATGTTTTTTGCTTTGAATATACAAATTTTTATTACAGTTATCAAAATATTGTCTGATCATTGTTGTTTAAACAAATTTATGATCAGTGTTGAATGTTATCGATTATGCAAATATCGAGAAGATGATAAATAAACTGTAAAAAAATTGTTATTAAGGAATAACCAATAAATTTCATTGATAAGATTGCGGGAGATCAATAAAATCATTGATGGGGGTTAACATTTTGGAAACAAGATGTTTGGTGTGGGAAAAGTTTGAAAGCAAAAGATGTCAGATGATGATAGGAACTCAGATAGACGAAGATTAGATGTTTGTAAACTATTTCAAATTTCAAAATGTCCTTTCCAATACTGCGTGCTTCCTTCCAATTAATTTGTATGTCCCAATTGTCTGTGTTAAATTTTGGATGTTAATTGCAGCATTTTAACGATAAAAATGAAAATAAAATCTGTTAATGTTTGTGTTGCAACAAACAAATTAGTTTTTTAGCTGTCATTATTTTTTTAACAAAAAAAAAATTATTGTCATTTTCATTGAGTGTGCGAGCGTGTGGTTTTTGGTAACGTAAGAGGCAGTCTTCACTTTTGGCCATTTGCTATTTTTGTACGTTATTGTATTGGTCGAGTTGGCAAAGTTTCAAAAAACTATAAATTTTTATTTATTTCCATTTATTTTGTTTGGTGTTTTTATGGGGAATTTAAAGCAAATATTGCCGCTGACTGATAGAAGCGAAAATATTTTTATTTAAGTTAAAATGTAAATCTAAATTTGATTAAGAAATTGACCACACAAAATTGAAAAATATATGTATATTGAATTGGCGCCATTAGCAGCTGGATTTTAGTTGTTTAATAATCAATTCATCCAAAGGATTATAAAAACATTTTGAAAAATAGTGTTGATTTAAATATGTCCAATAACGAATAATTATTACGTGTGATTCAGCACCTGGTTGTACCAAAAAGTTCGCACTAGAATAATCCGAGCGAAAATCGTACTAAACCAAACACTGTGCAAGATGAACATCGGAAAGCTATAACCGCCAGTGGTAGTTACCTATGTACCTACTGAAATAAACTCGCTCAATAATTAGCGCAGAACGAACCTATCCCAATGATTCTCCATTGTCCGTAACATTGCAGTCAGCATAGTTCAATGATGCCACCGGCCCATAAACTGTGCCAAACAGTTCGTTTTTCACAGTGCATTTGCAACCTCAGAATGTTTTTCGGACCGAAATCGGCAATTCTGTTTATTGACGTACCCAACTGGGCTAAAAATGCGCCTAGTGGCTGAAGACAATTTTCCTACATCCTTTGAGGAGAGATCTTAGATCTTACCCCTAGTAGCTCAGACTCCTACGGATCGGAGCGGGAAAACTACAAAGAAGATGTTCCGTAGTCTCGGACTCATCCTCTTCCTCGCACAAGCGACAGTAGTCCGGCACGGTTCTATTCCATTTGCCCGTCGGGTATCTGATATTGCAGTGACCAGTTAGAATTCCTTAGGCCAGTCTCAAATCGCAACAGCACACGCCAACCATGTATACAGGTCGGGATCTACCATATTCAGGCCCCAGTGATCCAGCAGTTAAAAAGTCGGGCCAAGAAACACAACCTCTGCTAGCTGTTTTTCAAATCCAGTCGTCCACTAAGCCAAAAAGGTAACAGATGTTGAAAATGTTGTTCCACTAGAGAGTCGTTATCATGCCACGTACAGCCTCCTATAGCCAATAAATACGCCGATTCGTTCCCAGGAACATCTCAATTTCCCGGAACCCAACAGAGGCTAATATCCATCTTTTCCTTACAATTTCTCACCAACTTTGATGTAAATCATGATCACTTTTATCGCAGCCTGACAATTTACAGTATGTTTTGTGAAACGGCTATTTTGCAGGAAGCATGTACATGTTTGCAGGCATTGTTTTCGTGAATTGAAGAGCTACTGCGTTTTGTTTCTTTATTGCGACAGACACCAGTGTTTTCAGCAGTTTTCAAGAAACAAATCCACATTTGGGTCATAAATACATATAATATAACCTATTAATCATTGTGTCCCAAACATGTTATATTGAATAGCAAACAAAATGTGTTTGGACACAAATATACTATATTTGCGGCAAGCTACAAACACATTATATTTGCATCCAAACAATAAAAGAAGGCAAATTTCTCAGCGTGTACTTTAAATTAAACCAACCCTGGGGCTAAGGACCTTGCAGAACGACGATAACATATTACTCCAACCGGCTCGATCTTTTGCATTTTCTTACCAGTTGGTAACACCAAGCATTCCTAGGTATTCGTCCAGATGGTCCTGCCAGCGAAGTCTTGGTAGTCCTATTTTCCGAATGCCTCCGAGTACGTCTTCGAATACATTTCTCGGTTCATATTTATCTGTTCTTCCAGCAGTGGCGTAGCCAGCGTAATCGTGATATTTTGATACCCATAACTATGACGCGATACAATCATTCAACTCGTGATTAATGTGACGTTGATACTCGCCGTGGTCTATTATACATATGTCCATAAATTCTCCGGATCATGATTCTCTCGAAGTCTCTCTCAGTGCGTTTTCGTCTGCTTGCGAATAGAAGCAAACATATTTACACTTGCCAGGTAATTTCAATATGAAAGAATAAAAATTATCACATTGATACACGCTAAAATATACATCCCCAGCAGCATATTGCAGGAACAATGTACATATTTGCAAGAATTGATTTCATGAATTGAAGATCTGCCGATTTTTTGTTGCTTCGTTGGCTGTCACGTTTTTGATTTCAGCACTTTTCAACAAACAAACTCATATGTGGGGCACAAAAACATACATTATATCATATTAATCATTGTGTCCCCAGTATGTAATATTGAATAGCAAACACAATGTGTTTGGACACAAGTATACTATATTTGCATCAAGCTACAAACACTTTATAGTTACATGCAAACACCATAAAAACATATTTTGCAACTTGTATTACACGAAAACGCAAAATGTTGGCTTGCAAGAATATAATTTGTTTATCATGAACATTACATTTTTGACGCGAAATACCATATGTTTAATTCAAAGAACACAATTTGTTTATTATGAACATATAATTGTTGAGGCGATTTATAAAATATTCTCTTGCAAATATGCAATATGTTTGCATGCAAAAATATTAGTTTTATGACATAAACATTTTACAATTGACTCGAACCCTAAGATGATCGATTGCATCGGAGGTGGTAAATAAACCTAATGGGTCTCGGCGGGCCCAGTGCAAATTTATAAGAAAAAGTATCCAGTTTGACAGTAAAAGTTTTAAAAACAGTATCTTAAATTAAGGTCAGTTGTAATACTTAGATGATGATGTTTAAAAATAATTTCAATTTCAATTAAGTCATCAAATATTATAGTGTTGCATCGGTATGGGCTGATAAAGTGCCAACTTTATCAAATATCTTAATTCTGTAAAAAACAAACAAACCATCGCAACCACTTGGCGTTCTATAAATTGCCTTAAATTACAACTGTCAAATTTAAATGCATTTAGTTGTAAACATAAAGAAAACTTGTGAAAACATATCCACTCCATCCTTTTTGTTTTATGAAAACCGCAAAAGAAAATAATACTAAAGGGAGCATAAAAACCAATACCCCATAAATGCATATGAATACGAAAATTATGGTCGAAAAGTTAAATCCACAATCAACCGCAGATTGAAAAAACCCCAAAACGCAGAGCTGTCATCCGGCAGGCAGCCCTCCAAACATCAACATAAATTGTATAGTAAATTGTGTTGATTTACAGTTGATTAAGTAACATTTTTTTTTATGGAAAGTTTATACAAAAAATAAATAAATTTTAGCAACTGCCACTGATGGTCCCCGCCATCAGACATGCACAATTTTACATATGTTTATTGCAGTATACCATGTAATGGATATAACCTTTTTTGCTACTGCATTCCATGCAAACAAATTAATGTTAATTTGCAGCCGCGTCAGTTATCGGCGGTGCCGCCTTGTATGTGTTTTCAGCGATAATTTGCGTTGGCAAACCACAAGAGTGATTTCAATTCACATGTGTGGTATATTTGAATAAATAGTTGTAGCAAAGTTCTTTGAAATTAATCTGCGGTTTAAAGGTAGTTGCAACTTTGTTATCATATACGCGGATTCAAATGAGTATTTAAAATACTCATAATCGCAGTGAGTCGAAACCTGAAACACTCGAATTCAATCACTCTAACTTTATATGTAGGAGTCGAAAAGTCACTCAATTGTTGATTGACTTAATATAAGTACAAGGTGGCGTAAAAGTAAACTTCCGATATTTTTTTGGCTGTAATTTAAAAAAAAATTAAAAACTTTGATTCTCCTTGTGGATTATTTTTATTTGGTCTTTTAATTTTTTTTACATCAAGTCGAGAATATGATGTCATGTAAATGGCCGCCGCCACAGTTGATTGTCATTTGAGCCCTTTTTATGGCATTTTCCATCACTTTGGCCAAAACTTCCGGCGATACGTCCTCACATTCTTGGCGGATATTGTCTTTAAGAGCTGCAAGAGTCTGAGGCTGGTTGACATAAACCCGCGACTTCAAAAAGCCCCACAAAAAGAAGTCTGGAGCGGTCAAATCAGGCGATCTTGCTGGCCAGTGCAAATCGCCAAAACGGGAGATTACGCGCCCGGGAAATGCATCCTTCAGCATATCGGTTGTGGCACGCGCAGTGTGTGCCGTTGCACCGTCCTGTTGGAACCACATGTTTTCCAATCCCAATTCATCAAGTTGCGGCAAAAAGAACTCGTTGATCATTGCTCTGTAGCGCTCACCATTCACAGTAACCGTTTGGCCCGCGACGTCTTAGAAGAAAAAGGTCCGATGACTCCTCCAGCGAAAACAGCACACCATACAGTGACTTTGAGCGGGTGTAATGGCTCTTCGTGGGTTACACGCGGATTTTCAGTGCCCCAGAAGCGTAAATTTTGCTTATTTACGTACCGGCTAAGATGGAAATGGGCCTCATCACTCATGATTATTTTTGATGAAAAATCATCTTCCTCTTGGTGGTGATTAAGGATGGCTTGAGCGTATGTTAGACGCGATTGGCGGTCAGCAGCTAACAGCTGATGCACCGTCTGGACTTTGTACGGAAACATCTTCAAATCTTGTACCAAAATTCGCTGTAAAGACTGCCGACTGATGATACCCATTTGCGTGGCACGTCGTCTGGTCGATGTCGACGGCGCATCCATGACATCCTCGGCTACAGCAGCAATATTCTCTGCAGAACGGCTACTCCGGGGTCTGCCACGCCTGGCAGCATCTCGTGTTGTGCCAGTCTCTTCGAGGCGAGCGGCTAAACGTCGCAGTGTTTCACCAGTAGGCGTTGGACGGCCAGGAAATCTGCGACGAAATTCACGTTGTGCCAAAGTCACCGACCGATTATTGGTCAAATAAATAGTCAGCAATATTCCGCGTTCTGGAGCAGTGTAGCGTAACATTGTATATTAACGTGTATTTCGCATGTGTTTACTACACAAATGTCAAAACAGAACTGACATTAGGGGCCAATCGCAAAATGTATAGCATTTTCTGATAGGAGGATTACTTTTGCGCCACCTTGTACATACTCGTTTACGAGAATGTCTAATAGTTCCTTGAGTACTTTCAGCAATTGAGTATCTTGAACTACTCGTAATTGCAATGTGGTGGCGGCCTACTACTCGCACAGGCAGTGAGTAGTACTTGCTACCATTCGTTGTGTACGGCAGTTACTTTTAGGAACTCTGAGAAAATTTTAAATAGATTAAAAGTAAAAAATTTCCTTTTTTACTGTTTTTCAAAATTTTTCATTTTTATTTCGTTTTTTTTCTACGTTATAGTGAAAATCTGGAATGTTTTATTATTATTTTACATATAGTTTATTTAATTACCAAAATTTTAAGCGTAATTTGAACAAAATCGGATGAAAAATAAAGTTTTTATTAAAGATTTTGTGGAACGACAATATTTTCAGTTTCATTGCCCACACACTATATTCGGCGTTATTTTTCCAAAGCTAATATTTGTAAAGCACTGTAATTTAATTAAGTAAGTATTTATACTTTAGGCTGCTAGTCTGTAAGGAACTATTGTCCATAGACTGAATAAATGAAATGAAATGGAATGAAATGTTATAAACGGACAGTTTAGCTTTAAGTATTCTCAACTACTCATCAAGGCAATGACTTAACCCCTTTAGCATTCAAAACCGCAATGACATGTACTCATTAGATATCTGCACAAGACGTTTTGAATGGATAAGTATTCAAGACATTTCCTTTTTTTTTTCAAAATATATATTGCAGCGAAGTTGCGACAACCCAGTACTTCGGGGTACGGTTGACAAAGCATTTGTGTATGGGTGTAGGTTTGTGGGCACAAAAAACAATACGATGTGAAGCAAAGCGAAGTACAAGTAGTAGCTTCACACACATATACGATTGTTTTTTTTTTTTAGAAAACTGAAGTATTAGGTTGCCGTAACTTCGATACTGTGCATGTCGTGAAAAAACTAAAATATCTTGAATGGTCATACAAGACGTCTTGTGCAGATGTCTACTCGTCAAGTGAATGACTTAAATCTCTTAGTACTCACAGCCGTAATACTATGTACTCGCGCTAAAATCCTTAGTGAACTGCTGCGATTTGTAGGAACTTTAAGACAATTTCATATAATTACTCTCAATAATTACTGTTATCTTAAGCACAAGCACTTTGACACTAGAGTATTGCCAACTACTCGCCAAAGTCTTGACTCATATCCCTTAGTATTCAAAGTAGAAGTCATATGTAATCATACTACAATTCATTTTTTACAACTATGATTTTCAGGAACTTTAGAATAATTTCTTACAAATTCTCATAATAATAATTATAATGTTACTCACTGGTACTTAAGCAATGCAATTGTTTCGACAGTGTAGTGCTATGCAAGGGTACTTTAACCTTAGAGTATTTTCAACCTCTCATAAGCGCAATGACTGAAACCCCGACGTACTCAAAGCCACAATGACATGTACTTATACTACAACTCCGAGTGTACAGCTGTGATTTTGGGAACTTTAGGAAAATGTCTTATAATAATAATAATCATTAAAATGATTTGAACCCATTATTACTCAAAGCCGCAATGAATGTTTGAACTCGCCATTATTCTGACTGTACAGCTGTGAGTTTAATGAACTTTAGAAGGATTTCTAAAAAATTCTGTCAATAACTATTGTTATGTTGTGAAAGGACACTTTATCAATGTATAATTTGCAACTACTCGATATTACAATGACCAACTTATTAGTACTCGAAACTGTTATGATTGATACTCACTACCTTCTTAATGTACGCTATGATTTTTATGAATTTTTCTAGAATTTCTTTCTTTCGCAATAGTTATTGTAATTTCATGCACGAGTACTTAAAAAATTTAGTACTCATAAGTACTCGCAAAGGAAATGACCGGTACCCATTAGTACCCGTAGTCGCAATAAGTTGTACTCATTGTAATACTTACTCTGCAGCAGAGATTACCACAAACTGTAAGCGAATTTGTAAAATATTCAGACAATAATTATTGTAACGGAATGTCCGGGTATTTTCACCTACTCATTCATAAAATGATTTGGACACATTATCACTCATAGCCGCAATGCTTGTACTCACCGTTATTCTAACTGTAGAGCTGCGAGTTTTATGAACTTTAGAAGAATTGCTAAGAAATTCTGCCAATAACTATTTTTATGTTATGAAAGGATATTTTACCAATGGTGTATTTTCAACTACAATGTTACAATGAGTCGATTACAATGACTCGAGTTTATTAGTACTCACAGTTAATATGATATGTACTAAATACTTTCATAATGTACGTTATGATTTTAATGAACTGTAGAATAGTTTCAGGAAGATATGCTGCAGAACTGTGGAATATATTCACAATAGTTATTGAATTATTATGCATGTCTACCTTAACCTTGAAGTATTCATAACAACTCGAAAGTGAAATGACTAGTACTCATTAATACACATAGTCGCAATGAGTAGTAAACAATATATTTTGTACTGTATGATATACATATATTTCTAGAAACTTTAAAGATAATGTCTAATAACCTCTCACAACAATTATTGTAATGGTATATACGAGTATTTTAATAAGTATTCATAACTACTCGTAAGTTACAAGAATCGTACACATGAGTATCGTAGTCGCAAGAAGTAGTACTCAGTATACTTACTTTATATTAGTGATTTCTAGAAAATTTAAGAGAATTTATACTAAAAACTCAAATGTTAAAAATGAGTTTTTTAACAAATGTGTATTCTTATATATACGTCATCATAATAACTCGTAACCATTTAGCACTAGTAGTTGCAATGATATGTACCCACAAGTCTATTGACATTCGACTTGACAGTTTTAGAAACCCAGATGAAATTTGATATAGATTTTCGTCATAACTATTGTAATGTTACGTATGACCACATTAAAAATAAAGTATTCATAGCTACTTGTAATCAAAATGTATCGTACCCATTAACACTTGTGACTGCAATGATACGGACTCACTATTATTCTAAATTTACAGTATTGACTTTAAGGAACTCTGAAAGAATTTGTCACAGACTCACTCAGTATCTAAAAGGTTATGCGCTGCTACATTAACAAATTAATATTCATAACTACTTGTAATCGAAATGACTCGTACCCATTAGCACTTGTATAGCAGTGATATATACTCATATCAATCTACTATACAGCGATGATATTTAAAAGAATTGATCTATAATTCTCACAATAATTATTGTACTATTCTGCACGGGTATTTTAACAATTGACTATTCATAACTACACGCAAGTGAGATGACTGATACCCTTTAGTACCGTAGTCGCAGTGAGTCGTACTCACTATCTTATTTTTTTGACAACACTATTTTCCCTAAAATGTACAACAATTTCCACTAAATGATGGCATTAATTATGGTAATGCTAAAAACAGGACTTTTAACAAATGAGTATTCATAAATACTCATCAACACAATGGCTTGTACACATTTGGCACTCGTAGTTACAATGATATGTACTCTCGGCTATTTTAACATTACACTTGTGCATTTTACGAACTCAAAGAGACTTAGTAATGGAGTCTTGCAAGAACTCTCCAGTAATATTTGATGTCAATTCGTTATCAATTGAGCATTCACAATTAAGTGTAATCGAAGTGAATCGTACTCATTTAGCAGTTGTAGTTTCTATGATATGTACTCACTACTATTCTAATTTTGTACTTTAGGCTCTTAAAATAGAGTATTCATAAATACTTGTAATCGAAATTACTCGTACTCATTTGGGCTTGTGGTAGCAGTGCTATGCACTCACTAACTAACTACTCGTAAGGGAAATTACATATACCGATTAGTACTCGAAGTAGCAATGTTATGTACTCACTATCGTAATTACTTTACAGGAATGACATTCAGGATTTATAATGGAAATTCAAAAAAAATATTCTTGAACTAATAGATTTAATATTTTCACAGGTTTATAATATATATTATTTTATAATATTTTCACAGAATGTAACAAGACTTTTTTGCTTAAGCCTTATAACAATTCAATACTCATAACTGCTTGTAAGTGAAATTGCTGCAACTCATTAGCACTCGTTGTCACCATGAAAAGTACTCACTGCACTTAATACTTCACAACATTGCAACAGCTGATAGTTAAGCAATGAATGGAATGAGAATTATTACCTATATTTCCAAACAAGATAAATGTACGGTTTACAAATTTGAATAAATTAAAGAGGTTAATAAATTTTAAAATCCAATTATATTTTTTTAAGAGACTTTATATTTATTACGAAATCCGTAAAATGTTTCCATTTTATTTTATTATAAATTTTCATTCATAATTTATTGTATATTATAGTTTTTTTTTGGGTTTATAATTTCAATATAATTTAACTAAAAACTTTTTAATTTTATTTCAAACAGATTCTACCGGTCGGAAAAAGTCATAAAATTTAATGCGGTTCATAAGAGGTGGGGATCATTTTCAAAATTTACGATAGCTATTAAGATTGTATTTTATATTTTTCTGGCTCCATGTGATAATTAACCCTTTGATGGTGAACCACACGAAATTGCTCAGGGTGATATATAAATAAGAAATAAAATAGATTATCACAAATATTTCGAAAAATTTATGCAAATGTTAACATTAATGAGGAAGCTTATAGTCACCACGAACTCATAAAAGTCTAAAACCCATAAAAATAATAACAGAACAAATCAGACATTCGTTATGTGTGTTAAATTTAAAACAGTAAATGTTAAAACAAAATTATGTACCACCAAAAAACTAAACTCAATACAGTTCACTGGTAGTAAATATAATACAAAGACTCAGTTTTTTTTGCTAATGTATCTTTAGAAATTAACAGTAGTAGTAATTAACTTGAGGAGTTACCGATTCAAGCCAGCCTTACTCTCCCAATGTTCATTTAAATATTCGAATGTACTCACGCTTAATCGGAGTAAATACTGTAGAGTATATTTAACAAACAGAATGAATCATTGCAAGTATGTCAAGCGTAGCATATGAGTAGTAGCGAATATTAGCACTGAACTGGTGAACTAGTTAAAACATAAATGTGATAATGAGTGAAGATTCCGATCTGTACAAATCAATCACTGAACTGTGCACCGTTTTTATTCTCAAAAAATTGTATGCCGATTGCGATCAAAGTTTAGCAAACATTTTCAAAGATTAGTACACGATAGCGTTGTTTACTCGTACCCCTATATGTATACATACGATTTTAAGACGAAAAATAGTTTTCTAATCTCAGAATGTTTCCAGTAATTTTCCAAGGTGGCGAGATTTTTCCAAAAGAATCCATTCACTGTCCAAAAAAAAAACAAAATATGTCATTTCAAGTTTACCCACCCAGTAAGTCATATGTGTTGCGACTTAGTGACGCAAAAGTATGTCAAACTAACTGAACCGGAAAAATTAAACTTTTTTGTTTTGTCTTTCGGTTGGTGCTCAAATCTTCCTCCCAAAAAAAAAAAACAAAAAAAATCTTAAAATACTAAAGCGAAACAACATGAAGAACTATAAATTTGCAACTTGATCTCATAAATAATTGCAAGCAGCAGAGGCACGAGTCTGTACAAATGAAAAAGCCTCTAGCTTCGGTGGCAAAAATATACGAAAATGTTGAGCGAATGAAAGGCGAACGTTTAATGGTGCACAGTGGTTTAGAGGGAGCATTCCAAACGATTGACTAGCGAAGTACAATCTAATCCAAATCCTTGCTTAATATCTCGGACTTCGAAATACCTACCCACTAAAGATCTGTTATACAATACAAAACAAAGCTGTTTTCAGACGACAGGTCGAAATTCTAGAGTTGTTTGAAATCCAATTTATTCCAATACAATCCAGTCGAATCGCATCCAATACAATCCAATTCAATTCAGTTCAATTCAATTCAATTCATACATTTCAATTCAAATTAAATCAACTGAATCTAATTCAATTCAATGAAATTCGATTCAATTGAATTTAATGCAATTCAATTCATTCAATTCAATTTAATTAAATTTAATCTAATTCAATTCAATGCAATTCGATTCAATTCAATTCAATTTAATTAAATTGAATCTAATTCAATTCAGTGCAATTCGAATCAATTCAATTCAATTCAGTTCAGTGTAATTCAATTCAATTTAATTCCGTTCAATTCACTTCAGTTCAATTCAATTCAATCCTTACATTTTAATTCAATTTAAATCAATTGAATCTAATTCAATTCAATGAAATTCAATTCAGTACAGTGTAATTTAATACAATTCCATTCAATTCAATACAATTCAATTGAATTGAATTCAACTCGATTCAATTTAATTCATTTAATTCAATTTAATTGAATTGAATCTGATTCAATACAATTCAATTCAATTCAATTTGGCTCGATTCACTTCACTTCAGTTCATTCAATTCAATTTAATTTAATTGAATCTGATTCAATTCAATGCAATTCAATTCGATTCAATTCAATGCAATTCAATTCAATTGAATTCAATTCAACTCGATTCAATTCATTTGTATTTAATTGAATCTGATTCAATTCAATGTAATTCGATTCAATTCAATTAAATGCAACTCAATTCAATTAAATTCAATTCGAAACAATTCAATACAGTTCAGTTCAGTGCATTTCAATTTAATTCAATGCAATTAAATTCAAGTCAACTCAATTCAATTCAGTTCGGTTCACTTTAATTCAGTTCAGTTCAATTCAATTCAATTTAAACCAATTCAATCCAATACAACCAAATCCAATCCAATCGAAAAGAAATGAAAAGGAAAGGAAATAAAATAAAAGAGAAGAACAGTAAAGTAAAAAAGAAAAGGAAAGGCACATAACGTAACGTAATGTAACGTAGCCTAACGTAACGTAACGTTACGTCACGTAAAGTATCGTAACGTAATGTAATGTTACATTACGGAACGTATTTCAACAGAAAAATTATAAAAGATGAAAAAGATTTGAAAAAGAGGAGTATGATAGAGAAATGACTCTCTGATCCGACCCATGTCCGTAGATATACACTTAAGCTGCTGATCCGTCCAATTGTGCGCTTTCAATTTGGCCTACGAGGGAGGGAGGCCTACTAGACCTATTTCCGTTTTGTCCGGTATCACATTTAATACCCTTGACTGCGCCCAGTTATACGCTATACTCAGTGCCCTCTCGGCCTCTCTGCATAAACGATTGGGATCCTTTCCCCTAAGAAGTATTACAACATCGTCTACAAAGCAGACTGTGCTACGTCCTTCGTCGGTAAGAATTCTTAGGAGACTGTGAAATGTGACGACCCACAAGAGTGGTGATATAATCCCCTCTTGTGATGTTCCACGTTGTACCCTGGCTATTATATTTATGCCATGAGAACCGCAGTTTATCCATGTATGCCCTAGCATATACTACTCGATCCAGTAGCTCAATGCCCGGTCTACTGAAAATTTCTCTAAGGATTGGATTCGGTTTAGACAATATCTATGCAGTGTATACAATTTAGTATTGAGAGATTCCTTTATGTAGTGGGTTACCTCATGAGGTGCGGTATCCACTGACCGACCTTTGACATATGAGTGTTGCCTGAATTTCAGCCTATCGTCTGGTATTCCACTTTTCATCATGTCGTCCACTATTCTCTCCAAGGGGTTGAGTAGAAACGATGTTAGGCTAATTGGTCTATAAACCTTTGGTCTATAAAACCTAACTTGCCTTTCCAGGTTTGGGCATGAATACTACCCTAGCGTCCTGCTAATTCTTTGAGGTGTTGGCCAATTATAAGGATGCGGTGAAGATTCCCTCCAAATGAGTTGCTGTAAGTTCAAACTCATGTTGTAGAAAAGCCGGGAAGTTCCCATCCCGTCCCGACGCTTTATTTGGGGGAGAAGTTTTTTTTATATATCTTTTGACCATGTGGTCCCTGATGAATGACGGCTGATGTGATGCATTTTCGTTCTATCGCCGTTCCCCCGTACGTTCCGCATTCCCACTCGGAAAGTGTGTATCTATCAGGTGTCTTAGCGTTTCTTCCATTGTCTCCATCCTCTTCCCTGTGTCGTCCACTAGCGTTTCCACCTGAATTGGTCTTAGAGAGGAATTTTTCCATCTGCGATGAAGCATTGACGCTATTCACCTGTTCGCAGAATAGTCTCCAGGAGTTTCGTCTCACCTTTCTCAACATCGTGTTGTATTCACTCAAGCTTATTTTATAGTCCTCCCAGTATGCTGGCAATTTTTTACGCTCATCCATGTTGTATAGTCTGCGGACTTTTTTCCCAAAATTGCCTATCTCCCCTTTCATCCAGGGGGTTTCTTAGGCCGATTTCCTTTCTCGAAGTTGGCAGCTATCTTCGAATGCCTTTACCAGTGCTCGCGTAGTCCTTGTCACTTTATGGTCTAATGCGTCCCTACCAGAGTAGACGAATTAAGGATGATATAGTCGATTTCTAAGTAGGCTTCCGAATTCTGTAGAGTTTGTCCTGGCGTACATTAGTATCCTAATGTAACGGGTTTTTCAATAAGAGCGCTACAAAAGTTTTTTTAAATAAAACAAACCCGGATTTAGATACCAATGAAATTCTTTATTCCTGTAAAAGTACGTTCGATGCCATTATGTATGGAACTCGATTTCTTTTGCATGGCCACCACGGGCACGCTTGCAGAAGTCCAGACGCTGAACCCAATTTTCGACGGCTTTCAAGCATAAATCGGCCGATACTGCTGCAATTTCACGTTCGATATTAGACCATAGACTTGATGTAGCCCCACAGGAAATAATATAACGGCGTCAAATCGCACGACCTAGGCGGCCAATCGACTGGACCATTTCGTGAGATAACACGTTCACCGAACTTGGTTTCCAATAAATTGATTGTGGCATTCGCTGTGTGGCTTGTGGTGCCGTCCTGTTGGAACCACATGTCCTCCAAGTACATATTATCCAATTGGGGCCAAAAATATTCGGTTGTCATTGAAAGGTAGCGATTCGCATTCACAGTAATTTGCCGGTCTTGATCATCACGGAAGAAGTACGGCCCAATGACGCCGCCGGCCCATAAACCGCACCAAACCGTAATTTTTTCGGGACGCAATGATGACTCATGGATTACGTGTGGATTGCTGTCTGACCAATAACGCATATTTTGCTTATTGACGAAGCCATTCAGCCAGAAATGAGTCTCATCGCTGAAGATGATTTTCTGATGAAAATCCGAATCATTTTCAAGTTGTTACTCAGCCCAATTCACGAACATACGACGCTTATTTATGGTGGTCAAGCGGCTTCAGTTCTTGCGTCAATTTGATCTTGTAAGGATGTAGGCCAAGATCTTTTCGTAAAATTCGCCACAACGACGTCACAGAGATGCCCAACGCTTGAGAACGACGTGTGAGAGACACATTTGGGCTTTCATGAACTGAAGCACTTCTTTGTCTCACTGGCACGGGAACATTCTGTACTGTGCCTGTGGATTCAAATTTTTCCACTAGACGCTCAATTGTTGATCTGGTAGGACGATTATGACGACCATAAATTGGACGTAGCGCTCGTAAAGTTGAGGCCACTGACTCCAAATTTCGGTAGTAAATTTTAATGATTTCGACTCGTTGGCTCGTATATCTTTCCATGATGAAATGGCAAACCTTACTGAAGAGAAATGTCATAAGAGCGGGAAAAAATATGGCGTCGTTTGCTGTCCCTATCGGTTTACTTTTGTAGCGTCTCTGTTGAAAAACCCGTTAATTTAATAGGAAAATTATAAAAGTTGTGTTACATTACATATGAGTTGTGTTACATTACATATGACAATTGAGTTCCGGATAACAAAAATCCTTTACTAAACGCTACTTATCTGTCAATGCGACAGTGTCGATGATACACAATTATTCAAACCACTGTCCCCTTCCATCACGAATGACAGGACGGGCACACAAACAGTGGATTGGACAGACGTATGAGAGTGATATGTGAATGGACAGACGGACGTTTTGTCGCCTGTATGTAGATGATGCAATGATCCATTCGCGTCAGACATTGTACTGAGTTGAGTACATTACATGGCCATAAAATTGGAACTGTCATCATGTGGATTTTTCGTAGATTTCCGAGAGATTTCTGTCAACGTCATCACCATTTTTTTTTGTTGTGTGTGCTAAGTTGCTGGGTTCCCTCTGCTCGAGATTAGTTCAGTTTTTTAGTTTAGCTGTTGGCTAAAAATAAACCAAATACGATTTGAGAAGATATTTGCAGTTATGCGCCTCAGAGGAAATCTCGGATGCATTTAATACCAAAGTGACGTGGTAGGGAATGAGTTTAACATAACAGGCGGCGGAGGTGGCGGCGGCAGCGGTAGTGGTGGTGGCGGTGGCGGCGGAGCCATTGTTTTTTATGACACGAGCCGCAAAATGATGATGACTGAAATTGTTCAGCTTGTTTTTGTTTTGTCAAAATTTTTAATAGCGACATTGTAAATTATCTACGATTTCCGTTAACTCAGGTGTCAAATGTGATTTTTTATTATTTTATTTGATTTCTTTTTTGTTTGAAAATAATGTGGGTTTTCCTGTACATCAGCCAGCTGTCAAGCAATCTAAGCGTTGTTGAAAGTTTCATGTGGATTTCGAATTGTTTTTGAAACAAAATAAACACCTACAAATCTTTTAAAAATATGTAAAATGCAAAAAACTGCATTTGCATTTTAGAAGAGAAAAAAATATGAATTTTTTTGAACTCCAAAAAAATATGCATTTTTTAAACTCAAATCTCAGGCTTTTAGTTGTTGTTTATGCAACCAACCCACTTTCTTCCGCTGCGTTTGTTGGCTGGCTGGCTGGTTGTCATGTCTTAGACAATTTAGCATAAAATCGTAATAAGCAAAACTGATCGAATTTTAGGTTTTCAATTCATACGATTTTTCTTCTTCTTGAATTCGCTTTTGCTTACGTGGGTGTATTCCAATACAATTTGGTGTTAATCTTTAAAATACAAAACGTTACTTTATAGGCCTCATAAAACCGAATGGTCTTGTAAAGAAACAAATCTGTACATAAATCCCCGTAAATTTAAAACGATGTTGAGGTAATAAAGTGAATAGAAAAATAAAGAAAAATTTTTAAAATGAAACTAAAAAATTTTAACTACTGCGGCTATAGGTTTTGAATGCATATTTTTTTTTTAATTGCAAACATTTAAAAATATAGTGGTATTTTTGCTCAAATTTTTAAAGTTTCCAAGTTGTTCTCAGCGATTTCCAGCTTTGTACTCACTATTACTTATACGTTACTTATAGTAAAAGCAGCAATGAGGCATGAATATCTATGAGTACTCCAAAGAATCTGTACTCATACCTATGAATGCGCACACATTACACACATAACTAACACACTTTCAATAAATTTTCTAAATTGGCTTATGACTCATGCAAGTGGTCTACTTAAACATTTGCGTGCCAGCCATAAAATTGGCATTTATTCTTAGATTTGATACATATGAATGTTATTTTTGAATGACCCACAAATGAAATGTGCATTTCGGATGCAGTAATATGATTTATTGCAACAGTTTCAAGAAATATAAAAAAAAACCCCAAACAGAATTGAAAAAATGTTCATGTGTTTAAAAACAAAATAACAACAAAATAACTCAATTCACCAAAAAAAAGATGACTCAACCATAAATCGATGTAATAAAATATTCAAAATACCCATAACAATTTCAATATGACAAATATGAAAAATTATTTAAAATAACATAAATATTGACAATAATTAAAATATGACTGTTTATATATGGAATATTGCAAAAGACCTCCATGAGAAATATTTCAAATCTCTTAAATATTTAAAGAAAACAACAACAAAATGTTGTTTAAAATACTAATGACTATATTTTCAATTTTTTAAGAATTTAGCTTTTAAACAAAATTTCCCCTAAATGTAAAGAAACAATAACAAAAACACAGAAAAAATTCAAAAACCTGTCCATCTCTTTTTGTCGAAATCTAAAGTGTCACAAGTATTTCGTCACACATTTAGACGCGCCATAACGTCAAGCGCTGAAAACTAAATATATTTAGTGTTTTAGCAAAGGGTGTTGCTGGTAGGGTGGATGATATGATATTTAATTTTTCATTTATAAATAGTGTTTGTTTGGTAACTCAGTACCAAGCAATAACATTTCTGGCTAATAAACATTAGAAGTAACGGGCGGACCATTTAAACCTTCCGCATCTTGCGACTTAACCGTTCCGGAATTCTTCCTGGGGATTATTTGACAAACATTATCTCAACAAGCCGCGTAAGTCCCGGAAGACAATATTCGGCTTGGAATGATCGCTATTCATCCCGAAACACTAGGAAAAGTGATGGAAAAATCGGAAAATCAAGCACATTGTGCCATTCGCACTGGCGGCGACAATTTATGCAATTTCATATTTCAGAAGTGATCAAAACAATTTTGCACGGTTCAAAATAAACGAAAAATAATTTCACAGCAACTAATTTGTGTTTGTGTTTTCATTATTACCAAAACTACCCTGTACTTCGGCTGGAATTTAAAATTTATCAAAAACATAAGAAGGACTTCCGCGAGAATCACATTTTCACTAGTTCCAACGAAGTAGAATAGAATAAATAAATAAATGGTTTCGCATTACATCCCATGAAGGGACCGGGGAGAACTTCTCACAATCACTGAGCTGTGCGCTTTCTAGTTTTCACTCACTGATTGGGACCTACTGTTTCACACCGATTCCGAACGGTATTTTGAGAAGATTTTTCATGGCTATATACTCGATAGTGTCGCAGTCACTATGCGAGGTCAGAGCAGGGTTCGAACCCAGGATCTCATGTACAAGAGCCGCGCACACTAACCATTGCAAACATAAGGAGGACTTAAAGAAGAAAAAACCAATTGTGTATCTTTTGTTTGTTAGCTTTTTGGGTTTGTGTGAAGAATTATCTCTTATAGAAACAAGTAGTAGCCCCTTGAAGGAATCATCCCTCATCCCTCCAATTCAAAATTTATCAAAAAACATAAGAAGGAATTCCGCCAGAATCACATTTTCACTAGTGCCAACGAAGCAGAATAGAATAGAAAGAGTAATAAAGTGGCAATTCAACAAAATTGCTTCAAATTTTATCAGAAAATATAAGAAGGACCTCCGTGAGAATCACATTTTCATTAGTTACAACGAAGTAGTGTAATAGCATATTTTGAAAACCGCTTCCAAAAATGTTAAATAACAAATTATAAAGTGATAAATTCAAAGAAGAAAAGAAACGTTTAAAAGTCGATTGCAGCAACGTTTTTACGATAAACGATTGAAACGTTTCTCCTAAATAAAAACATTTATTATAAAAGTCGTTTGTAGTGCTGTAAACAAACTTTCATTTAGCATAAAATTTGTACAATGTATTTGCACGGGATTTCTAATTTGAATACCCATTAGAACTTTAACAAAAAAATTACAAATACTTCCTTTCCACATTTTCATTAGTTCCAAAAAAGTATTATTTCCACATATCTTAAACCACTTGCAATAATGTTCAATAAAAAATATATGACAAGTGTAAGAAAAAAACATTTAAATGCCGTTTGCCACAAACATATTTCCTTAATCAACGTTCAACGCAGCGATTAAAACGTTTCCCCTAAATAAAAACGTTTATCGTAAAAATCGTTTCATTTGCTGTAAAGAAAAACCTTGAATTACACCAAAATTTTTACAATTTGCATGTACAGCAAACATATAAAACGTTTGTGAACATGAGAAAAAAGTTTTTCCTACAAAAATAGTTAACCTCGATTTTACACACTGGCAATATAGGCTGTTCCATATTATTGTAACATGAGACAACAATTTGAACCTTAACAAAAAGGACATTACAACTACTTCCGCGTGAACCACATTTTCTTTAGTTCGAAAGAAGTATTGTGTCCATATTTCTTAAACCACTTCACATAATGTTGAATAAACAATACATAATAAACGTAAAAAAACATTTAGAGTTCGTTTATCGCAAAAAAGCAACTGCTAAAACGTTTCTCCTAAAAAAAAATTTATCGTAAAATTCGCTTCAATTGCTATAAAAAAAACTGTAATTGACACCAAAATTTGTACAAGTTACTTGTATAGCAAATGTATGAAACGTTTGTGAACATGGGAGAAAAGTTTTTCCTATAGAAATAGTTAACCTCTTCTTCACACAGTGGCAATATAGGCTGTTCCATGTTATTGTAACATGTGACAACAATTTGAACTTAACAAAAACTACTTCCGCGTGAATCACATTTTCATTAATTCGAAAGAAGTACTGTGTCCATATTATTTAACCTACTTTCAATAATGATAAATAAAAAATAAATGATAAACGTTAAGGAAAAAGCTATCTAAAGGTCGTTTGCCGCAAACATATTTCCTGTGCTACATACAATCAACGTTCAATGCAACAGTTAAAATGTTCGCCTTAAATAAAAACGTTTATGGCACTAAAATGTTTACAACTTACTTTTACAACAAACATACAAAACCTTTGTGAACATGTGATTAACAAGAAAGTGTAGACACATGCTATTGGCGGTTAGCCGGTGGCGGGTAGCTGAACGACCTACAGATATGTAGGTACATATAATTCGCAACACGGTAGTGAAGTCGATGACGAAAACGCTCCGGGCCTAAAAGTAGAAAGCAGCTATTATCAGGAGACCGCACATCTCCTCAAGCCATTTGAAACCTGCTTCGCGGAAAGAGTTTTTCCAGGTAACTGGAACCTGCAGCGGTTAGTACTCGTTACGAAGGAAAATAAACCAGCTGACAAGCCGTCTTTGTACCGGCCAATATGCCTACTGTACAAACGGGGTTATATACTGAAGGGACTCAATTTGATTTCTTATTGAAAATTTCGGATGACGGATGTGACGTCCGGAAACCGTACTGGCGATCAGAGAGGGCACTTCCGTATATGTACATAGTTCCTGCATAATGTTACCGAGGCCGTTTTTTCAGCGTGTATCAGTCGTAGAACGTGACGTCTGGAAACCGTACTGACGATCAGAGAGGGCACTTCCGTCATCCGAAATATTCAATAAGAAATCAAATTGATTCCCTTCAGTATATAACATATACTAACGTGCAAACATTGCTTTCATGAATTCAAGATCTGCTGCTTTTTTGTTTCTTTGTTGTCTGTCACGTTTATGTATTCAGCAGTTTTAACAAACATAGTCATATTTGGGTCACAAAAACATATATTATAACCTATTAATCATTGTGTCTCTAACAAGTAATATTGAATAGCAAACACACTGTGTTTTTCGACGCAAGTATTCTATATTGACGAGAAGTTACAAACACGTTATGTTTGCATCTAAACAACAAGAAAATACAGTTTTCCCAGGGTGTACCAGATGTCACATCGGAGACGCGTTGGAAGATTGGCTTAAAGGAATACTGGGCGGTGATCACACATGACGTGAAGGCGCCTACACTTCGGCAGATTGGGCGCAAGTGAAAAGCGGCGTGATTAGAATGCAGTCAACTATAGACATTATGTGTCTTATTTCGAGATACTTATCTAACCGTATGCTGAGT
The DNA here is from genome assembly GCA_963931995.1 of Phaonia tiefii. Classification (NCBI taxonomy): domain Eukaryota; kingdom Metazoa; phylum Arthropoda; class Insecta; order Diptera; family Muscidae; genus Phaonia; species Phaonia tiefii. The sequence goes on from OZ008370.1 coordinate 9,211,622, forward strand.
TATGAAAGCTATAATGGATCAGATTTTTATACGGTAACGACAGGTCCTCCATAATTATCGCTCCTTGGACCTGTCCGTGGGAACATTATCTAAGATTCAAGTGGGGCTCCATTTGTCGGTTTTGCCGACGATATAGCCATTGTAGTGATGGCTAAACACAGCGTTTAAGTGGAGAAGATCGCGAATGAAGTGGGGGGGGGGCGCAGTTGAAGACATGGTAGACGAAGAGAATCTTCACCTGGCAGGGCGCAAAACGTAGAGAAATTATTTCCAGTTATATCCCATGTTGCCATTGCTCACTACCAGTGAGCTGTGTGCTTTTTAGTTTTACTCTCATTGATTGGGACCTACAGTTTTACATCGGTTCCGAAGCTGTTTTCAAATGTCGCCTGCGTTATGTACATAATTTCTATCATGCTCTTTAAAACGCCCCTTTAAAAAACTCCGCGCAACCTCATATTTTATACCTTGTTCAATAAACGAATTATTTTCACAGCGTGGGCTTTCGAGATAACCCATGAATTCCTAAGGGGCCTTGCATCTCTGGTCTAGATTTTTATGCGTTTTTAATTAAAATTTGTTTCAACGAAATCCAAACTCGAAAGTGGAATTAAAACATAAAAATCATGATAAAACGCACATTAAAATTGTTGTAAAAATTAAAGCCAAAATAAAAACTTTAGAAATTTGTCATAAAAAATACAAAACTGTCATAAAAGCGACAGAAACGAAAAAAAAACAAATCATATTGAAATCCTATATCCAATAAACAATATTGAATTTCATTATAAATAATTGGAAAAGTAAAGTTAAAGAAGAAAAAACTAATTGTGTATCTTTTGTTTGTTAGCTTTTTTGCGTTTGTGTGAAGAATTCTCTCTTATAGACACATGTAGTAGCCCCTTGAAGGAATCATCCCTCCTTATTCGCTTCCTTGTTCTGGGTCTTTATGTTCAAATTATTAACTCACGCGTCCACGAGTTCATAATAACATAATTTTCTACATGTTGCCGTTGCTGTCCATTGAAACACCAGGAAAACATTATAACTTTTTTAAACATTTTTTTTTGCCTGATATCGTAATTTCAGACGGCTGGAAAAAGAAAGCCCCTCTAGTAGTTAAACAGCAAAACACACAATAATTAAGTAAAACTACAAAAGATCGACAACGACCAGGAAGTTCACTACACTGCACCGCAGAGAACAGCATCGGAGCCAAAATTAGTTCGGCATTCCCAGATATTTCCTAGTGGACTAAAACTCCTTATTACAGGTTCTTAAAATTAACATCTAACTTGATTATCCATTAACGATAACGGTACAGGCAATTATTTGAAAACAGTTTAAGTTAAAATATGGAATTCCCCAATTCCTTCATGGAATGTAATGGGAAAACATTTTTTTAAATCAACGTTGAATTTTTTTATAAAATAAAGTTTAAAGTACGAAAACACCATTTTTATTTGAGGGGAAACGTTTCAGCAGTTTGCGGAGAACGTTGATGAAAGGCTTTTCTCTCTTTGCGTATAATTTCACTTGTAACATCAACAATCTAAATGTATTTTATTGAATCTACAGTGCACATTTATTCAATCTCAACTGTAGGGTGTCACTTTATAAGATTCGATGAAAACAACAACAAAATCAGTGTTGGACGAAAAAAAACTAAAGCAAAACTGAACTGCACATTTTAGGTATCGGTTTACAACGGTTTGAACCTCTCGAAACTCGAACAATGAGTACCGTGGTCCAACACATTTAGCTGTTGGTTGATTTAATTTTTTTCATAACACAATTTTCAAAACGTTTTCATGCTTTATGAATTTTTCAGTCAAACCGATCGTTCTACGAGTATAAGCGAGACGGTGGTGGAAAGTGAAAAAAATGGGCTATGAAACAGCACTGGCCGCCGGTTCTCCGGTTCCACAATAGTGTTGAATGTTTGTCATTAAAATGGGGGGTGGAATGAACAAAAAGCGACAGACGGACGATATCTTGGACGTAGGGAGAAACTTATAGGCGAGACGGACGTACTTTAATGTATGTTTGCGCATAAGCAAAGTTTTACGGACACATGAGTAAGGTGACCACGTTTTCGCTTCAATTCTTTCCCTCTCTGTCCCTCTATCGCTGTGAAATTAGAGGTAGTAATATCTAGAGTTGGCTGATCCTTTATTAAGTTGCTACACTTTTAAGCTGTTAAGATGTTAATCGTTGTGGAAAATCTTGTTAATTTCAAATGACATTTAAAGGTTTCTAAACGACCCTAAAGAAATTGTATGCAAAACGTTTGCCTTTCATTATATAAATTGTATAAAAAAAAATATCCAGCTTTTTATACATAGGAAATCATTTTTGTTGAAAAAAAAATGTATTGACGTCAGTTTAAAAACATATCAAGTTTCATTCAGTTTTCGAGATTCATTATTTATTTATTTCGCTTTAAACTAATGAATTTTGATATTCAATATTTTTTTAAGTTTATCGCATTACAATATTTATGACAAATTCTACGAAATTCTAAAGAAATTCTGTCAGATTTCCCCTCTTTCAAATAAACTTTAAAAATTGTTTGTTTGCTGTTTCAATATATCATTAAGATGATACATTGTCCACGGGGTGGAGGATGACCCAAATATTTTGTAAAGACATAAATCATTAACAACAAAAAATGACAAGCAAAATTCTACCAAAAATATTTTCAATTTCCGTTGAGCTAAACAGATCAGGGTCGTTTTTCCTGCAATTAGAAATAGTTGGACACAATTTTGGGAGGAAAATGTGTTAGATTGCCTACCCAGTAGCGGATGGCATCAAATTTAAGGTAAGTCGGAATAGATTCCAATTAGAGTAATCAAAACCCCATAACCGGTTCACCAGTTTACTGAACAACCACTTGCAATTGCCGTTCCAGAACTTTCGACTTTCAAACGGTTTTAGAATGAAAATTCTATTACGATTTTCGAACATTTTTAAAATGAAAATTCTATTTAAAATTGTTATTTAGTTTTATTGTTCAATTTCTTATTCAAAATTGTTATTAAATTCCGATTTTGAAAAAAATTTATTAAAATTTATTTTTTAATTTAATATTTTCCAAACCCCCATTTTACTAAAACACGAATCAATTTTGAAATTAAAACAAAAAATGCTAAAAACTACACTATTGGTGTTTGTTCTACAAAAAAATTAAATACCCCGACAGTCTTAGTTCTTAAAATTAGTACTTATATTTTCGAATAAATTTAAATTTTAAATTAAATTTATTGAAAAAATCGTTTTTATAAAAAAATTATTTTATAAAATTTTTTTTTTAAATAAAGTTATTTTATAAAAAAAATTATTTAAAAAAAATTGTGCACTCAAACATCTAGCCAAATAGTTGGCTATCATTTTCAGCGCATATCTTTCAGACTCCCTACCCAGCAGCGGTTGACCGCAATTCTAAGCAATTCTGCTTCCAATTAGAGCAATAAAACCCCAAAACCGAACACTGGTCCACCGGGTTTTCAATCATCCGCCAACAGCCGGTTTTCTAAAACCAAAAAGATGATTCTTTTGCTGAAACCAGGGCCTGCCTCGAACGACTCCGGAACACAGTCAGCGAATGTACGGCGTTGTCTACGATGGTTCTCCTTCAGCTCCTGGGTTAGTTGAATTTTGTACGGATGTAGGCTCAGGTTAGGTTAGGTGTTGATAGCAGTTATTAGTCAATTGTAATACCCATGGCTAACGATATTAACCATTAACCCAGCCGAAGAACCATTTAGATTGCTCTAAGGATACTGTTCGGAATCTCCTCAATCCCTTCATAGGATGTAAGGGAAACCCATTTCTGTAAGAAGCTCAAGATAATATCTACGCCTATTTAAGATAATTCCCCTACGTTCCTATATAGGTAGGATCTCACAGTAGATATACTCCTGCCGGCTAGTGGTGGACACATTCAAAAAAAATTGTTCCTCATCGTTACAGCTTCTACAGAAGTCATTTGCCTGACCTTTAGCATGTATACCAATCAGTCAATGCCCCTGCAAAACTACAACAAGCATTGAAACAAGACCGATCTTAGACGTCCTGTTATCCACTATAGGGCAGACTTATTTCACGCCTTCACAATCTGTGCCTCCCGTCGATGTCTACTGTATCATCGTAAAGGAGCGATTTTGCAGGATATGCTAACAAGTCGCTAGGACCATGCCAACACGCTCCCTCGCAACTAGTCTGACCAGCTCATTCGATCTGCAGTTCCCCGGAATGTCTAAGCCCTGGCACCCGTTTTAGGTGAATTTCGTACTGCTGGATCATCACGTTAAGGGATCTGGCACAGTTTTGGGCAGATGTTGAATTCAGGTACACTTATTCCACGGACTTGACCGCCTGACTGCCAGGGGAGACAATTCCCCCAATGACTGCTGGACCATTATCCCTCAGCCAGTTGCGCTACAATGATAGGCGCTACACTGATCAGATATTCCACGAGAAACGGACCACCGTATTTCCCCAGGCTACACTTAAAGCAAAACACTTCGCTGCATGGATGAACCATATTCGATAATGTTTTACGCTTCTGTAATGAAAAATTTCGTACTCCCGACAATTTGGTTGTTATTGCAACGAAAATTTTCATCCATGATTTCTTTGACAATTTCTCATTTCAATCAATTGTTATATCTAATTTGAATTTTGCAGAAAAACGAGCAAAAACTCGAAATAAAATCAGTGTATGAAATTTAGACTATTGATATTTCGTTTATATCGTAATTTTTCTATAGTAAAATGAAACAGTCATTGGTTTGACGAAACATATTCTTAGCAACGATGAAACAAATTCATAGCAGCGATGAAACAAATTCATTGCAGCAATGAAACAAATTCATTGCCGTAATGAAACAAATCCATTGTAGCAGCGAAACAAATTCATTGCAGCGATGAAACAAATTCATTGTAGCAATAAAACATATTCATAGCAGCAATGAAACATATTCGCAGCAACAATGAATCAAATGCATTACTGCAATGAAACATATTCATGTCCGCAACAACCTCAGCATTGGTGATCACATTTCCGTAGCGCAAATGAAACTGTACGTTATCTCACTTTTGATGACAAAAGTTGTTGGGACGACGAACTTTCTCATTCCTGAGGCGAAGCCTTTGCGTTCAGTGTTGACACCGTAGAGTACACCTAATCATTCATTTTCGAACCATCTGTGTAGAAATGCATATATTTCCCTATGCCAGGTACTCCTTTGTTTCCGGAATCCCTTTCCACAAGTGTGGTTTCCAACCGAATAGTGGTTGCGCTTTCGAGTAGTCGACAAATGCAGGAATGTTGGGAGTACCTTCCAGCCGCATCCATGACCCAATCCAATCATGCTTTATTGCGGGAATTGCCTTCACCTGAGGGCAGAGGTGGAAACAATCTACCTACCTACAATGTCTACCGGCAACAAATATAACATTACTTTCAGTGTATCAGAGGGTGTTGTGGGCAGAGCACCCGTGATGCACATCGTCGCCATTCTCTGAGCCCTAGTCAGTAGGAATAATAGGTGGGTAGGACAATGTGCGACGCAAAATTCGCCATGTTGATGACTACGAAAGGCCGAGTTTTTGGGCGCGGCTTGTAATTGACTGCCTCGAGTTCTACGACACACTCTCACGGACAACTGCGATGTTTTTAAAAGGTCGTGGCTTTTGTTGCCGTTTATGGGTGGGTGATGCAGCTGTTGCTGAGTTGGCAATCTTTGGGCGAGTTAAAATCTGGTTATTCCGGAGCATAGATCCGACCGTCGTGGTAACGCCAGCTCGGAATTGACTGCCTGGGGTTCTGCTACACTCACGCGGACAACGCCGATGTTTTCAACAGGTCTTGGGTTTCGTAGACGTTCGTTGGGTTGGCCGGTGTTCACTGAACTAGTCGTCCCGAATCGAGGTCGATTGGGAAGGAAGGACGACCACGTAAACGGTAAAAAAAGATAGAAGTAATTCAAATGAGTCACTTTTGAGTGCATTCGTATATAAACACTTTTTCGTTTAACACATGGCCAAAAATATTTTCTATGTTTGCCGTAAAAGTAAATTCTAACAATTTTCCGAAAAGTTAAAGTTCGCTTACAACAATACCTACAAATGACTGTTACGATGAACGTGTTTATTTAGTGCAAACGTTGCAACCGTTACGGCCAACATTAAGTAGGCGTGGTAAAAGCAATGTTTTTACGGCAAACGAACTCGAAACTTTTTTTCTTTGAGTGTACAAATTTAGTAAAATTCTGTAAAATTTTTTCCTCCAAACAATTCACAATCCTATTAAAGAATTTGAATTGTAATGCAAAATTTATACAACTCAGTTGAATGTAAATTCACAATTCCACAAACAACCTGACTTAGATATTTAAAAAAAACACTGAATATTAGCCAGGCGAGTCTGCGCAGTTCAGATGTAGTTGCTGTCGTGGACAGGCGAATCTGCGCAGTTTAGACGTAGTTGCTGTCATGGTTTAAAGGCTTTGGCAAGCGCATGTGATGTTTTGAAATTATGCCGACAATGTTGTCAACCCGGCACCCAGAAGACAACAACAAAAAATGGGCTCAAATAAATGGCTAAATGGCAGCGGCTTAGCCTACTGTCGGGCTTTTCGTCTCTATCTTTCTGTGGGTTTCTCAGTCTGTTGTTTATTTCAAATTCATCGTGTTTAAATGGAAATTATTTCTTAGCATTTTGTTTTCATTGGGATTTGGTTAACAAAACCATAGCTTGCAAGGGGTCTTTGAAAAGGCTTCCGTTCGCAACACTGCATTCTTGGTTTTAAGTTAAACGCAAATATTTGAGACGTTCGAATATTGTATTAAATGTAGCAAATTCCTTTTTTGGGACTAACAATGGGGTTTGAATTTCACTCGTTTTTGTTGTTGTCTTCCAAATAATGCCACACGACAGACAGACGGACGCATAATTTAATGTGATTTAAATTGGATGCCGTGCCATTGTAGCTACACAAGTAGAGAGGAGAAATCCCGCAGGTAGCTACAAAAGATTTATGGTAATAATGCCTCAAATGATAATGGTAAACTGTCGTCCGTCCATCTATTGTTTTAGCCAAGCACAGAAATTTATTGAATTTATTTCAAAATTTATCTGGAGAGAAGAAATAAGGACATTTTGCTCTTGCTCAGGATCAAACATTGTTGGTCTGTTCTCCGATCTCGAACGAAAGGCTAAGCGAACGATAGTCAGTCGCTCACATTCGGCATAAATTGGGTTCCTCTAAATCGAAATTTTCGCTTGACTGACTCAATCAATATATGTGCGCCAATGACAGCAGATTCGAAATAGAGGAACCTAAATCTATACCGAAAAATTATAATAAATTTTAGGTTTTCAGTTGGCTTGAAATGACAAAATTGTGGAATCCAAATCAACTTTTTTCAACTAGAATACGAACGATTTCGTTAGAGGCACAGTGCTGCAAACGTTTTCCAAATTTATTAATATCAAGCTTAGTCCTACAATGAACGGTTACCAAACATCTGGGCCTCTCTTGAGAGAAAAATGTGTTCCGTACCTTTCCGTGAATTGGGAAACAACAGGCCTAAATGTCACGACACAGTAATCATGACCTGAGATTCTAACTCCAGAGGAGTATCTGCCTATTAAACAGTTTTCAGTGATCACAGCCACTACTCGCCGCAAAAACGGCCTCTGTAACATATTCTCTCAAACATATTCTGCAAGAAACCATGTATATGTTTGGAAAACATTCCAAATATTTATATATTTGAGAGTCCTGATCTCATTTATATTCAAATGCAAACATTAGCATGTTTACTTGCAAAGATGTATACTTTTACATGGTGACATATGCGTGTTTCATCCCAAACATTCATATACTTAAGTCGAAGCATTAGTGTGTTTCCTCCCAAACAAACGATTGCCGACTGAACGCATGAAACTAAAGGGCAACAGTTCAGTCAACATAACAAACACTCAATTCATTTACACATGCACTCAGGAATATTTATGAGTCACAGAATAAAAGAATAATGTAAAAAATACAGTTATACACTTGCACTAACATTAACCTAAGCTGAGAGAAATATGTTTTGTACCACAAACAAATCCGTATGTGGATCACAACCACATATATTATAACATATCAATCATTGTGTCTCAAACATGTAATATTGTATAGCAAACACAGTGTGTTTGGATACAAGTATTCTATATTTGCAAAAAGCTCACAAACACACGTTTTATTTGTATCCAAACAAGAAAAAAATACAAATTATGTACATCACAAACAAAACTGTATTTGGATCACAATCAAATATATTATAACATATTCATCATTATTGTATCGAACATGTAATATTGCATAGCAAACACAATGTGTTTGGATACAAGTGTACTATATTTGCGACAAAGCACAATTTATATTTACATCCAAACAAAAAAAAAGCTGATTTTTGAGCGTGTGCCTCTTAATCGCAAAATTTCCAATCAGTGAATAGGAAACACAATGTGTTTGGACACAAGTATACTATATTTGCGATAAACCACAAGTTATATTTACATTCAAAGAAAAACGGAAGATTTTCTCTCGCTTCTTAATCGTAAAAATTGTCAATCAGTGGCGTAGGTTAGCTTTTACACTGTAGTGCTACTCTTTGCATCCACAGCTCTCGCAGTAATCGTGATCTCAGATTGGATATCAAGTACTCCTAAAAGTGTGTTCGATCCGATAAGAGCCACGATTGTTTCTTTCTCGTACAAATGCCCAAGCAGGAGCCATGTTTGTTTGTGTGAACACCGATACTAATATAAAAGTATCCACTCTCTAGGAATGTAAATCAAGTATTTCAAACGATTCAGATCAGAATTCGACCCAAATTTCCCGGTTATAGTCCCTTTCGTGACTCCGGAACATCTATCGGTCGCAAAAAGTGTTTCCATCTCCATCTCCATTCCCATATTTTGTATTGATCTTATTATGATTGGCTCCATTTATATTATAATTGCATCTGATCAAATTGTGATTGAGGACAATTAAAACCCCCAAAATGTTTGTTATATCCTACGATTGGCTCTTACTCGTAAAAATTCCCAAGCAGGAGCTTAAGCGATGTTTGATACGTTTGTGATACTCCTAACCTCTACAGCTCCCAGTGATCACCGCTACTAACATAAAAGAATCCTGTCTCTAGGAATATATATCAAGTATTTCAAATGATTCAGATCAGAATTCGAACCAAACTTCCCGTTGATCCTGCACATTGTGACTATTTCTGTGCTTATAGAAATCGACCATGGGCTCTAGATCCAGTGAAATAGTTAAGTCCGCCACAAGTTTTGCCATCTCATCTGCTCTAAAGTTTCCTGTAATATTTGGTACTGATCATATTGTGATTGGCGATATTTATATTATGATTACATCTGACCAAATTATGAATTGTGATTGTTTGCTTCTCATACTAATATACAAGCAAGAGCCTAGGCCATGTTTCACACTCTTGTTCTACCAATGACCTCCACCTCTTCCGCAGCATTAGAGATCCCAGAATACTAGTCTGAGTATCAAAAAACAGTGTCCAGTCATCATCACTACTAAAATAATAATATACTCTCTCTAGGAACGTAAATCAAGTATTGCAAATAGTTCAGATAAAAATTTAACCCAAACTGCCCTGGTGATCCCGCATATTGTGATTCCGGAACACATACCGTGACTGAGAGCTTCTTCTTAGATTCTTATTACCTTGTCTGTAGACAAGATACAGTGCTCTAGATCCAGTGGTTGTGACAAATCTCAACAGCTTATCCACTATAACGTCTCCTCGAATATATTGTGCTGATTATGGTGTTAGTTATATTGTGATTGCATCTAGTCAAATTATGATTGGGAACAATTATATTATGTTATTCCCTAATTCTATTATGGTTGGAGGCAATAACATTATTATTTATTCTGATCTTAGTATTGACTGTACCTAATAAGTTTTGTTAAGGAGTTATCACATTGCGATTGTTTGAAATAATTTGAAATGAATGCGCGAACCAGAAAACCAACAATTCCAAACTATGTCAACTTATCCTAATGTGATCAGTTCTCAATAAAATTATTATCACACACAAACATATCGATTGTCGGTCAGATACCGGCTTCTAATAATAGTATGATCACACAAAATTGTAGTATTATTGTCCCCAATCATAATATTATTGCTGGAGAATATTTTAAATAACATTGGACCGGATAACATTGTTAGAGCCCCCAAGGACTGATCTCACTAGGATTAGTTAAAATTGTTTAGAATCGTTGCGGCAATCAGGAACCCAAGCATAAGATAAGTTTGAAATTTAGTCAGGCCAAACATTTTGTCTCTGACTCTGCACTCAATTTTTGTTGATCATATTATGATTGGCGACAATAATCCTATGATTGTGTCTGATCATATTATGTTTGCAGACAGTTACATTATAATTTAGTTTGATCATATTGTGGGTAGTATCAATTGCATTATGATTTTCATATAACGATTGTGGACAATTCTATTATTATTTTGTGTGACCGTAGTATTCCATCATTATTCTAACCAACCATATCAGCCAATTTAGTTTGAATTCCAACAAGGGGCAAGAATATCCCTCAAAATAAAATATGGGAAGACACAGAAAGGAGCGAAACATAGAAGATCTTGTGGGGCGGAATAGGTATGGCCAAATTCGAATTTAGTGCATCTAGGGGGTGTGTGAACTGGACTGTCAACTCTGAAGACATAGTTATAGAGAATTTAATGAACCGCAGGTTGACAACAGGGCTTTTCGTAGGACATTGAAACAGTGGAATCTCTCTCTCTCTCTCTCTCTCTCTCTCTCTCTGTCATTGTCGTGATTTCGCCAGACGTAGATATTCAAACTTCTACCATAATACAATACCTAGTTATGATTAGACTGTGTGAACGAAATGGAGTACACAGAGAGAATTTCTTAGTAGTAGGAATTTTCTATCAAGAAATATGAGATAGTATTGGGCGGACGAAGAGCGCATAGCAGCTGCCATATTAGCTCGGAAATATTCTAAAATGCGAAGCACTAATGTACGATAACTTAGCATAATACAACTGCAACGTTTCATTGATACAGGGCTAAGTTTAATTAACGCAAATTTTCTTTAAATCAACTTAACTTTTGGTTGTATTAACGCATACTGATCAATGAACCCATGTGGTATATATAACAAAGCATATTTCTTTCAGTGTACGGAAATCTACGATACATGAATTCATTTCAATGCTAAAAATCTCATTACTCAATGTGTCGGACTCTCTGTCGTTCTGTCAACTCACTTTATAATATGGTAAATTGAAACATTTCTGTGATGACGATTCGATGCGATTCCATAAATCGCACTCGGTTAATTATTCAATCAACACCACACTTGACATCGGACAGCTTTATAATATACAATGAAAATATTTTTTCTCAATAATCTGTAAACATTGTGGGTTGATGTGGTCGCTGATTCTCGTCAACGAGGATACAAAGTTGTATATAACACAACAAAATAAATACAAGAGTAACAAACGAGGGAACATGTAGTGAGTAGAGGAACAAACAAATTACAAAGAGTTAGGGATGATCCTACCAAGTGACTGAACCGCATAACAGACGGACTCATGAAGCTTCACGGACGACACAACAGTGTAGTCTCAATGGCAAAATGTGCTGAAATTGTTAAATTTTGAACGCCTTTTGTTTTTGTATACAGATTATTGTTGTGGTTGTTAAACACTTGTATATTTAGCCAAGACTGGACATAATGCTTGGATGAACTCTAGACACGGCCATCATACATGCATTCTACATCTGTGCATACGGATCATATGGGACAGCATATTAACAACAGAAATTCTTAATATATGGGACAAACAGTAGCTACAAAAAGTCTGTAGCCTTTAGGAAATATGGATTTTATTGATATCTTACAGATTTTACGCGAGGGAACGATTTTCGATTTGGTCTTTGAAACAAGAAAAAGTATAAAATAAAGTCTTTACATATCCCGCTTTCGACAACTTATGTAGAAAAATCGATTGGAAAAAAATAAAATAAATAATAAAAAAGGAATATTATTAATAAAGGATTTTCGACCTTTCTTATTATGGTCTAATAACAAAAAATCAATGAGTATTCGAACTCACGGGCGATGTGTTAACATCTTTTTGTTACACTGTACCTGTTCGATTTCTATGAACACATTAGTAAATGTTACATTGGAGATTAAAAAAAAAGAATAGTTTTTGTTGTGAAGGCTCTTTTGCTATTGCATTTTCTTTTTTCTTACATCTACTTTAACATTAGATGTAATATTGTTAAAATAAATAAAGCAATATTTAGCTCACTGAAATAATTGTTTTTGTTTTGTCATAAACAGATCGACGGCAAAAAGTACTGAATAGTATAGACAACTTATTGCGCTCTTTTTCCGCTCTCATTTAGAGAGAGCATAAACGAGTCGTATTCTCTTTATAGAATATTGCAATATAAATGCACCATTTCGACAATGTTATTAAATAAAACAATACAAAAAGCATAAATGTTTCAAAAGGTATCAATGTTTCAAATCAAAATTATGAATGAACCAAGTTATGACAAAAAGAGAGTAATACGTTTTGAATCATTCGCAAGATGCCGCCAGTGCTTTAGAGTCAGACAATTCGCTCAATCAGTTCTCTATACTATTCAATAGTCTTTGGCGACGACGACCTGCCGTCATACTTATTTTCAGACAGAGACTATTATTGTACAACAACCACGTATGTGATGCTAACGCTGTGTGTTTTTTGCATGTGTTCACTTTGATAGATTGCCCTACCCGTGCCTATAGATGTTAACACATCAATAAAAATCATTTATTAGATTATTCTTTTTTATAATAAAGAAAACCATAAAATATAAAAAAATAGATACAAATTGTCGATAACTCACTTATTTATCGAACTATCGCAAATTGAAATTTTGGAAAGTAGAAATTATCCGGCAGATGTGACAGATATTTTGAGAATAAAAGAAATTTGTTAGTGCCAAGACCAGCCGACAGATACTTTGCAATGTAAACTCTTTTATCGATAACTTAGTTACTTTCATACCCGGCCTCAAACAACCCAGAGTAATGAAAAGCCGTACATTTGAATAACATGTTCCTCCAACCGGCTCGATCTTCAGCTTTTCTCCTCCAGTTGGGAACACCAAGATATCGCAGGCAATATTTCACATGGTCTTTCCAGCGAAATCTTGGTCGTCCTATTTTTCGATGAGTACCATTCGCACTTCTTCATTCTGATCCATTCCACTGGCATGGCCTAGCCAGCGTAAACGAGCTATTTTGTTACACATAACTACGTCGATGTCGTGATATAGATTATACAGCTTGTGATTCATCAGTCGTCGATACTCGCCGTTGTCTATTATAATACCATATATTTTGTATCATCAGCATGCGATATGACTATAGAAAAATCGACAAGAGCCGATATGCCTCTCTTAACGTTCTATTGATGATGACGAGGTAGTAGGCCACTTCATCGAGTTCGAGTTGCTTTGGTAATTTACTCCTAGGTTGGCATAATACGGAGAGAAATAAAAGGGAATGCGTATTTCCGTTCGATGTAAACATAATTTAGGTGTCATTAGTATCAATCAAACAGTTATAAACTTAGTTTGCTGCATGGTCTATAATCTGTATGTCTTCTTTGGTTTCTCATTCTACATCATTTCCCTAATGGCTTTTCGATCAGCTGTGCCATAGAAACCCTCTGATTCTGCTTAGTCTGATCATTGGAAAGTGAGATACATAAGTTGAAATAACATTCGGATATGGAAAAAGTAGATTGCTATGTCGATCAAAAAACCATCGTTGTATGAATTTTTGCCAATCTACGCCAGTGGCAATGGAGGGGCGCAAAACTCATAAATATTCAATCTCTACAACCGGCTTCTCCTCTAAAGCATAGAAGTATAGCTTCCAATAGGTTGCCGGTATGAAAAAAAATCCTATATATTTCATTTACGTTACCTTCTCCAAGGTAATTTCAATTTCCGATATCACGAGCAGTCAGCAAGTTATCGAGTTAATATATATGTACATATATTTTGCTGTTTTGCAGGTGTTCCCGAAAATGCTTCTCATATCACATCGAAAAACAACTCGTCCCGTATCTTTTTTTCAAATTTATAAACATCTTGTTGGTGGCGAATACTTTTTGTAGCTACTGTATGAGTGTGTTTATAAATATGTGTTATTTTCTTATACAAATTCTTCAGAATTTTATGCTATGTTTATGCTGACAAAGGGGCACATAACAAAGGAGTGATAGATTACACTAAGGAAGAAAATCGAAGAAAAGTGACCAGCTTGTTGGAAGTGTAATGGGAGTGATTTTAGATCGCATGATAAACAGTATTGTCCAAATTAATATGCAACATTGCTAATTGAATGACAGTGGTGTGTATCATGTGTGCGTTACGCACAAGCCCTACCGAAGGTCTGGATGTTGTTGCCTATTTGACACTATTAGATTTGTCGCACTGTCATATCACACCCGCTGGTAAAACGGCTCCAGTAACATATTGCAGGAATCATGTATACGTTTGCAAGCATTGCTTCATAAATTTAAGATCTGCTGAATTTTGTATGTCTGTTGTCTGTCACGTTTTGGTTTTCAGAAGTTTTCAACAAAAAAATCCACATTTTGACCACAAAACCATATATTATAACCTTTTAATCATTGTGTCTCAAACATGTAATATTGAAAAGGAAACACAATGTGTTTGGACAAAAGTATACCATATTTGCGGAACGCTACAAACACGTTATACTTGCATTCAAACAACAACAGAAGACAGATTTTTCACCGTGTAGCTACTAGTTGTAGGAACAACTAATTGTAGGAGCAAATCGAGGAACAATTTCAATTTCGAAACATCTTTTAAATATTGTTCATAAAAATAATAGAATAATAGTACCATGAAGTTGTTTAGTAACGTGTTCTTAGTACATACGTCTGACTTCTAATACAGGTAATAAAAAATCACCGCTTCTAAGAAGCCATCGGGAAAACATAACCCGTTCTAAAAGAATTGGTTTTAGATCACGGTAATGATTAGCGTGCAGGATTATTGCTCGTAATATTACGGGTTTAGGGAGAAAGCGCCCATCTTCCTGATTGGGGATAGTTCTTTCCAACCCATTCCCAGGCTCCAATTGGAATGTAGGAATGTTCAGCTCGCCAAACTTGTAGGCCCCTATGTGTATTTGTATTTTATATTTTCCTTGGAATGTTTTCTTAAGATCAATACAATCTGGCTGCCTTTTATTTTTGGTCTCTCGTCATTCTCTCTTCCTTGGCCGTTTGTTTTAAATGGTTGTTCTTTCGTATTCCTTTTATTTAGTAGTTTTCATTGCATAATTTTCCTAGTAATTGACGTGTGTGCACAACATAATTTTCATTTAAGAGATTTCATGTAATGGAATACTTTCGCGTACTTGTCTAACCATTCACTTAAGCTCTTCAACATCGCTTTTATGTGAAAATATTCCCCGTTTTGTGGTTTAATTCCACGTAAAACTCTCAAGAAAAACATTGTAAAGCAGCCAATGATTTAATATTTCCTGCAAAACGGTGTGTCTGTCCAATCGACCGATATGCTGTCATACATGTCGTACTCAGTTATGCTGAGGAATAGACTTGGCCTGGCCCCTTCAACAACGACTTAATGCGATCGTGGTATTGAGTATCATCATCAATTATTGCATGCAACTTAAAGAAGTTATTTCCTTTTTGCATTTTGAACGAGAAATTCATTGGAATCGGTGATTGACATTCAAGTGATGGTATTAAAGCGACATTTAATATCAGAATCATGAAATAAGACGGGATTGTCGGCAACCGTTTTCGGAAAGTCATAGCAAGTAAATGAGAGGATGTCCTGGTGTTGAATATCTTTTAAACAGGAATCACGATTATTTATAGGCCAAGTTAAAGATTAACTTAGATGTGTATGAACATCTTGTTATAACTAGACAAGCCCCAGCAGAAGACTTAATCAAAGACTTAAAAAAAAGTCATTGGTGGAGTTCAAATTGTTCCCTTTTAGCCACTTTCACTAATTGCAGACTGATTTTGGATTTTCACAAATGATTGACTCTGGAAGTAGTTCGTTAGATCATTAGCTAGTTCCTTTTTTTCCTGCATTACTATTAGGAAAAATTTAATGCAGAGCTCATCGTGTAGTAGTAAGGGGAAAACGTAAACCAAAATAAAGAATACATTACCCACTATTCTAAGGTAATGCAGAGAGAAGCAACTGCTTAACTTCTATACTAAACAATGGTAAATGTAATGAGTTTTTCCATGGCTGTTGGATAGAAAATAATGGGTAAAGTTCAACCGTTGTCTGCTTTCAACGACACCTAGAGAAATACCCATTACACCCAACACTTGTGCTTTATCTAATATTTTTCTTTACCTATGGTTGGAAGTACCTCGAAATCTATTAAGAATCGGTTTAGCATTTATGTCAACCTTTACTGGGATGTTAAGTTACTAGAGAGTTAGATTAACATGCTGCCATAAATGTTAACCTTATTGTATTCTAATGCATCATTTACTTACCTTAATTAATTATGGGCTTAAGTTGAAAAACATTCCTGAAAAAACAAAAAAAAATTGGTTAAAAATTTGCCAACTAAAAGATATTTTAAATTTTAATTTTCTTAAATGGGTAAATATGATCCCGAACCCAATTAGCAAAGACACAAACCCCTACGGTTGCAAGGGCTCTGTTATAGTGTTAACTTAACTCTGTTAATATTTTTAAAAAATAGTGTGTTTAATGAAATTTTACTCTTAACTGATCAGGACAATATTAAGAAAGAAAACTTATAACGTACAAAGGACATTCTGGGCACTATCGAAGTACATTGTGTTTGTTGGCGCAAGTGATAACGTTTTCGCACATTGTGGCTTGTGACAATGACGTAGTTAGCATGATAGGTGGGAAATTCCTACCAACGATGTGTGACATTATGCAAACTGTCATTGGTAAGTTGGTACGATGGGCCAGGACATGAGGCTTGGGGGGCTGAACCCCCAAAAAACGGAATTGGTTCTCTTCTCTTCTCACTCGTAGGTATAAGATTAAAGACTTCAGGCCACCGAGTCTAGACGGTATGAAATGAAGCTTTCAAGGGATGTCAAGTACCAAGTTCCAAGGAACATCGAGGAAAGGATGAAAAGTGGTGTCAACGCCCGACGAGTGTCGAAACTCTATAGGTAAGAGCTGAAGGCTTAGCCCAAACGCGGCGGCCGATAATTACATATGGATGCCTGGTTTGGTGGAAGGGCCTTGACAAGAGTAATCTACTGAAGATGCTCGGCAAGGTTCGGAGGATGGCTGCCATGGCGATCACTAGGGCTAGAAAATCACACCGCAAGCGGCCTTGGAAGTGTTTTTGGGCCTTACGACCCTAGACATATACGTCAGGGCTACGACGGCCCGACGAGCTATCAGACGGAGTGAAGCTAGCGATTGACATCAGTCTGCCCAAGGCTCTGCGTACATTCTCTAGTTTTTGGTGGGAACGGCTCTTGTTGTCTGCCGACTCTTACTCGTACGAAACGTGTGGATCACCGTAAAGTGGACGACACTACTCCGGAAAGATCGGAATGGAAGGACGACGGGATCCCCTATGGCGACTCTATTTCTATCTTTACGAACGGATCGAAGATGGAACATGGCACAGGAGCTGGTATATACAGCGAAGGCCTGCAGCTAAGTCTTTCCTTTAGGCTACGTAACGAATGCAGGGTCTTTCAGGCTGAGGTACTGCCCATTGAGAAGGCCGCGGAGGCCATCATGGGATGTGGATTCGATACTAGCAGATTGATAACTGTGTGTGGATAGCCAGACTGTGATAAAGGCGATCAATTCTACATGGTATAGATCGAAGTTGCTGAGAAATTGTTTGGCAGGTTTAGGCCCCTGGATATCAGCCTTTTGCTGGGTTCCAGGACACTGCGATATTCCTGAGAACAAATAAAAAGACTTACTGGCTAGAGGAGCCTGTACGTTGCCTGATAACGACTCTCCAGTGTAAGTTCCGTCGCCCATCTGTTACCTTTTTGGCTTAGTGGAGGACTTGATCTGGAAAACAGCTGACAGATGTTGCGACTCCAGACCCGACTGTATAACTGCTAGATCACTGTGGCATGAATGTAGCAGATCCCTATCAGAATACATGGTTTTCCTGTGCAAGGGAGATTTGAGACTGGACTGTGGAATTCTAACCGGCCATTGCAATATCAGACACCTGATGGACAGATGGCATAGCTCTGTACCGGACTACTGTCGCTTATGTGAGGACGAGAAGGAGTGCGACATGATGGAACACCTTGTTTGTTGGCCCGTAGGAGGCTGAGCTACTTGAGACAAGACTTTCTAGGGGACCTGAAGTATCTCTCCTCAACAGGAATGGGCATACTACTGGGTTTCATGAGGTGCTTCCCATGGTTGACGAGGTGAAGATTATTGGCCGGGTTTCACTGCTGTGGGTGCTCCATGTGAGCATTCTATTCGGGTTCATGAGGTGCCTCCCTGGTTTACACTGTGGGAGCTCCATCCTACGATCATCTCTTCTTCATCTTGCACTCACTCTCTTTTCTTCCATTCCCACTTATATATATGCATCTTTTCTTTAAATTACTCTCTCCGGTTTTCACCGTACAATCACTATGGATCAATACATTGCTGAGTGTAGTATGACCTGGTTTTCTGCCACACAATACGTGTCCCAAACCCAACTTAACCCTACCTTAGTGTAGATGAAAGTTTTGTGCTAACTAACCCGAATTCAAGATCGAAAAATCTGTCGTTTTTTGTTAGTTGGATGCAAATATAACGTGTGTTTGGAGCTTGCCGCAAATACAGTATACTTGTGTGCAAACATATTGTGTTTGCTATTCAATATTACATGTTTGAGACACAATGATTAATATGTTATAATATGTGTGTTTGCGACCTAAATATACATATATATATATTTGTGATACAAATACAGTTGTGTTTGTTGCACTGTTTATACTCTCTCGAGGTTAAGAGAATAAAAGAGCGACAACGAGAGAGTCCGTCTTGTAAGTGTGTATGTGTTTTTTGCATTATTCTTTCCGTTAGTGATTCATAAATATTCCTGAATGGGGATGTAAATTGCAGATGAAGTCAGTGTTTCATATTTTGGATGATGTGTTGCCTTTTAGTTTCATGTATTCAGTCGTCAATTGTTCATCGGACAGAGGATATCACAAGCGCTTGATCAGTGAAAAAATGCAATGCAAGTAACTGTAAAAATTACTGTTTTCAATCTTTTAATTTTTTGTATTATTTATAAATGTGGATTTATATTAATAAAATTAATTATAATAAATAACACGTATATATAATTAAAAGAACACTACTTTTCTAAATAGTATTATGTTTGGAAGGAAATACGCATATGTTTCCACGTAAAAGCATACATGTTTGCCAGTAAACTTAGTACTTTTTGCGTTTCAATACAAGTAAGTTTGGGACTTGCAAAGACATGAATGTTTGAAGTGTGTTCCAAACATGTACTTGGTTCCTGCAGAATATGTTTAGGAGAATATGTTACGGATGCCGTTTTTTCAGCGTGTACTTGACACTATGGCATTGGAGTTAGTGTGGGTGGAAATGGGCCTGTATGATTCAAATTTTCCACTCAGCATACTCTGGATAATTATGAAATGTATTATGAGAGTGTGTCGTCAATTGGAACTTTGGAGTGTTAGTTAGTGTAACGTTCGATTTTTGCTAATGTACCTGAATTCAACATCTCTATCCAATATTACCTAATTTAGTACCTCCCATAGTTTACAGTATTACCTTCTAGTTAGTATGAGTGTTAATGAGTACTGATACAAAATCATGTGTATCATATTTGTCACTGCTAGTAAGGGTTTATGTAAGTTGTATAGGTCCCACCTCACCACCTCTTGTAAGTATTCGAAATGATTCATACTCTCAAATACATATACTCTACAGTACTGTTTACGTCCCCTACTCTATAGCACTGTATTCAAAGTAGTAAGAGTGGCAGTGAGTATTGGTACATAGTCATGTAAATCATAACATCGTATTTAGTAATTGTAGGTGCTGATGCAACTATTTCCTGTATTTGCAATGATTCATTCTCTCTTCATCCCATACTCTATAGTAATGTTTACACGATAGTATGTTTGGATATGAGTACATGAATCGCCTTTCTTCGTCTCTTGTCAAATATTCATTTACTCCCATGACAGTCGTCTGCATTCTTGATCTCACATTAGTGCAACAATTTGTGGCAAGTACAAGTACAAATTGCATACCACCATCCTTCTTATTACCATTCCGAAATACAAGATAATGAGATGGCATGGGAAGACACAAAGTAGTTGGGTTAAATGCAAAACAACAAAGAGAATTTGAACAAAAGTACCACGGTGGCTAGTAGGGTTACAAGTTGCACTAGTGCAACATTGTGGGTCCCAAATATAGGTACATCATAACGGTATAGCGATGCAACAAAAATGCGCGCGCGAGTGCCCCACATTAAGATGCCACATATAAAATATGTACTACAATGTATAGCGGAGTGTAATGGAAAATATTTTAGATTTTTGTATCATTGTGGAACAGGGGTAATTGTGGCAATAGTAGTAATTGTGCGGTTTTGTGGTATCAAATAAGGAAATGCGAAAAATAATGGAAAATAATTTTTGAATTTGAAAAAAAATGTTAAATGTAACAACAACATTACGAACTTATTAGCGCTTGTACTCGCAATCATTCATGCTGTTTATTTTGCATACTTTACAGTATTCGTTCGCGATAGATGGAGTACATGTGAGTAAAAACAAAATTCCTTATACTTCAATAATTTGATTCTATACAATTCAATATCTATACTGATTCTTCAAAACCAATGTCACAATCTGATGGGTTCGCAGTGATTTTTGCTCTCTACTATAAATTTTTCGCTCGACATTGAAAGAGTACAGGTGAGTAAATGCTACTTCATATATTTTCCAATAAAGTGTGTTTTTTGTTTTGCTTAGATAGAACTTACGAAAGGGTTAGCTGTCAAACGAACTAAATATAAAATACAGCTGGTGCAGGAATTAAACCCAAGAGACCATCATATGCATCGTTCTTTCGCCGACTGGGCTCTAGAACATTTGGAAACTGACCCGATGTTTTATTGCAAAATTGGGTTCAACAATGAGGTCCATGTTTGGCTTAACGGGCTTATGAAGAAATAAAATTGCCGCATACGGAGTGACACCACTCCACAACAGACCCTACAGACTCCATAACATGCTGAAAGATGCACCGTTTGGTGCAGTTTACACCCTGGTTGGCATCATCGAACTGGCAAAACTTAACACTGAAAACCCAAATAGCAAAAAGATCATGCTTTACTTAATTTACTCTAAAGTATTGTCTTCAACATATACTGAGTATAGGTGAGTATTTCATTAAATCTTTAGAATCGTAAGTTATTTTAGCAATTTTGCACATATTTTTCGTCCTTTCATATCGTTTCGACCTCCAAATCACTTGCACTCGCAATGATTCATATTCTGAGATTCCCATACTCTAGAGTATTTTCTTTAACTAAGTAAGAGTACGTATGTGTAAAATCTTAAAATCACCTCAATCCTAGGGCATTTACTATATTTATCGTTTCGACCTCCAAATCACTTGCACTCGCAATGATTCATATTCTGAGATTCCCATACTCTAGAGTATTTTCCTTGACGAAGTGAGAGTACTTGTGTGTAAAATCTTAAAATCGCCTTAATCCTAGGGCATTTGCTATATTTATTGTTTCGACCTCATAATCACTTGCACTCGCAATGATTCATATACTGAGATTCCCATACTCTAGAGTATTTTCTTTGACGAAGTGCGAGTACTTGTGAGTAAAATCTTAAAATCACCTTAATCCTAGGGCATTTGCCATATTTTAAGTATTACATTCAGTAAGCTAACAATTCGAGCTGTCTTTCACTTTCATTCAGTATGATTCATACTCTTTGGATTCTATACTCTATAGTAGTGTCTTCAAAATATAATGAGTATATATGAGTAGATTTTTCTCAGACATTAAGTAAAACTCAAATAAAACTCAGTGACAGCATCAATACCATCATGGTCAAAGGAGTTTCGACATCCAAAGGATAAATATTGTGAAGAGATTATATTACTATGGCCAAGTGATGTGATCCTTTGTTTGTTTTAGCCTGGGAGGCCACTAAAACCCGTAATGAAGTATAAGAATTAAAGATGGACAGACGGAGGGATAGAAGTAAATACTATACAAAAAAAGACAAACAATCCCAGAAATTTAAACAGATTGAGAACAAAACAATTGTGCCACAACCATCGTAACCGCATAAGAGAACTATATAAGATGATGACGATGTTGCTAACGCTGCCGATAATCATGTTACCTGAAAGCGAAGTGCGTGGGCTGCTTTCATTGTAAATTGGAATTCAAGACTTTAAAATGAAAATGTATGAGTTCTCTTACCTTAACCTGTCACACACACACACACACACACACAACAACCTTTATGATTATGACCATGGAAATGATAGTGGCGGAATGTTTGAATGTTGGTCTCTGCTTTGTGGCTGCATTACCTCTAAAATGCATTAAGGTCTTTCTTTATTGGAAACTCTTGTTCCCCCTCTCTTCTTGTTATTGCCAGTTAAGAGGGAAGTGAGCGAGCGTGTCTTTGGGTTAGTTTTATGATTATTGGCCTGCATTTTCCACTCTCCTTTGCTTCCTTTCATATGTGTCTCTCTTTAACAGTCCGGACTTTGTTATAATTTTCTTTTCAGGTTTTTGTTTAATGGTTTCTTAACATACTCAGAGCAAAGTTTTGTCATCTTGAACAGAAAAAAAACTAAAAAAAAGATTGAGCCCAGCGACAACAAACATCTTTGGCAGCAGCAGCAAAATATTCCCATGGGTTAGGTAAAGGGCTGACTGGCTGGCAGACTTGGCTTGTTTCTTTTTTGCTAAAGACTTCAAGCTGGAATCTTGGTTTTTTCTTCCTTTTCTTCTGATGGCTGCCTGAGATCTTAAAAGCGTTACTTAAGATAGTGTCAAGTATGCATTTTTCGCCATCATAAATAAAATTGTCATGGAGCTAATGGAGGGCGAGAATCCAAAGTAAATATCACAACGAACGCTTTATGTGGGAGAAGTGGGGGGCCACAGAATGCGTGGGCAGCAGGGCAAAGATTGTAATAATCAACTAGTAACATAAGGGAGAAAACTCGAATGAAAAGTTTTTCTTAAAATATTTTCACTTCCAATAAATTGACAATAGTTGCATAGACGCAATGATGGCGGAAGATTGAAATTTAAAGGACGGAGTTTGAGGAGAATTTTAGCCCCATAAATGGAACTGGATATTGGCATCCAAAATTTAAAAAAAAATATGCAGCAGAAAATTGTGCTGCAAAGGGGAAAGAAAACACTTTTAATATTGCAGCAAATACTTTTAATATTGCAGCAAACATAGGTTTGTTGTTTAAGCAAACATATATATATTTATTGTCTAAGCAAATGTATGTTTGTTGCTTAAGCAAACATACGTTTTATGTGTTTCTCATTCTAATTCTCTATTTTCATTGTCAATATACCGGTGGCGGAAGGCAAGCCCAGCCGATCGCGGTATTGCATTTAACTACTACCAGCATGTTTATGTTTCAGCCGCCCATTATGGATCAGACGCTGACGAGAATTCAGTGTGTCGAAAATGGTTGTTTGTTTCTTTACTTTTGATCCGCCGCTGGACAGTAGTCCAGTCCAGTAGTAGTAGATCCGCCTTCAAAGGACAAAAGCATATGACCGCTAGTTCGAAGAGCTTTAGGTTCAGGGTCAACTATTTCACCTGAGACAGTGATCAGTGATCGCATAATCACTCAGGCTGGTCATTCACTTCGCCTTCTCAGTCTAGCCGGCTAATAATGAAGGGTTGTGATAGTCATTGCCCGGAATTTCTTTAATCTAATGCCGACAAGTAGTGAGCTGCGTGGACTGCCCTATGAAGAACCCACTACCAATTGAGTGGCAATCAGAAACTTTCCACGTCCACGGTCAGTCCCACGGCCAGCTGTTGAAACATTACAGGGAGTCTTCGAGAGAAAAATGCTCCCAAAAATATATGGTCCTATAATAGACAACGACGAGTATCGATGACGGATGAACGACGAACTGTACAATTTCTGTCCCAACATCGACGAAGTTATGCCTATCAAAAAAGCACGTTTACGCTGGCTAGGCCGGGCAATCAGAATGGATCAGAATGAAATACTGCGAAAGGTATTCCACGACATACTCGAAGGACATCGAAAAATAAACCGACCAAGACTTCGCTGGAAAGACCAAGTGGAAGATCGCCTTCGAGAGATTAGTGTTACCAACTGAAGGAAAAAAGTAAAGATCGAGCTGGTTGGAGAAACATGTTATCCTGGTTTTGTAAGGCCATTGACCCCCTTGGTTATTTGAAGCCACCTAAGTAAGTAAGTAAATATGTTTCTGGGTAAGCAGACATATGTTTATTGTTTAGGCAACACTATGTTTGTTGTTGTTTAAGTAAATATATATTTGTTGTTTAAGCAAATATATGTTTGTTGTTTAAGCACAAGTTTGTTTGATGTTTTAGCAAACATAGGTTTGTTGATTACGCAAACATATGTTTTGTGGTTGAAGAACATCTATGTTTGTGGTTTAAACAGAACAATGTTTGTTGTTTCAGTCAACAGACAGTCATTGTTAAAGCAGACATATATTTGTTGTCTAAGCCAACATATGTTTGTTGTCTAAGCAAACATACGTTTGTTGTTTGAGCAGACATATGTTTCTTGTCTCAGCCAACAAATATTTGTTGTCTAACCAAACATATGTTTGTTGTCTAAGCAACCATAAGCTTGTTGTCCAAGCAGACATATGTTTGTTGTTTAACTAAACCATGTTTATTGTTTAAGCAAACATATGGTTTAACTTTAAGCCAAAATATGTCTGTGGTTCAAGCAACTACATGTTGGTTGTTCAAGGAAACAGATATTTGCTGTTTAGTCAAACATATGTTTGCTGCTTAATCAAAAACATGCTTATTGTTGAAGCAAACAGATATATATTGTTTATTCAAAAATATATGTTTGTGGTTTAAACAAAACTACGATTGTTGTTCTTTAAGGAAATATATGTTTCTTGTTTAAGCAAACATATGTTTGTTGTTTAAGCAAACACATGTTTTTGTTGTTTTTCCAAATATATGTTTGTTGTTTTAGCAAATATATGTTTGTTGTGTAAGCAAACATGTTTGTTGTTTAAGCAAACATATAGTTGTTGCTTAAGCAAAACTTTGTTTGTGGTTTTACCCAACATATGTCTGTTGTTTAAGCAAACATACTGTTTGTTGTTTAAGCAAACATATGTTTGTAGTTCAAGCAAATTAACATCACACTGACCGAAATTCGGGCCACATCATGACTGTCTTTGATGGTGAAGATGATATAGAACATTTCGCCAAGGATTCCAAAATACCCTGTACTTGTTCTGTCATAACATTCTATGTTAATCTTAAGTGTTGACACATATCGTGTATAGTCGTGTATAGCCACAAATCTTTCGTATTTTTTCTGTTTAATATACTTGGACATTTTCTGCATAATCTTTAACATTTCCTGTGCAGAAACCAGTGAAGTCATATTTTGTTTGCTTCGAATTATGACACACACAAAATTAATGTCTTTGGTGAACAAAAAATATTATGATATGACAGAACTGTTTCCTTTCTCAGCTGTGGCATTAAAATGTTATAAACCAAAGGGGGAATAGTCAAAAGAAATGAAAGAAGCAAATGAGACGGTGTCGTACGATTATAGGAACACATCCTTAAATCAATGGTATAACAAAGATCACAAAATACGAATGAGGGTAGAAGACAGATGTTGGGATCTCAGCAATATTTTGGACAGATATTTCACAGTGCTGTGTATTGGAGATAAGTTACTTTTTGAAAATTCTAAATACAAAAAAGAAAAGATACCAGAAGGGATCAATATATCTAAAATCTAAAGTGGGCCACTACAGTGGATAAACATTTCCTAAATCAGCACAAAAAAATTGTATAATTATCACAACAACATTAGATGTCGTCGCAACCGAAGAAAAGGTTGCTACATCCATATTAGACGTTGTCACAGCCATAAAGAAGTTGTCACAACCGTAAAGAGGTTGTCACAACCGTCCAGAGGTTGTCACAACCATCCAGAGGTTGTCGCAACCAACCAGAGGTTGTCTCAACCATAAAGAGGTTGTCACAACCATAAAGAGGTTGTCACAACCGTAAAGAGGTTGTCACAACCGTCCAGAGGGTTGTCACAACCGTAAAGAGGTTGTCACAACCGTAAAGAGGTTGTCACAACCGTTCAGAGGTTGCCTCAACAGTTCAGAGGTTGTCGCAACGTCGTATAAAGATAAAAATTGTCACATTCGAACTAGACGTTGACCTAAATCTAGAGAATACCCAGTTCCCAGATTGGGCAATTTCTGTCTTCAAACTTCATAACTTGTTCTTCGTTTCACTGAAACGATAAAGTTTGTTTTTCATAAAAAAAAGTTACATTTTATTATAAACTTTTGGTTTCCTGTAACTGCCCTCGTATTTTGAAACATAATTTTAAGGTTTTTGGCAGCCAAACACAACTAAACATACATCCTAACCCGGCTAAAATTTGACAGAATGATACCATATTCGGCTGCAAATGGTTGCAACCATGTTGCCGATGTTTTTTTTTTCTTTGTTGGGTTTGGGGCATTCAGACATTTGTAGCCTGATTCGATCATAAATTATGTTGTTGAATTTCAGTATCAATGTGTTGGAAAAGTGGCGTTAAAAGGCGCTTTTTTGGAGATTTTGAAATATTTGCACGTTTATTTTTTGTGTGTCTAAAGAGGGCGGCGGCGGGTGCGCTTTTTAATGTCTTTGAAGTCAACTGAAACAAAAAAAAAAACAGGCGAGCAGAAATCATTGTTTATTGTTTTACGCTTAAAAACGTCAATAAATTTTCAATAAATGTGCAATTTTACGATAACAAATCGTTTTTTATTACTGTGCAAATATTAACTATTACAATTGTTCGATTTATTAGTTGTTAAAAAAATAAATTGAAAAAAACAATAAAGCAACGTGGGAAAATATTGAGCAAAATTATTGAGCAACACCAATATAGAAATAGATTCCCTACAGACAGACGGTTTCGACTTCAGGTTTTGTTTGCAGAAATGGAAGTCTACTTATTGACGAAACTGTAAAAATGCTTAAGCTTTCGAAGCAAACAACATTTAAATTTAAAAAAGAAAGTAAACAGTGATTTCAGATTTAATAGGTTAGGTTGTAGCTGCTGTTACGATTGATATACTAAATCCAATAAGGACTGTTGCGATACTATGGTATGTCATATTCTGTCCCCATTGTCCATCCCCAAATTAACCAGATGAGGTTTTGGTACGTTCAAACCATATGATACCTCATCCCCATATTCAGGCATGTGGCTGCAGAAGAGACGAACATTAGTCTCTGGCGGACCAAGTAGTACTTAGCCTGTCTTCCTGAATATCTGGTAAATCCAACATGACGTAAGATCCTAGATATTGTCTCCTACTCATACAAAAGACCGGCCAGTAGCATATGAGATGTTCGACGCTCTCGTCCTCCTCTTCATCACCTCAACTTCTGCAGTAGTCATGAGATGAGATTCCAAGTCTGCCTATAAAACAGTGTCCAGTGATCACAGCTGCCAGTATAGAGAAACGCTGACAAATCTCTATTTTTTTGCTTGGATGCAAACATAAAGTGTGTTTGGAGCTTGCCGCAAATATAGTATACCTGTGTCCAAACGCATTGTGTTTGCTACTCAATATTACATGTTTGAGACACAATGGTTAATATGTATAATATATGTGTTTGTGATCCAAACACAGCTTTGTTTGTAATCGAAATACAGTTTTTTTGTGATGCAAACACATCTGTGTTTGTTGCAACATTTACTTCAATCTGACATTTTCCTCAGGCTAAGTTATTGTTATTGTAAGTATTTAACTGTATTTTTGCATTATTCTTTCAGTCAGTGATTCATAAATTTTCCTGAACGCTTGAACAAATGAATTGGGTGGTTCCTATGTTGTCTGATCTGTTCCGATTTATTTTCATGCATTCAGTAGTCAATCTATCGATTGGGATGGAATAAATGAATTCTTCGATGTAATGTTTGGGATGAACACACAAAAGTATATATCTTTGCAAGTAATCATGCTAATGATTGCATTTACATATAAATAAGTTTAGGACTTGCAAATATATGAATATTTGGAGTGGATTTATGTTTTAGAGAACATATATATGTTTTAGAGAACATGTTACAGAGGCCGTTTTTGTCAGCCTGTAGGAATGTCCTAGGTTTTTCATAGTTTCAAGTTTAGCGTATGACTCTTGCCATAACTTGGCCATACTTGCCTCTAGATCCTGTAATTTGTGGTTGCAGACCATTTAGCATGAGAGCTTCGAATTTAAGCATGCGCTTGTACGCAAAAAAGGGGCGTACCCATATCCAGTGGAACAGGTTAGGTTTACCCTAATCTCGCCAGCTCATTTGTTCTATGATTCTCTGGAAGGTTCCTGTGTCCCGGTACCCCTATAGGGTGAATATCGAAATTTAGAGCAGTGGCGTGGCAGTTTTGGGCAGTTCATATGGTCAGGAATACAGATTGCAGAGATGTTATAGCTGCCTAACTGCCGGCATAGATTATGATGTCCCACGCCAAGAAAACACTACTGAAGGACTTTAATCTGGTATAGGGGTGGTCCAGGAAGAATACTTCGTTTTGACACAGTGGGCTAAAACGTTAGTCAATGGGACAACATTAAATTCCATATACTGAGGTTTTGAAATACCTCTGTAATACAAGGGTAGTAAACTTGTAAATCACTAACAAAGGACTGTAAATTGGACTTTCATCTGATATACTTATGGTCCGCGAAGAATCCTTAGTTTGGGCACAGTGGGTCAAAATGCTAACACGTGGGACTATACTAAATGTAATAGTTCGGCGATCTGAAGTTCCTCTAAAATATGCGGGTGTTAAATTTATAAAGCGCCAAAGAAGGACTTCAATCTTCTGTGGGCTTGGTTTTCGATGAGTCTTTAGTTCGGACAAAGTGGGCCAAATTGTTAATACATGGGACAAATACAAATTCCATATATCGCTGTTCTGATAATCCTCTGATATACGTGGGTAGTTAATTTAGAAAAAACTTATGAATGTCCTTAATACGTTTGGTCCGCGTATAGTCCTTAGTTTCGGCACAGTGGGTCAAAATGTTAACATGTGGGACAATAATAAATTCCATATATCGTTGTTCTGAAATTCGTCTGAGGTATAAGGATGGTAAATTTTGCAAGCAATAACGAAGGACTTTCATATCGCATAAGCTTGGTTGGCGATGAATCATTAGTTTGGGCACAGTGGGTGAAAATGTTAACACATGGGACAATAATAAATTCCATTTATCGCTGTTTTGAAATTCCTCTAAAATACGACGGTGGTAAATTTTGAAAACATTAACGAAGGGCTTTTATGTAGTATACGCTTGGTCCACAAAGAATTGCCAGTTTGGCCACAGTGAACGAAAATGTTAACATATGGGACAAAAACATGAAGCAATACTAAATGTAATAAATGTAATATTTCTCTAAATGTAATATTTCTCTGGTATCTGAAGTGGTTTGTGTCTTTGCTTCGAACTTGTCTTCATGCATATAACACCGATTTTTTATATTGTGTGTTTGTTGCAATACAAAAGTTGTTCGCTTGACACAATTTATGTTCACTTGAAAATCTAGGTTTTGTTAAATATTTCGGTATAACAGACTGTAAATGGAAGTCTAAATTACAATGTAGCGCAATTCAGTCTCGACTTGTCCCTAACTTCTTTTCGATATTTCTCATTAACTAAAGCGCCCTGTATTTGCGTTTCCCCAAATTACTGAATCTTATGTATTCACTTCCCAAAATGTTTGTTTGAAATGTGAATACGATGTTGGGTTATCTATCTATTGTCCAAATTATTTAAACAATTCGAATATTATCTTCATTTGTAGCAATTATACTCCCAAAGAAAACAAAAATTATCAGTTTTGCTTTCGTTCTCTTCCATTCATATTTTCTTAGGGTGTAATGTCTGGTAATTAAGTTTTTCAAATATTTTTCAAAGGCGTTAGCTCTTGTCGGACTAATGATGATTGACGAAGACGATCTTTTCAAAAAATCGAACAAAAACAGTTCACACTGATGTGTTTTCCGTACATATTTTCGTTTGGCTGGGTAAATATTTGGAAGTTTAAGTGGGAGATAATGTCACAATTGAACTGTTGTTATCATTAAGTAAATTGCAGGCGTTAGGTTAACTTAGGTTAAGGACACGTAAAAAGAAGAGGCAGTCGATGACTACATGATTATCACTACACTCCGAGGTCAGCCGGCCCATTGTGATTGCCTGTGAAGCTTAAAGAACAAGAACAAGGGACCTGAGCCCCAATAAGTAGATGTTTTGAAAGATTTATAATAGAGGAAGGACATTCAAAATACAACCAAAGCACAATAGTTGCAGAAGACTTGTCAAATCATAGATTGCGCACAATCACCAATGCAATACATGTACACTCTGAAAAAAACAGCCCCTGGAACATATTCTCTCAAGCATATTCTGCAGGAACCATGTATAAAGTACATAATGTGTGCAAAAATATACAGGTAGTATGCCAAAACCTGTACTAAAAATTGTACATTGTGCTACAAAAAGTACAATATGTGTACCAAAAACTGTCACAGAGTAACAAAAAGTGCATTGTGTACAAAAACAGCATAACCACAATAGCAATAACCATAAAATTACTTTTTGGCACCAAAAGTGCTGTTAGTACCCAAAAAGGACCATAAAAGTTACCTACAAGGAAATAAAAAGTACCAATGAAATGTACTTAGTTCTTAAACTACATAGAGTACCAAAAAAAGTTCACAAAAATAACCACAAAATTACTTTTTGGCACCAAAAGTGCTGTTTGTACCCAAAAAGGACCATAAAAGTTACCTACTAGGATATAAATAGTATCAATGAAATGTACTTTTTGGGCCACAAAAAGTACCATCAAACATAATTTTTCAAAGTTGTACTTTTTTGAACCAACAACTTTTGGTACCAAAAATAAAATTCTTGGTTCTTTTGTGTTAGTTCACATCAAAAGTAAAAATTGTTGTACTTTTTGTGTTCTCTGTCATCAAAAGTACAATTTTTGGTACCTGCTATGTGCGGATTGGCACCAAAAGTAAATTTTTTGGTACTTTTATTTAATTTTCAGTTCATTTTTTGATACTTTTATGTAATGTTTTGCTACCAAAAATTATTTTTTCCTGGAACTTGTTTGGCCTTAAAAGTACCATTTGGTAAACTGTTGGGGTATTTTATATACATTTTGGTCCTGTTAATGTACGGTTTTGGTACATTATGTCCTGGTTGGTGCATTTGATGCACTTTTTTGGCCCTTTTATATACATACTTTTGTGACACGCAATATACTTTTTGGTACATTTTAAGTTACTTTCTTTCGGCGGCGGTCACCTCGCATAGTGATGGCGACACTATCGAGTATATAGCCATGAGAAAGATTCTCAAAAATACCGTTCGGAATCGGTGTAAAACTGTAGGTCCCAATCGGTGAGTGAAAACTGGCTCAGTGATTGTGAGAAGTTCTCCCCTGTCCCTTCATGGGATGTAATGGGAAACCCTTTATTTTATTTAAGTACTTTTTTGGTATACAAAGTACTTTTTGGTTCATTTTATTGACTTTGTTGGTACTTGATACATTTTATGTACTTTTTTGTTACACTATGAATAAGTACTTTTTGGGCTTGGCCGTCGGTGCCACAATGGTAATGGGCGCTGATCTTGTACATGAGAATGTGGGTTCGATCCCTACTCTATGACGGTCACCTCGCTTAGTGATGACAACACTATCCAATAATTACCCATGAAAAACTTTCTCGGAATACCTTTCGGAACCTGTGTAAATCTGTAGGTCCCAATCAGCGAGTGTAAATCTAGAAAGCGCACAGCTCACTGGTCATGAGAAGCCCTTGCCAATCCCTTCATGGTAATGGGAAGGGATTTTGTTATGTACTTTTTCGTACAATTTGTATACTTTGTGGTGCACTTTTAAAACAGGAAAAAGCAATTCTTCTTAAGAAAATGGATTTGGTAAAAAACTTTTCTTATTTAAATTTCATTCCTTCCGTTTTATTTTATTTGACTCGATATTTTTCCTATATTTTTTTTTAAAGTTTGGCCAATTTTTCAACAGACTTAAATTTATTTTTATCTCTTTGTTAGCACGTCTTTTAGTTTCTAAATCTAAATGTCAATTGTCCATGTAATGAATTCGAAAGGCTGTTTCTTAAATGTATGTGCTTAATTTATGTTCTGCCCAATTTCCCTTTTGTGCGGCTGCTGTTGATGCCACCGTTTGAAGCCAAAAATAGAACCTCATAAACCACTGTTCGTACACAGTTTACTGTCGCATTTTGTAGTTCTGTGTGTGTCTTCGAATTGATTTTAATTTATTACGAAATCTGGCGCCTAATTGAAATTCCTTCCAAAGACACAAATACGCGGAAAACTACTGCTTCTAACTGATCAATATGATCATCCAGTCGAGGATTTAGAAAAATAAAATACATTTAGTTTGAGGCATGAACTCTTTCTATTGGAAAGCCGCTCGCTCGTAAAATCTATGGACTCTCTAAAATGTATAATTAATGCCACAGTTTGTTTTGAGTTTTCTCAAAGGGCTTTGTATTAAAGCCAATGGAATGTTTGAAAAAGAATTGCTTAAATTGAAGTGAATTGGACTGGACTGAATTGAATTGATTTGAATTGGTTTGTATTGATTTGAATTCAATTCATTGCAATTCAATTCAATTGAATTCTATTCAAGTAAATTCAATGCAATTCAATTCACTTCAATTCAATTTAATTCAATTCAATTCAATTCAATTCAATTCAATTCAATTCAATTCAATTCAATTCAATTCAATTCAATTCAATTCAATTCAATTCAATTCAATTCAATTCAATTCAATTCAGTTCAAATCAAATCAATTCAATCCAACTCAATTAAATTCAAATCTATTCAATCACATCAATTCATTCGTATTGATTTGAATTTAATTGAATTGAATTGAGTTGAATTGAATTGGATAGAATTGATTTGAATTGAGTTGACATAAATTGAAGTGAATTGAATTGATATGCATTGAAGTGAATTGAATTGATTTGAATCAATTCAATTGAATTCAATTGAACTGAAATGCATTGAAATGAATAATTGAACTGAAGTGAATTGAATTGGTTTGAATTGCTCTGACTTGAAGTAAATTCAATTGAAGTTAATTGAATTGATTTCAATTGAATTGAATTGAACTGAACTGAGTTGAACTGAAATGAATAGAATTAAATTGAATTGATTTGTATGAATTGAATTGAATTCAATTGAACTGAAGTGAATTGAATTGATTTGAGTTGAACTGAATTGAATTGATATGAATTGAATTGAATTGAAGTGAAGTGAATTGTATTGAATTGCCTTGAATTGAGTTGAATTGAATTGAGTTGAATTGAACTGAATTTAATTGAACTGAAATTAATTGAATTGAATTACATTAAATTAAATTGAGTTGGATTGAATTGAATTCAATTGATATGAATTGAAATGACTTGATTTGAATTGAGTTGAATTGAATTGAGTTGAATTGAGTTGAATTGAATTGAAAGGAATTGAATTGAATTGAAAGGAATTGATTAGAATTGAATTGAATTGAAATGAACTGAATTGAATTTAATAGAACTGAATTGAATTGACTTAAACTGAGCTGAATTGAATTGAATTGAATTGAATTGAATTGAATTGAATTGAATTGAATTGTATTGAATGGAATTGAATTGAATTGAGTTGAGCTGAATTGAATGGAATTGTATTGAATGGAATTGAATTGAATTGAATTAAATTAAATCGAATTAAATTGAATTGAATTGAATCGAATTAAATTGAATTGAATTGAATTGAACTGAATTGAATTCAATTGAATTGAATTGAATTGAATTGAATTGAATTGAATTGAATTGAATTGAATTGAATTGAATTGAATTGTATTGAATGGAATTGAATTGAATTGAATTGAATTGAATTGAATTGAATTGAATTGAATTGAATTGAGTTGAGCTGAATTGAATGGAATTGAATGGAATGGAATTGAACTGAATTGAACTGAATTGAACTGAACTGAACTGAATTGAATTGAATTGAATGGAATTGAAATGAATTGAAATGAATTGAAATGAATTGAAATGAATTGAATTGAACTGAATTGAACTGAACTGCATTGAATTGAATTGAAATGAGTTGAATTGAATTTAGTGGAATGGAATTGAATTGATTTGAATTGAATTACATACATTGAATTGATTTGAATTGAATTGAACTGAAAGGAATTAAATTGACTTGGATTGTATTGAATGGAATTGTATTGAATGGAACTGGATTTAATGGAATTGAAAGATGGGTATATTCAAATGCGAAATTTATGAAAACGGAATTTTTTTTTAAAATTAAAAGTCCCTTAAATCAGCTACATCTTTGCGATTATGGCGACCTTTTTACCTCATAATTTGGTGTATCCCCTAAATCATCTCATTGCCCTCCCCTGTTAGGACAGGGAAATAATGTTAAGAAACACATAAATTTTGCAATTAAATCCCTAATGAGACAATTTCAAATAGAAATTTCAGATTTTTTTTTAGCTAAAAATACTTTCAAATCGCAACAGCAACATTGACTGCATAATGAACACACATCCATATACCTTTGAACATATGTACGTACTTACTATGCGACATCTCTGTATTATACAGAGGTACACAAATGTGAATTCTTGAGGGGAGGACTAGCAAGCGCAGACACACGCACGGACATACAGCCATGCTGTCAACCAGTCAAAAAGAACTTCGAGGGGCCCTAAAAATAACTTTGAGAACTGTTGCGAGACATTTCGCCGGAAAAAAAGTTTTGTATTTTATATTTGTACATTGAGTGTCTTTTTTCTTCTTCTTCCATTTTTTTTTTGTTAAATTTATGTCTGGGAAAATCCTAAGACGCGTAGAGGGGCACAAGATGAGGCATTATTTGTGCCTTTTTAGTATGGAGATATGCAACTTGTTGATTTGTTGAAAAAGTGTGAAAGACATGTTTGAAGATGTGAACAGAAGAAGAAGAAGAAGAAAAAACAAAACTTTATTTGCATTTCAATTTGTTAAACATCTGTAAAATTGCAAAGTGCACAATGAGGGGAGGAGGCCGAGAAACAACTTTAGAAAAATAAATACTGAAAAATTTCGATGTGAGTAAATAAAGGATACAAGATATTTGGAAAGAGAAAAAACTTGTTAAGAATTGTTTGCATAAAACCAGAAAAAACAAATCAGAAAGTCACAACAATGTGATGCAGCTTAATCTTTAATAAACGATGGGCCTTTCAGGGCCCTTGTTGACTTTGTTCATCAAAAAAAAAACCTGCAATACCTCTGAATACTTTGCATAACTCCGCTTATGCTGCAATACAGCTGAGTCTAAGCACTTCGGGTCCATTTTAATATGGTTTTCCAGCGGGGCCTCACACACTCCGTTCTGAGTACCTGACCTTAGGTACCTCGGAATTCTGGAATTCTATTCAAATATTACATATTGGAGACTCAATGATTAATATGTTATAATATAAGTCATTGTGACCCAAATGTGGTTTTGTTTGTTGAAAAGTGATGAAAACAAAAAAGTATCTTAGATTCATGAAAACAATGCTGGCAATTATAATCATGGTTCCTGCAATATGTTGATGGGGACGTTGTTTTCAACTAGTGTGCAACGTGATCCTTCCCAATCTACCAGAACGCTGTTCAGCGCTAAATTCCAAAGAAGTGGAGATAAGACTGCTCCTTGGGATGTACCTCAATTCTTATAAACAATTTACCCTTTTTTGTTCTTATTGAAATTCTCATCACCACTTCCGTTTCTGCATCATCATTCATCTTCGATAAACAAACCCATTCAATTTTTTTTTCTTTTTTATGAAATCTTATATTCTTAATCTATTTTTCGTTCCCCCTTTAAATTTACATTTGATTTCCTTTGATATTTATACTGAGTATATGTAGATCATATATTATTACACTTCTTATTAATTGCTTTATTTCCAAGGAAAGGAAAGCAATATTCTCATTACATTCCTGTTAACAACAATAGCAGCAGCAGCAGCATCCTCGGGTTCCTCCCCGAACATACAGCCATTACCCAGCAACCGTGTACAACATTATACATTATTGTAACATACCGACATACGTACTAGTGGTAGATGAAGATTCCTCAGCGTCTCTCGTGTGAATGGCCCTTTTATTTTAATTACCTTTGAATTGGTGTAGAACAACATCGAAGAGG
The DNA here is from genome assembly GCA_963931995.1 of Phaonia tiefii. NCBI lineage: Eukaryota > Metazoa > Arthropoda > Insecta > Diptera > Muscidae > Phaonia > Phaonia tiefii. Next base: position 9,248,367 of record OZ008370.1, read on the forward strand.
TTGAAAGGTAGGTGTTTTTCCTCATTGTGTATGCATTCCCTGTTTTTTGTTCTACCTCTATGGGGATTACGGCCCACGTATGTATCGTATGCATGTACTCTACTACTCTGCGCTCGCTTGAGACATGACTGGCATCCTCAGTGGATAATGGGCAATGGAAAACGATCATTAAACGGTGGCTGGTGTTGAGGGAAATTTGATGAAATTATGTGTTTTCCACACAAAAATTATAAGACAAATGTTATGATTTACTTTTTGTAAAAGATGTAGATCAAGATCAAAGATTACGGCGATCAGGTAGTTTGGACAAAAAGGTTAAATCATGTTTACGGCCTGATTTCCAAACATTAAACTTGAACGCATAATGGTTAATTCCCTTGAAAAACATTTGAAATGTTAAGTACAGAAATGTAATGCGAGGTTAAGAGAATACAAATTAGACACAATGTTAAAACTGTTAAAAATTTTATGGTTTTTTGAAGAATTTTTTGTGATAGAAATATTTTTAGATATGAAATGCATTTAACTGAAAGGTCATACTTTTTTTTATAAAAATAAATCTGCAAAATCATAATTTTTACACGCAGAAAAATCTGTATTTTTTGTTGTTTGAATGAGAGTATAACATATTTGTAGCTTGTCGCAAATATAGTATACTTGTGGCCAAACACATTGTGTTTGCTACTCAATATTACATGTTGGAGACACAATGATCAATACGTTATAATACATATTTTTTGAGCCAAATGTGACTTTGTTGAAATCTGCTGAAAACAAAAACCTGGCAGACAACAAAGAAACAAAAAAGCAGCAGAACTTCAATGCATGAAAACAAGTATATGGATGTCCGAAACATGTACATGGTTCCTGCAATATGTTGCTGGGACCGTTTTGTCAGCGGGTAGCCAAGTGTTCTATATGAAAATGTCTGTCAGCCAAGAATTATATATTATAAGTGTTTGACGGCCACCTTTTCCTTATGAAAAATGCCTGAAAAAAGGGCGGTTCTATATGAAAAGATTCTGGCAGACATCTTTCATATATAAAAAATGTTTGACAGACATTTTTCTATATGAAAAGTGTGTGACAGACATCTTTCCTATATGAAAAGTATCTGGCAGACATAGTTTCTACATGAAAACTGTGTGACAGACATATTATTTTTATCAAAAGTGTCTGACAGACATATTTTCTGTATGAAAAGTGTCTAAACGCACAGTTCTCTCTGTGAAAAGTGTCTGACAGACAGTTCTGCTCTGTGAAAAGTTTATCTGACAGACACCTTTTCTATATGAAAAATGTCTGGTAGACATCTTTTCTATATGAAAAATATATGAGACACATTGTCTTTATGATCAGTGCCAGATAAGCTTTTCTTTATGACAAGTGCCTGACAGACGCCTTTTCTATATGAAAGGTGTCTGACAGACACATTTTCTATACGAAAAGTGTACGAGAGACACATTTTCTACATGAAACTGTCTGCCAGACAACTTTTCTGTATGAAAAGGGTGTGACAGAAACCTTTTCTGTATGACAACTCTTTGACAGACACCTTTTCTATATGAAAAGTGTCTGGCATACATCTCTTCTATAGTAAAAATGTCTGCCAGACACCCTTTCTGTATTAAAACGGTGTGACAGCCACCTTTTCTGTATGACAACTCTCTGACAGATATCTTTTCTATATGAAAAGTGTCTGACGGACATCTTTTCTATATGAAAGGTGTCTGACAGACATCTTTTCTATATGATAAGTGTCTGACAGAGATCTGTCCTACATGAAAAGTGTCTGACAGACACCTGTCCTACATGAAAAGTGTCTGATAGACATCTTTTCTATATGAAAAGTGTCTGACAGACATCTTTCCTATATGAGAAGTGTCTGGCAGACATAGTTTCTATATGAAAAGTGTGTGACAGACATATCTATATGAAAAGTGTCTGACAGACATATTTTCTGTATGAAAAGTGTCTAAACACACAGTTCTTCTCTGTGTAAAGTGTCTGACAGACAGTTTTGCTCTGTGAAAAGTTTATCTGACAGACACCTTTTCTATATGAAAAATGTCTGGCAGACACCTTTTCTATATGCAAAATATATGAGACACATTTTCTTTATGATTAGTGCCTGATAAGATTTTCTTTACGACAAGTGTCTGACAGACGCCTTTTCTATATCAAAACTGTCTGACAGACACCTTTTCTCTATGAAAAGGATGTGACAGACACCTTTTCTGTATGACAACTCTTTGGCAGACAACTTTTCTATATGAAAAATGTCTGACATACATCTCTTCTATAGTAAAACTGTCTGGCAGACACCCTTTCTGTATTAAAAGGGTGTGACAGACACATTTTCTGTATGAAAACTCTCTGACAGATAGGTTTTCTATATGAAAAGTGTCTAGCAGACACCTTTGCTATATGAAAAGTGTCTGACAGACAACTTTGCTATATGAAAAGAGTTTGACTGACACCTTTTCTATATGAAAAGACACCTTTTCTATACGAAAAATATGACTCTTTTTTATATGAAACAGACACCTTTTCTATATGAAAAATGTCCTTGGAATATGGAAAGACATCTCTAAAAGTGTCTGACAGACATCTTTCCGGTATGAAAAGTGTCTAACAGATATCTTTCCTATATGAAAAGTGTCTGACATACATTTTTTCTATATGGAAAGTGTCTGACAGTGATTTTGTCTATATGGAACGTGCCTGACAGACATTTTTTATATATGGAAAGTGTCTGACAGACATTTTTCTTATATGGCAAGTGTCTGACAGTGGTTTTGTCTATATGGAACGTGCCTGACAGACATTTTTTATATATGGAAAGTGTCTGACAGACATTTTTTCTATATGATAGATATCTTTTGTATACGAAAACTTTCTATCAGACATCTTTAGAATATAGAAGCTGTCTGCCATACATATATATACTATGTGAAAAATATCTGATTGACACCTTTTCTACATGCAAAGTGTGTGACAGCCATTTCTTCTGTCTGAAAAATAATTGGTAGGCATCATTTCTGTATGAAAAATGTTTCCCAGACATCCATTCTATATGAAAAATATTTTACAGACATATTTTCTCTATTAAACAAGTCTGAAATACATCTGTCTGTCTGTCAGCAAGTGCTCTATATGAAAAGTGTTTGACAGAACTTTTTTCTATATTAAAAATTTTTTTGGTAGGCTTATTTTCTATATGAAATGTGGCTGCCTGACAACTTTTAAATCTGCAAACCGTCTTCCAGACAACTTTGAGTATAAGAGTTGTCGGACAGAGATATTTACAATATGAAAAATGTCTGACAGACAACTTTATTTGTTGTATTAAAAAATTTCTGACAGACATCTTATCTGTATGAAAACTTTTCGACAGACATGTTTTCGCTATGAAAAACTTCTGGCAGACCATATTGTTATATAAAAAGTATCTAACAGACAACAGTTTTATAAGGAAAATGGTAGGCATTTTTTTCATGTAAATAAGATATTCGTCAGACATTTATTATATAGAAAACGTGTCTGTTAGATACCTTTGATATAGAAAATAAGTCTGTTAGATATTATTCATATAGAAAAGTTGTATGGCATATCCGAGTTGTATGTCATATTCGAATACTTAACACTTAATTGGTAACCATTTTAAGTAAACATCAATCAAAATTTTCATACTCAATCAACAACTCTTGTTAGGTTGCGCTGTGTAATTTGTAATACCAGAGACCAATAAAAAGTTCTCCGATTTTTTTTAATAAAATAATTATATTTTTTGTTAAATATATTTTTATTTTTTGTTGATATCAAAACACACCCACCCACAATAATTGATGTCATTTTTGGGATTCACGACAATATTTAACTTTTATTGTTTGAATGCAATACAATTTATTCAATTGGAAATGACATGTGTCACATAACACTCGGTCGACACAAGACAAACAATTGGTCAGACATGAAATACCAACTGAAGCGGAATAAGGGGATAATTCTTAATTGCACCCGAAATGAAGTTCGATTTGAAAATAAATTAAAATAATGTGACAGACATGGAAACTTATGTACATACAAATGACTACAATTTGGTGCTTTTTTTGCTTTTGTTTAGAATAGCAAACCCCTTGAAATTTCCAATTCCCAAAAATACCAATTGACAGTTGTATTTCTTTGTTATTTTTTATTTTATTTTGTCAAATTGGCTCCAAATTTGTTAATTTGTTCACATTAAATACTCGAGCGGGAATTCACTGAACCATTCATTAAGAAAATGATGACAGTAATTGTTTAATTTATGTCTGTAACCCAATTCTCATTAGATTTACAAGCCATTTTGTTGTTTTGTCTGTCTTTCGATTTGAAAATTTTTCTACAAAATCCACTTAATTAAACCTTCATCAGCGGAAGTTCGTAAGAAACTTTAATCGTTTCGTCTCTACCACATTTTCAATTAATTATCGCAAAGAGTTTATTGATAAAATTGAAGCATAAAAAGAGGGGTAAAAGAAGCGAAAGCAATAAAATAAAAATAAACTTCCCAAATCACCCACTGAATGGTGGATAGGTACTTGAGAAATTTATTGACTCAACATTAAACTGAACAGCGATACTTGGTTATAAGGAAATAATAGCTAGAGCGGTGCTTTTCCCATAAGTTGGAAAAGTTTTTCACACAAAATGTCTCGATAAGTTAGATAACTATACAAAAAGTGACCGGCAGGACACGTTTTCCACTCAAAATGTGTCAAACAGACAATATTTTTATAAAAAATGTGTTTGACACACAACTTTTCGTTTGAGTGTCTGAATCAACTTCTCGATACAAAAAAAACTCGTCTGACAGTCAACGGGCCTATATCAACAATTTCTGACAGATAACCTTTCTATGCAAAAAGTGTATGAGACACAACTTCTACACACAAAATGTTTCCGACCGACAACTTTGCCACACAAAATGTGTCCGGCAGCCAACTTTATTACAAGAAATCTGACAAAAAACTTTTCTATACCAGAAACTGCTTGAAAAATACATAATTTTCCTGTACAGAAACTGTCTCATAGACATTGGTGCTACACAAAAATTGTCTAGCAGACAATTTTTCTTTGCAAAAATCTCTGACAGATACGGAGAAATTAAAATAAAATTGTCTGACATATAACTTTTCTATTCAAGGAGTGTCTAAGGCGAATATTGCTATATAAAATGTCTGGCAGACAACCTTTCGGTGCAAAAAATGTCCTGATAGACAACTTTTCTATACAAAGGTGGTTGTCAGACAAGTTCTATGCACAAAAAGTATCCGACAGACAACTTCTCCATACAAAAGTGTATGAAAGACTTTCTGTAAAAAAGTGTCTGACAGACGTTCTGTCCAAACAATGTCAGACAGACAACTTTCCTTTACAAAAAGTCCGTAAGACACTTTTACAAAAGCATTATCTGACAGACAACTGTTCCATACCAAAGTGTGACAGATAACTTTTATTACAAGAAGTCTGACAGACAAACTTCGTGTGTAAAAAATGTCTGACAGATATCTTTTCTAAACAAAAGTGTTTGACAGGCAACTTGTACGCATAACACGTTTCCGACAGACAACTTCGCCACACAAAAGAGTCGCGACAGACATATTTTCCACACAAAAATGGTATGATATGCATGTATCTGTACAAAAAGTGTCTAACAGACAAGTTTCCTTTACAAAGAATGTCTGAGAAACAACTTCACTTTACAAATTATGTCTGACAGATAGCTTTTCCATACAAAAAGTGTCTCACGGATAACTTCTCCACACAAACTTTGTCCGACAGACAAACAAATTGATTGCAGAGCAAAAAATATTGTCTGGCAGGAAATTGGCAGAACAAAAAATATTGTCTAATAGACAACTAACTTATCCATAAAGTGAGTGTCTGAAAGCCAAGTTTTTGATACCAAAATTCGCTGACAGACAACTTTAAGATGCCAAATTTTCTTTCACAAACAATGTCTGACAGTTAATTCTGCTACAGAAAAAGTGTCCGATAGACGTTTCGTCACAAAAAAAACGGTCTGACAGACAACTTTCTATACAAAAAGCGTATGACAGACAACTTTAAATACAAGAAGTGTGTGACAGACAACTTTTCTCTACAAAAAAAAATGGCTAACAAACACATTTCTATACAAATCAAACAAAAAGCCGGGCACACAACTTTTCCATACAACGAGTGCCTGAAAGAAAACTTTTCGATACAAAAAGTCTGATTCCAAAAATGTCTGACAGATAATTTTTCGATACCATACAGGCAATTTATATACACGAAAGAGTTTGACAGACTTTTCCACACAGAAGTGTTTAGCAGACAAACATCCCCACACAAAAGTGTCTGACAGACAAGTTTTGTATATAAAAAGTTTAAAAAAATGTCTGATATACACAAAAATTACACTGTCCAAAAGTCCAAAATACTTGAGAAGTGTTACTATTTTTCTTGAAGGTCTTGTCGAGTAAAACAAGAATCCATTTGGGAAATTTCCCAAACATCCCCCAAAATCTTGACTAAGGTAATTTGGAGTCTATTCTACAGAACTGGGTCTAGACCTTGCGCAAAGACTACCAGTGCATTGTAGTGTCTCTCAGGCAGAAGTCGTGGCAATCGAATAGGTTTCCCTTTGGCTGAGACGAAACGTCATTCCCGTCTGATGTATCAAAATCTACTCTGACTCCAGGCTTCTATAAAATTTCTCTGGCCTGTATTTCTGACTTGAACAAGTGCCAGCAACTGTCCTTCATCTCTAAATGAGATGGTCAAGCAGTTCGATACCCATCCCAAGGCACAGGAACATACCAGAGTACCATAGCAACATATTGCGGGAACAATGTATATGTTTGCAAGCATTAAGTTCATGAATTGAATATCTGCTGCTTGTTTTGGTTCCTTGTTGTCTATCACGTTGTTGTTTTCAGCAGTTTTCAACAAACAAAAGCACATTTGGGCCACAAAAACGTAAATTATAACCTACTAATCTTTGTGTATCCAATATGTAATAGTGAATAGCAAACACAATGTGTTTGGACACAAGTATACTATATTTGCTACAAACAAGCTACAAGCACGTTGTATTTGCATCCAATTACCAAAAAAAAGACAGAAAGACAGAGTGTTTAATAGGTAGACACGCGTCTAAATTTTGAATCACAGCTCGACATGACTGCAGAAGCTGTCGGGATGAAGAGGAGGACAAGATCATCGAACATCTCAGAAGCTACTGCCCAGCCTTTTATACGAATAGGAGACAATATCTAGGGGCTTACTTGATGTTAGATGCTACAGACTTTCAGGGAGTTAAGCTAAATGATCTTTAGGCCTTTTTGCAGAGTACTAATTGTGGCAGCAGGAACTAATGTACGTCTCTGTGTTCAGTCACATCCTGGAATATTGAGATGAGATATCCCATGGCCCCTTAACCATACCAGTTCAATTTGCAGGTTCAACGATGGGGACGAAATATGACGTCCCGTGGTATCAGGCATGGTTGACCTAACCGTATCAATAGTCACCCAACCTAGCCTTATTCGAAGCCAACAACATTTGTTTTAAATGAAGCTGACAACGTTTGGTTTTAAATAAACGCAACAAGTTCTGCTTTATAATGATACATATTATAATTCTAACACGAGCAAATTATTTTTCCAAACTAAAATTTCTTTCTCGATTATTCACAGTCATTTGCAGCGGAGAACTTTTTTGATTTTGAATTCCCAACATACAGTGTGTGGCAAAAACCATCATCGGATTTTCTTTTGCTATAACGGCTGTATTCAAAACGGGCGCCGCAGTCGTTTGGTAATAACTGTGGGACCACCTAATTGAAGCCAATAACTTTTCAAACGGCTCTTTAAACAAAAATCGAAGGGAAACAATCAAATTAGTAATAACTGAATTTGCAGGTTGTCACAATCGCATTAAAGTTTGCCACAGCCGCATTAGAGGTTGTCACAACCGTATTAGAGGTTGTCACAACCGTATTAGAGGTTGTCAGAACCGTATTCGAGGTTGTCAGAACTGCATTAGAGTTTGTTAAAACCATATTAGAGTTTGCACAACCTATTAGTGTTTGCCTTAACCGAATTTGTCGTGGGGCCTAAATTCGGGTGACGGTGGCCACCGAACTGCAGTTGCCACAACCGAATTTACGGTTGCTACAACCTCTTTTCAGCCAAGTAGTTATGTGCGTGAATCGATTTCTTGAAATCTTATCTTAATCTCGTACACCGAAAAGTGCAACCCTTTTCCCTTTAAAGTGACAAAATCGTTTTAAACGTATACAAGTTTACTATATAATTTCCTATCTAAAATACGATTGTTTTTTGTATTTAACAAAGCGAAACTAATTAAATAGCGATAAAATGAAAGAAATATTTCAAACATAACACAAAAGTGCGAATGTAACTTAAAAAAGGTTAAGTTGCTGATAATAACTACACACACAGACAGAAAATCTACCTGCTTTAAACACAGGTTCCGAGCTTATGTGTCCAGATAAGACCCAGCTTAAGTAGCTTTATATTGTGCTAAACATTTCCTATACGAAGTGTAGTGGAGAAAGACAACTTAACGATCATCTAACGCCCATTAGAAGAACACAAGAAAAAACTACAGCACATGATGGGAGCCATGAAATTTGAAATCCCAATTCATCCATTCATTCAAACCCATTCATACTCGATCGTTCCCAGTGTCTCGGCAAGTTGCGTTGTTCCACCAACAGGAAGTAAATAATTTGTGGCACGAAAACCTAAAATTTTCGACATAAAAAAAATGGGCAAACAACAAATGTTAAAATTTTTTTCTTCTAAAGGCGGTTCAAATACATTTGAAATTTAAAGAGCATAAATTCGATTTTTTGGTGAAAAAAATAAAGAGACCATGAGATAAAGGTGGCCCATCATTTAACTCAGACTTGAAATTGGATCTATCGAAATGTTGGTGGGTAAACAAAAACACAAATGCCCGTCAAAACGGGGATACCATCAATTATTTGCCACTTAATATTGGATTTCATTAGATTTTCAGATTACCCCACTCAGCAGCAACAATGGAATGAAATCGAATAAAAGGCTGCATTCCAAATTCCAAGCTGATTTATTAACCCACATTAGTTGGAGAAAGAAAGCTATCGTACATTTCCTTTCATTTGATTTCAGCGAATAGCGAAATCATCATTAAAATGTATAGAAAATCTGAAGATCAGGCGATTATTAAAGTTTGTTTTGTCTAAATATTATTTTTAAAAACAAAGATGTTTGATTTATACTATTCCCAGCAAAAATAAATCAAAGATCTCCTCAAGGAATCTCCTTTTCAGCTGTATCATGGATCAGTGGAGAATTAAATGAAAAGATAAATTTTCACTTCTTCAATGGCATCAATGAAAATGTATACGTATTTACACTTCGTCGTTCGCATGTATGAAAAACTGATTATATCTTGTGACAACCCGTATAAATTTCATCAGTGATTACCCACTATTTCATTGCTTCTATCTATGATATCTTGGAGATGTTTTGCTTCAAAACAATTTGTTTTAAAAAAACGTTGTAGGAACCGAAAATTCAGTTGCTGCAGTCGGTTGTCACAGCTGAACTCAGTCACCGCATGAAAATCGGTGAGAACAATCTTATTCCACAATTGACTCGATTGCGACAACCGAATTTACAATAATTAATGGTGCACCAACAAAAATTCGTTTGTTGCAATAGACTTTAATTTGTCACAGTTAAACTTTGTAGCCGCAATTGAAATTCGGTTAAAATAACCTAATTTCAAAATTGATTCTGTTGCAACAAAAGAATTTCCAAAAATTAACGTTGCATTTGCAAATTGAAAAATGAGTTGTACGAACCGAAAATTCGTTTGCTGCAATCGACTTTCGGTTGTCACAACTGACTTCAGTCACCGCAAATGAAATTCGGTTAGAAAAACCTTATTTCACACTTGATTCGATTGCGACAACAAAATTTCCAATCATTAACGTTGCATCAACAAATTGAAAAATGAGTTGTAGGAACCAAAAATTCGTTTGTTGCAATCGACGTTCGGTTGGCACAGCAGAATTCTGTCGCCTCGAGTGAAATTCAGTTAAAATAATCTTATCTCCAAAAATTAAAGCTGTATAAACAAAATTTTGGAATGTGTATGAAAAAATAGTAAAATCGGATAAAAATGTGTAGTTAAATGGACAGAATTCGAAAATTTTGTATTCAAGTTTTATGAATTTTAACAACTTAACTACCGATTTTTGATGTTAAAAAGTTACAGAAAAAGTTACAGTGTAGTAGCCTAAATATCGTCTATAACCTGGTATGCGCCCCTTTCAAAACGGCGCGTCCGCGATGAGAGTGGAGAATATTCTCTGAAGGGTGGGATCATGTAATCTACTCCAATTGTTCATTTCTGCAGATTCATTAAAATAGTCCCATGATCCATGTCTTTCATCGCGAGACAACCCCTAAGGGCGGTTGTAGCATTAAAACAAATCTTTGTGGGATTTCTTTACACCCACAGTCGGTTGTGCTAAACTCTTCTCATACGGTTGCGAAAACGTCCTCAGTAGGTTGGGATAACATGAAAAGTCAGGTGTGATAACCTCGAAAGTAGGTTGTGACAAACTCGAAAGTAGGTTGTAAACAACTGAAGAGTAGGTCGGTATAATTTCAATTGTCGGATTAGATAACCTCAGAAGTTGGTCGTTACAACTACTAAACTCGTTTGTGGCAACCTCAAAAGTAGTTTGTGACATTCTCAAAACTTTTAGGAGCAAACTAAGTCGTTCTTCAGCGTGGCTAGTGCGAAATCACTTTACCTCGTGGTATCGAAATAGACTAAAATGTTTAAGTGAGTCGTTTTTATTGACTGCCATCAACACCCACACCTATATGTAAAATTCCGGCTAAGCCAGTATTTCAACATAACCTCAAACATAACCAACAAAAATCACCTCAAAAAGCAGTACACGCTCCCTGTGTACAAGCTCTCAGCGCTCCTCGGTTTCGAAAAAATTCATTCCGCTTTAATGCTCAAATAATATGGCTGACATCAACTCAGAAGCAACTGAGATGAAGTCAGATTATGGGTTAAAACACAGGAGAGTAACTAAATATAATTAATTGTTTATCATGTTAACTTAACAGAATATCTATTTAGGTATCGATGCAAACTAGAACTTAAGCCAAAAACAATTTGACATCCCATATATCGTACTTTAGTTCCAATTGAATTTCAAACAAAAACTTGTCATTGATATGTTCATTTCAAAAATCATCAATTTTCATCTAATAAATCTTCAACGCAAATCAAACAGCAATAAAAACAATTTCATTCTCGATTAACATAAAAAATGGTCAAGTTGTCAATCGTAGACAGACATACAGATGGACAGGCAAAAAGATATACAAACACACCATACGATTGTCATCGCATAATCAACGCTGGTGGCGTCACTGGCGTCTGGCACTATGACGCCTCACGCTGTTAACGCTTCGCTCGACATGTAGACAGATAAATGAAAATTAATGATCATTACAAGAGTTTGTGGGAGATTTTGTCACATTTCTTTTTATGTTTCTTTCTTTCAAATATTACGTGAAAAAAGACAACAGACAAACGATCAGTGATCGATTTGCGAGTGTGTTTAAAAATGTTGACAAAAAATGGAAACTTGTTAAATATTTTATACCAGAATGATTTTGAAAAAAATGGAAACTTGTTAAATATTTTATTTCAGAATGATTTTGAAAATAGCCCAGAAAATCGCCGTAGTTCCCAGTTGACTTTGCTAGAAACTGCACTATATTTTCTTTGAATGAAAGTATGTATAAAAAAATTTACAAACATTTATTTCATTAACAGAGCTCTGTTAATAGGATTCCCATTAAAACTATTATAAAACTTTGTCTTGACAACAGTGTTTTATAAAGTAGACATCAATATTCTGTTAACACAATTCCAAACAAATAAATATTACGATTTGTTTACTCGGTTAACAGATATAAGTTAACATTGAACTGTACTAACAGGTTTACAGTTCAACGTTCAAACGTTAACTTGTTACTATTATCATGCTGGAAATTGGAATAAAATCGTTATAATACTGTAGAGGATTTTAAGCTCTTCTTAGTTTCTCACACCTTTCGTTAGACTTATAAACAAATGCTTCCTTCTCTTGTTTCTCGTTCTCATTCTCTTTATCTTCCTCTCTCTCTTCCTCTTCCTCCTCCTCTAAATAAAAACCAATTTATTTTTTTCCAAGAGGACACTTGTAACCCTGTTAACCTAAGTGGAGTAGCTCTGTTGAATAACATCTCATCTTCAAAGACCATATAGTACTTATATGTCCTGTCAGGCCACTATTATGTTTAACCATGTCGTGACCTAAAAGAACGAAAATTAGTTTCTCAAAAACAGTATTCTGTTAACTAACATTGCAACCCTGATTAGAGGTTCACCACATTTCTATCCGTTATCTATGCCAAGAACTATATGCCCACTAACTTAATTAATTGATCACAAACAACCCAGTTGGATCATTGACCTTCAGGCGACTGGAGGCTCTGCTCGTTGAAACAGTTACATTACAGTACAGTACTCTGCTAACCTATGTGATACGAGTATTACTATGTTAAAAATATCTGACTTGGTTCTACATATGCCTCTTAATATTTTATAGTCTGATCAATATTTATTAGTACCTAAATACTCCCTACGTTAAGACCTGAATAAAAAACTTAATTATTTTTCCCAAGAGGGCACTTGTAACACTGTTAACCTAAGTGGCCTAGCTCTGTCCAATAACATCTCAACTCCAAAGAGCAGATATCATTTATATGACCTGTGAGCCACTATTATTTTTATCCATGGCGGAACCTAAAATAACAAAAATTCAATTCTCAGAAACAGAATTATTACAATGCTCTGTAAACCTAGCTGACCTTACTCTGTTAACATAGGAACCCTAATTAGAAATTCACCTCATTTTTATCCGTTATCTATCCGTGCCTACTTACTTACTTAATTGATCACAATTAACCCAGTGGCATTATGGGACTCCAAATGTGTGGTGGCTCTGCTCGTTGGCACCGTTATACCACATACTAAAGTGTTCTGTTAACCTGGAGATATTACACTGTTAGAAACGTCAGCACTTCAATTAGCGAATCGTGTTTACAAATAGCGCCAGTGCAAATTTTGAATTTTATCCCTTTCATTATCTGCACTGATGCCGATTGATTTTTTAAAATAACGATCATTACCTTGCTCTGTTAACATAGATAACCTTAAACTGTTAAATAACACAGTGCAACACGAAAAAAAATATAACCGTATACGGACACCACTACGTGATAAAAGGTCAAAAAAAAGTCTGGTGTCTCACAGTTTTGCCCAGAGTAATGAACTTTTTTTTTATGGGCCCCAAAGATTTGGGGCCTCGGTGTAATTTGTGCAAAAAAGTGTCATTTTGTCAGACTCATATCTTGCAATTCGGCCGAAATTTTGATTTACTCTCTGAGGGAAAGTAGTAGCTCTTGTTGTAAAGAATAAAAATTGTCAACATATATAACCAAAATAATTTCATCTTCAATGTCAAAATCGCAAAAACGTTAAAAAATTACGATTTTTTTACCTTTTTTCCCCTGTTCAGGTCCATAAGTAGCAAACCGTTCAAAATTCAAGGAAACAATCAACTACAAAAATGTACCCAAGATTTTCTATAACATATGAACTTCCTAGGAATGATTATTAATACCGTTTACATCATCATTGAGATTCTATGCTATCTCACCGACCACAGCAGCACAGTAAGCTCAGCACACGCAACAAGGGACGCGGCACACAATATATTAAACATTCCTAGGAAGTTCATTTGTTCTAGAACGTTGTTTATTGAGATTGTAGGTAAATTTTTGTTGTTGATTGTTTCCTTGAATCTTGAACGTGAACAGGGGAAAAAATTTAAAAAAATCGAATTGTTTAAAATGCGATTTTGACCTTGAAAATGAAGTTGTTTTGATTTTATATGTTAACAATTTGTAATCTTTATGACAAGAGCTACAACTTTCCCCCAGAAAATAAATCAAAATTCCGAACGGTTTGCAAGATATGAGCCTGACAAAATGATCGCTTTTTGCAAAACTGATAACGAGGCCCCAAATCTTTGGGGTCCCATAAAAAAAGGGCATGACTTTGGGCAAAACTGGGAGACACGAGTCTTTTTTCTGTCTTTTATCACGTAGTGGTGTCCGTATATGGTTATATTTCCATGACTTAAAAAATTACACACAGTGTAATAAATAACATCTTTAACAGTGCTCTGTAACTCTGTTGAATAACGTCTGATCGTCGAATTGCCGGTTAAGCTTATATGTCCCGAAAAGTTGTTGATTGTTTTTATCTATGTCAGGATCTAAATGAACGACGGAGAATTTTCCAACAAAATTAATATTAACATGATCTGTAATCCTAACTGACCTCACTTTGTTAAATAACATATTTATTAGTCCCTCGGTGTTTTACACTCAGTTCAAATTGTTTTTGTCTCTGTCATCTTAAAGGAACGCCGATTTGTTATTCAACAGACCACTTGTTACCACCTTACTCTGTGAAACGGGTTGAGATTGTTCTGTTAAATTGTTTTGTTAATATATTAACAGTGATCAGTTACAGGGATCTTTAAAAAAGCGTACTGTTTTATATTTTGACATATTATCAGTGCTCTGTTAACCTGTTAATAATGATCAGGTAACACATTATATATGATCCGTTAATCTTAGGCTTAAAACATTTTACTGTTATTGTTTATACCTGCAATCGTTGCTCTGTTAACCTATTAGCAGTGCTCAGGTAACCTATTAAAAGAGATTTGCTGAACTGTAAACAATGATCTTCACTGTAAACAGTGATCGTTGCTCTGTTAACCTAGTAGCAGTGTTAAGGTAACCCATTAACAGAGTTTTAATGAACTGTAAACAGTGATCTTTAAAACAGCATATGGTTTAATGTTGGCAACTAAACAAACTCCTCACAATCAGTGAGATCTGCTCTGTCTGGTTTTACACTCACTGATTGGGACTTACTGAACAGACTCCTCCAAATCGGTTAAATTTTCAACAAGACTCCGTTAACCTACTAATAGTATTCTGTTAAAATATTAACAATTCCCCGATTACCTAATAACAGTGATTACCAAAATATATACAGAACACTTATCAAAACAGTTCACCCTCTAATCTGTAAACTTCTTAGGGAATTAGACAAATTAAACTCAATTACAGTTGTTACTCCAAAACTTTGTACCCTACCCACTTACATGCGCTATTATACTTTATAGTAAAACAATAACCTAATGAAACTGTTAAGTCATTTGCTTTAGTTTAAGTTGATAGTTAAAAACAATTAACTAAGTAAATAACTTGTATTAGTTTAACACTTCAAACGACAGAGGAAACACATCATAGACATAGCAACACCCGGGACAAATGTTACTTATACTCTTGTGCTGTGCAACGGCGGTATTGGCTGTACAGCCTTTGGACGAACGTCCGACGATAAATCAAACGATTATCAAAGAAATCTTAGATGAACTACAAATTGAAACTGTTGCCATCTTTGACTATGGCTATCAAGAATCCTTAATGTACCAGCTATCCCAGAAGTTGTTACATCGGCCACATTTAGTGATAACCTCACTTATAAAATGGGAACTCAAGGACTATTTTAAGAGGAGTATAATGAGTTTAGTTTATGTGGAATATAGTCGCAGCAGTAGGGAAATGTTATCAAATCTCAAGAAATCTCTTAACCGTTGGCATTTGGAATACATTCTGTTTATAACCCCGGAAATTGGAGGAGATTTAACGCAGTGGCTACATTTATTTCATTGGTGTCATGATAATGGTTTCTTTCACTCTCTTCTGATGGATTTTCAAGGATTTATCTATGACTACAATCATTATGTTGGGCATGACATTTTTAAGACCTCGGTAAGGAGTTTCTGTGTTTCCCGCCGCATGTTAACTAACTTGCACTCGTTTTCCATCCAGGCCTCTATAGACAATCGACCACCAAGATCCTTTGTGTGGTATGATCAGAACGAAGTCCCGCATTTAGGTGGCTATTATCCCAAGGCTATTGAACTGTTCAGCAAACTCTATAATGCCTCTACAGAATTTTCCATAATGCCCACTATCATCAACTCTAAGGCTGAGCAATGTTTGCATTTAATCGAAAGTGGTTTAGCAGATTTATGTGCTGATGCAATGCCCTGGAGTCCTTCATACATTGGAACCTATCCCGAGGAAATTTCTTATGGTTACCTACTGGTGCCCTGCAATAAACCCTTGGAGTACTACTATTACTTTATCAAGCCATTTCATCGACATGTCTGGTTAGTGGTACAAGTTAGTGCTATTTATAAAATCCTTACGTTATCCTTTATACATCGTATGCAAAGGAAATCCTGGAATTTTGGTTACCAAATTCAGTATGCTGTTCTTTCTGTGTTACATCTGCCCTTTCGTTTACATTGTGTGCAAGGTTGGTATCAACGTTTCCTGGAATTTATAATGATCCTAGTGGGATTTTCTGTAGCCAACTGGTATTTAGCAGTGCTATATAGCATATTAAGCTCTCCTTTATATAAGGATCCCATAAACACTGTGGAGGATCTGGTGCAAAATAGCATACGCATAATGGTTGACCAACCTGATGACAGTATTTTCAAAAACTCTGTTATACCTCTTCAAGTGAGGCGGCATCAACTGTTAGTGGTGGATAAAGCAACACTCATTGAACATCTACGCACTCTAAATTCGTCCTTCGCCTACTACGGTCAACAGGATTCAAATCAATTCTATTTACATCAACAAAAATATAAAATTCATCCCAAAATTAAGGAGCTTAGCCAGTACCCCATCAATTACATTTATCCCGGCATGGCTATAAGACCCTTTTGGCCTTTAGAGGATAAATTCAGGATGTTCCTGATGAGCTTAATGGACAATGGTATATATCAGCATCTGATGTCACAAGCTTATGCGGAGGGCATAACTTCAGATCATCTACAATATTTGCCGGTAAATGTCTACACTGTTAAACCTTTGAGTGTTGAATATTTCGAAATGTCCGCAATGCTTTTGGCGGGAGGTCTACTAGCGGCTGTAATAAGTTTTGGATTTGAAATTCTAATTTATTGGATTGCAAAGAAAAAATAAAAATTAACGGATGCACGCTGAGAAATCGTCATTTTTTTTGTTCCTTGGATGCCTATATAACGTGTTTGTAGCTTGTTGCAACTATACTATAATTGTGTCCAAACACATTGTGTTTGCTATGCAATACTAAATTTTGGAGACACAATGATTAGTAGGTTATACTATATGTTTTTGTGGACCAAATGTGGTCTTGTTTGTAGAAAATTGCTGAAAACAAAAACGTGACAGACAACAAAAAGCAGCAGATCTTCAGTTTATGAAAACAATGCTTGCAAACATCTACATGGTTCCTGCAATATGTTGCTGTACGGGTTTCTTTCACGTGTGGAAGTGGGTTTTTGAATGAAAGGCAATAAGTTTTTAACAGAGCATGATTATTATTACACTGTTAACTGCTTTCAAGGATATACACAAGAATTGTTAACGATTAACTGTTTAACAGAGCATGGTTAATAATCCACTAGTAACTTACTTCTATCAATTGCGCTCTTAACCGTTATGGAGGGGCCTTTTCCATGATCAATGGGAGTTTGTTCTTACATATATTTGATCGTATTTCTGAACGGAGTGTGCCCTTAATTCCTATAGTTATAGTCATGAAGCTGAATCTAGGCAGTTTTTCAGGATGGTCGTAAGTTATGTGCCCGCTAAAAATCTGTATTTTTTCCTTGTTATGATGCAAATTTGGAGCTAGTCGCAAATACAGTATACTTGTGTCCAAACACATTGTGTTTGATATTCAATATTACATGTTTCAGACATAATGATTAATATGTTATATTATATGTATTTGTAATCTAACTACAGCTTTGTTTGTGATACAAATACAGCTGTGTTTGGTGCACTCATTACAAAATTTTATTTTGCCGCTATTCTCTGTCGAGAACAAAATAATAAAAGGGGGACAAAGAGAGCTTGATCTCAGCATAAGCTAATGTTACTACACGCTGAAAAATAACGGCCCCAGCAACCTATTTCAGGAAACATGTACATGTTTTTGCACGCATTGTTTTCATGAACTGAAGATCTGCTGCCGTTTTGTTTCTTTGTTGTTTGTCTCGTTTTCGTTTTAAGCGGCTCTCAAAAAACAAAGCCACATTTGTGTCTCAAAAACATATATCATCCCCGCTAAATCATGGTGTCTCAAACATGTTATATTGAATAGCAAACACAATGTGTTTGGGCACAAGTATAGTATATTTGCGACAGATTTTTCAGCGTGTATAAGTGCATAAATATTCTTGAATGCGTGTGTAAATAAATTGAGTGTGTCCTATGTTCACTAATCTGTTGCGATTTAGTTTCGTGCACTCTGTCGTCAATCGTTCGTTTGGAAGGAAACACACGAATGTTTCTACGTAAGTATATGGATGTTTGCGATGAAACACGCATATGGTTTGACGCAAAAGTATGTATCTTTGCAAGTAAACATGTTAATGTTTGTATTTAAGTATAAGTGAGTGTAGGACTTGCAAAAATATGAAAATTTGGAGTGTGTTCTAACGATATACATGGTTCCTGCAGAAAGTGTTTAAGAGAATATGTTACAGATGCCGTTTTTATAGTGTACAATTTCCAAATGCCAATGGGTTAGAAAGATCCTTAGCTTCTTCATTTCCCGCAGCACGCAAAAAATGTAAGGCCGTTTCCATCGAACTCCTTTAACTCCCACGGAACCGCAGAGGTCAGCAACACTGTATTGACTATATGACATCTTTCGGCAATAGTTCCACAAGGGAGATGTCACGTTCGATATCGTATAACATTTATGTTTCTACTTGTACTTTATATGTCATGAAATTTCCGAAAAACTGAATCATTCTCGGAAAACATTTCGAATCGCCAAATGTGCTAAAAAAATCGAAAGCTTTAGGAATATGGTGCAGTACTCTAAATCCTGTTGGTCTAAACTGAACGGTTGAGAACATTTTTTTTTATTGGTTTCCAGTATACTTTGCATGTATTGGATTGAAGTGGTTAACTAACTCTTATTGTTGATTTAGTTAATTATTGTATTGTGTCTCTGTTTAATAGTTTAACACTAATTTATTTATTGTCTTTTGAGGTTGCCATAGAGCGCCAACAAATTCATGACTGACCATTCTCTGGTGACCAAAAAGTTGCTTGGAACAGGCAATAACTAGTAATTAGCAGTTCCTAAATAGACAGTTCCTAAAGAAATAGAAATAGAATAGAGCAACTATGAGGTTCTGCCCATGAAAAGGGGTTCAATAGACCTCATATTTCAGTATGGGAAATAATTTACCCTTAAACAAGTGGGAGTAGACTTGTTTCGAAGTCCTTCACTAGTTCTCGAACTCGTTCATTTGGGTTTAACTAGATTGATATTTTTACGTATCGTATCGTAGTTAAGTCAAAAAATCCATCTTACCTGCAGAAAATGTTTTTATCCAATATCCTAAAACGAAAAAGAAAATAAAATGTTATATTTTGAGATCGAAAAAGGATTAAATATTAAAAATATTTGGAATGAATACTGGCTTCAATTAGATTTGGGTCGAAATCATAAGACAAATCTGGCGCATAGTGAATAGCAGGAAATCCACGAACTTTCTGTCTCTAGGCAGGCCCAAGGTATCAATGCCTGTGTAAGTTTTGACGGGACAGCTTCAACAGCTTTCGAATTGAGCACACGATAGGTAAACACTTCTGGGTGGTCGAAATAACACAGAACCCAATTGCTGCGATCGCCGACGGATGGACATAACGCGATCTTCATTAATACTGGTGGATACAGCATCAATATTCTCGTCAGTACGCCCGGATACGAATTGGTGGATTGATATCCAATAGAGTGAAACTAGTGCGAAATATAGTCACAATGGCTTAAATAACTAGCCTCATAAAATTTACGTAACTTCACGCTGATAAATCTGTATTTTGTAGTTGTTTGGATGCAAACATAGCATGTTTGTAGCTTGTCGCAAATATAATATACTTGTGTCCAAACACATTGTGTTTGCTATTCAATATTAGATGTTGGCGACACAATGATTAATAGATTATAATATATGTTACTGTGACCCAAATGTGGCTTTTTTGAAACTGCTGAAAACTAAAACGTGTCAGACAACAAAGAATAAAGAATAAGAATAAAGAAAGAATAAGAATAAAGAAAGAATAAGAATAAAGAATAGAATACAAATCAGCAGATCTTCAATTCATGAAAATAATGCTTGCAAATACATATGTACATGCTTCCTGCACTACGTTGCTGGGACCGTAATTTCAGCGTGTTGCGAAGCATATTTTTCATATAGCACGAATTTTGATAACAAAACTAAATCCTTTGTTAGCGTTGTTCGTTTGTAAGTCTATTCATAATGAAATGACAAGGCAAACTGACTTTGACACATATCATGAATCACGCATGAACTGACAAAAATTTAGCACTGAAAACCCAAATAGTAAACAATCACCCGTTGCGTCTAGTGGACGCGCTTGAGGCCAAGCGAACGAGTTGGATAAAACTCAACTGCGCCGTCTTAGCATGCTAATAGTGCTTACATCAAACTAATTTAGGTTGCATTACACCTGATCATACTTCTGTATGCAATATGTCCCTGTACGTTAGAGTTGGGTAGTTCATGAACTATATAGTTAATTTATTGTGACCAGACAGCACTCTGCAATGCACATTTTCGATATGGCGATTATGTTCGAGATTGTGTTCGCGTTGGTTATGTCCGGGCACATTAAATCAACTAGTTCGAGAACGAGTAAACGAGTTCGACACACGTTTGTTGTACACTGATAACATTTGGATTACAGTTGGGTCTAACGCGTTTAGTATATCTAAAACTTGTTCGAATGCAACAATCAAACCTGAAGCTCAGGAACATTAAATTCACTTCCGACGTGGCATTGGGTTCTTGAGTAGAGGTGGATAGTTCACGAACTATATGTATACTTCGTTAATATAGGCCGACCAGACATGACCCTCACGAATATAATCTACATGTTCAATATGGTCATTGTGTTCGGGATTGTTCTGCCCGGGCAGCTTAAATAAACGAGTTCGAGAACTAGTAAACGAGTTCAACACAAGTCTATTCGAGAGTGCTAAGTCTGGCTGCTCTGGTAGAACGGGCGCGGGAACAAGTGAACGTATCCGATCCACTGAACCTCAGACTTATCTTTAATTTATGTTGTTAATAGAGTTATGTAGCTCATGTGCAATATAGTGCAATTCTTGGTTTTCAAATGTGCGTGAAGATAAATTCGAATACAACTAGCAAAGACGCAACCCAATTTGGTTAAAAAAAGTATATTATTGAGCACACAGAGCTATTATGGCTAAACGATGGATTCTCCGCGTATTGTGGCTAAACGATGGATTCTCCGCGAATCATGAGTACACCAAGTTATAGTCCTCGGGGTGAATTTACCGAATTTGCTTTCCACATATTTTAGAGCAATTTTAGAATTTTGCAATTTTGGATTTTCTATTTTAGACCCCATTTTTTATTTGGCCAACTGTTGCCAAATAAGGGATTCTCTGTCAACCAAATGTACTGGCGATGACAGTCCTTGAAATGTACATTCCAAATATACTATCCACATGTTCAGAATCACACAAGTTAATTTGAAAGTTGTATTCAAAAACAGATTTTCGGCCACTACGACCAAATAAAGAATTCTCTGCGTATGATAAGTATACCGGGATATAGTGCTCGGGGTGTGCTTTCCGAATTTGTTATCTACATATTTCAGAGCAATTTCAGAATTTCGCCTATTGTAATTTTCTATTTTAGTTCCTATTTTTTAATTTGACCCACTGTGGCACATGATTTTCAAACATGACCCTCACGAACATAATCTACATGTTCGATATGGCGATTATCATCGTGATAGACTTGTGTCGAACTCGTTGACTAGTTCTCACTTAAAGCGCTATAACAATCACGAACGTAATCGCCATATCGAGCATGTGGATTATGTTCGTGAAGGTTATGTCTGGTCACCCTAAATGAACTACGTATGTATATAGTTCACGAAATACCCCACTCTATTTTGTGAGTGTTATGCCCAAGTAACATAACTGAACGAATTTGAGGACTAGTAAACGACTGAATTCCAACTGTAGTTGTTAGAAAATGCTTACATTATTGACATCAAACTTCAAATACTTGCTTCAAACTACTTTTCGTTTGATGCTAACTAGTTTCTCGTTGCATTGAACAGTAAAACGTCTGCTCAAACAAAGTGTCAACTTAAACCAATTCATCAATGATGTTGTAGTTGTAACATGCAATCATTGTGTAGATCAAGATTTGAACTTCAAACTTCCAGTTGCCTCTTATGACGTTTCATTCATAAAACTCTTAAAATAGTTGTGTGATAATTAACTTGGCTTTGTCAGCCTTGGTAAAATGGTTAATTACTTTGACAGCATAATTATATTGTCTGTCAATAATAAATAATATCACAAGCTGAGTGAGTTCATAACCGGTCATTGTTGAGTGGGCTTAAACTAGAGAAAATAAATGGCAAAATACGCTTAAAAGGCGAAGACGAATAGAAGAAATTGTGAAGGAAAACAACTCAAGTTATTAGTTGGTATTTGAAAAATTTGTAACGGAATTTTATTCCAAAATTTAATTAACAAATTTAATTTTTATATAAACAAAACCGCGAGCTGCTTTAACGATTTCTTAAGTTGTCAGGAGAAAATATTGAGTTTAACTAAACCAGTGATGAGTCATGGTTTTCATTTGTTTTCAAAACTAATTGAGTTCTCAAATTTAATACTTGGACAAGAGGTTGGCAGGTCTTTTTATTTATTTTTTTTTTTTTTTTGATTTCGGCCATCTGCTGTCATATCACAGTGGGTTATATATTGTTGTACTCTACTGCCGTGTGCTCTTCATGAATTGATAATCGTCTTTTACTTCTGCCGAACAAGATGTATCTTTAAAGATTGCCGTAATATTGTGGCACAGCATGTGCTAAATATTGGATTTTGCCTTCATGTCTGATATTTGGTTTTGGACATTCTTATCAATAATTTGTTATGACGGCGAATCTGGGTTCATGTGAGTGGAGATATCCCCAAAAAAAACTATGCTTGACTGATTGATAACTTTATTTGAACAGAATACCCGAATACCCAATGGGATTTTGATAAGCAATAAATGTAGAGATCACCCATGTTTATAAACCGATGAACAGACGAGGAAACTAAGAGATCACAAAAACCTTAACTGTTTTCTCTAAATCCTGGCTTGTGCGAAGAAATCGCAGCACGACTAAAGAAGGTTCGAATTAAATGTTGCAGCTAATAACCTGCATTTTTGAAAGTAGTTTGATGCAGCATCAAGTGGTTTGTAGTCAACATATTAGAGTTGGGAAATTCATCAACTACATAGTTCATTTAGGGTGACCAGACATCGCCCTCACGAACATAATGCATATGTTCGATAAGGCGAGTATGTTCGTGATTGTTATGTATGGGCAGCTTAAATGAACGAGTTCGAGCACTACTCAACAAGTTCGACACAAGCCTACAACATATGCAATTTAAACCAGGCATCGTAAACGCCCGCGAGCGTTCGCATAAGATTGTTCGTTCTTTTCAAAATACATCAATCGAGATTCGAGTCGTATATTTCCGCACGCAAAATGCGGCTCGTAAGTCGTTAGTTGTACCTAAACGCACGCGGCCGCGAGTACTTTAAATTTTATACGCACGCACTCTTGAGTAGGTGCGGAAAATGAGCAATAAAACAACTCGCGAGTACTTCGGATTCTGTAAAATTTATTCGCTCCCGATCGCGTGCGCGTGCATTCAGCAACAGCTCACTGCTCTCACTAACCTAAAATCTTTCTAGTGAATAAGATAAATATTATGGAAATAGTACGAAATATGTAAAACAAATATGTAAAATTTGCCGAAGAGTGCGAACAATGTACAACGAGTGCGAACAAGTATATCAAAGATTACAAAAAATTTACCAAAAAGTTCGGACATGTTAAAAAATACACCAAAAAGTACATTAAAGGTGACAACGAGCAGATAAATTGTACCAAAAATTGCATATTTTATATTAGTGTCATTAGGTCCACGAACAGGTATATAGACAATATGTAAAATTTGCCGAAGACTACGAACAATGTATAATAAATGTGCCAAAAAATATATGAAGTATACCAAAGATTACAAAAAATGTACCAAAAAGTTCACAAAATGTAGAAATATATGCCAAAAAGTACATAAAAGATGACAGCGAGCAGATAAAATGTACCAAGTATTGCATATATTGTATCAAGGTCTTAAAATTCCATAAAATCTACCAAAAAATTACATAACATTTGTCAAAATGTACAGAGAGTACGCCAAACATTGTACCAAAAAGTATATATCTACAAAAAGGACATTATGCCACATAGAGTAAAAAATATGTGTGCAAAAAGTGCATTGTGTATCAAAAATGTATGTACATAGAATCACCAAAAAATTACCAAAAACTACATAGTGTACCAATAAAGATATATAGAAATCACCTAAAAATACTGTTTGGTACAAAAAGTGGTTTTGGCACCAAAAAGGAACATCAAAAGTACCAACAAAGAAATAAAAAGTACCAAAGAAACGTACATTTTGGGGTCAACAAAAAAAGTACCACAAAAAATCGCTCTTGGTAGTAAAGGAGTACAAAGTTCCAAAATATGTACTCGTTGGGTACCACAAATATAGTTTTTTGCACTTTTTATGAACATTATTTTCATCAAAATAACATCTTTGTACTACTTTTTACCAAACGTAATTTTTTTGGTACTTGTGTGTACTTTGTTTCAAAAAAAAATTTTTCTGGTACTTTTTGTTCCGAAAAAGAAATTTTGGGAAATTGTTGGTATACTTTTTGGTTCCTTTTATGTACTCTTGTGGCATGCTATGTACTTTTTGCTACACTTTACCTACTTTTTGGTACAATTTTTTGTACTGTTTCGGTAGCAACAAAGAAATAAAAAGTACAAAAGAAATTAACATATTAGGGTAAAAAATTAACACAAATATTAGCTTTTTGTAGTAAAGGAGTACAGGTACAAAGTACCAAAATATGCACTCGTTGGGTACCACAAATATAGTTTTTTGCACTTTTTATGAATTTTATTTTTATCAAAATAACATCTTTGTATTTTTTGGTACCAATCGTAAACATTTTGGTACTTGTGCGTACTTTTTTATCCAACAAATTACTTTTTTCTGGTACTTTTTGTTCCCAAAAAGAAATTTTTGGAAATTGTTGGTACATTTCATATAAATTTTATACTATGTACTTTTTGGTACATTGTGTGCACTTTTTGGTCCCTTTAATGTACTTTGTGGCATGCTATGTAGTTTTTTGGTAAACTTTATCTACTTTTTGGTGCAATTTGTTATACTGCTTATGTACCTTTTATATACTTTGTTGGTGCACTGTGTACTTTGTGATAAATTGTTGCTATATCTTTGGTACTTCATTGGAACACTATGTACTTTTTGGTACACTTGATATACTCTGTGGTACACATTTAAGTACGCTTTCTGTGATATTTAGCACACACTATGTAGGCTACACTCGGCAGAATTTATGTACTTTTTGATACGTTCAATGCGCAATTTGGTGCACTTAATATCATTTATCGTGTACATTATTTACTTTCTTGCTACCCATTGTACACATTCGGTGCATGTTGTGTACTTTTTGTACAAGTTATTTACTTTTTTGTACCTTCTGTAAGACTTTATGTACTTTCATGACTATGTTATGCATTTTTGGTTAATGGTATGTAGTTTTTGGTAATACTTTATGTACTTTCTTGAGTATGTTACGTACTTTATGTACTTTTGGTTAATGTCAGGTAGTTTTTGGTACAAATTATGTTAATAATGTGAACGCCGATCCATATTCAATTATTGGATCCATTTTGCCCTACCTCTTATATAATAGCTCTTACGTCTCGCCTGCGTTACGCGAGCTGCTCGCGAGTCGCGCGTTTTACTCCTTTGAGACGAAAAGGAGCTTGGGGAAATACATGCGCGTTTGTTTTTTGATTTCTTTTTCGCTCGCGAGTCGTATAGTTTAAAAATTTTTTTATATCTCTCGACTAACGAGTAGGTGCATTTTTCTACTCCTCGTTTAGCTGTTCGTGACGAGTGAGCGAGCTGCAAGTATGCGTTTACGATTCCTCACGCTTCCCCAACAAACGTATTTTTGGTTGGTGGTAAACGGAAACACTGTCCCACGTCCTGACGTGCGACATAATTAGATTTCGGCCAAACTTTTGGATTATCACAGGATCTTGACAGTTATGCACAATAAACAGATCTGCTTATTCAATGCCTAAAGAACAAAGATTAATCTTAAAGATTGTAAGAAAAGCAAACATCTAATAACAAGCAGTTGCATCAAACAACTAGCAGTTGCATCCAAACAAATAGCAACGCTCTACGTATGACCAATAAAAGTTGGGTAGTTTATGAACTATATACATAGTTAATTTAGGGCGACCAGACATAACCCTCACGAACATAATACACATGTTCGATATGGCGAGCAGGTTCGTGTTTGATACGTCCGGGCATCTTAAATGAACGACTTCGAGAATTCGTGTACGAATTCCACAAAAGTCTAATGACCAACATTTTCTTAATAAATTTATTAATTTCTTTTAGTGAATACTGTGCTTTTTTTTCTTAAATTAAACTTCCAATTAATTGCCATTGTAATGTTTCACCTGTTCATCTCAATTTATTGCGGTCCATTTAATTAAATAATACAAATATGCAGCAAAAAATGTGAACAAAAATTGACTTTTTTCGCGCCGCCGAACACATTGAAACGGCGTTCATATGTAAATATGCAATTGGTAAATATGCACTTTTAATCCACACACATTCTGCAGTTAATTACCAGATCTTGGCTGTATATAAATGTATGAGCAGAGCAGGAATGAGCCAATTGGGGGAACCAACCAATTGCACCACAAGAGATTGTGGCAATTGGCTGCAATTGCAATTCACACAGGAAATTGGAGACAGGTTGGATTTAATGAGAGAATCTCAAGTAAATCAGTCATGTAAATTTTCGTGTACCATTTGTGGTGCACGACATTAAGAATAGTGGCGGAAATGTTGAGATTATCACAAAAGAGAAATGTGTTAATGATTGGGGAAATTTTAGCAGTTCCAATGCGATTGCAAGATTTACAGTTTTGTTGAGAGAAATGGTCTAAGCCATTAAAAAATCCAGTTGAGCAAAGTGTAATATTCTGTAGACTTGTGTCGAACTCGTTCACTTGATGTCGAACTCGTTCATATAAAGTAAAGTACCCGGACATAACAATCACGGACAATAATTTCCGTATCGAACATGCGCATTATGTTCGTAAGGGCGAGACTGGTCACCCTAAATGAACTATATAGTTCATGAACTATCCTACTGAAAAATGTTGCAAACTGGTTTGACATAACACTGTGATGTTTGATTCAATTTTGTTGACTGGATTGCCGTAAAAGTAAGTACTGTGATACCTTCGCATGAAGGTTTGATGCAACCGCAAGTAGTTTGATGCAACCGCTTTGTAGTTCGATCAGCAGACATCTATGCCTCAGCTGATCGACATGGTAGTTCAAATTTGATAGCGAACAGTGTAGATAGGTGAAAGAGCGAAAAGAAATCAGAAGCACACTATGCAGAGCCAAATAAGTTTAAATAGTATTTGATTGATATTAATGACACATAAACTATATTTTATGATGGTTGCATCGAACGAAAATAGGCACTATCGTTTTTTTTATCTTCGTTTTATGTCCAACAATAGAGTAACATACATACAACAACTCAAACTCAATGAAATTAGACATGTGCCGAACACGTTCACTAGTTCTCGAACTCGTTCATTTTTAAGTGCCGGGACATAACAATCACGAACATCCTCGCCATATCGAACATGTGCATTTTGTTCGAACTATACAGTTAATGAACTACATACCCAACTCTACGAACCTAATGCACATGTTCGATATGGCGAGTATGATTTGTGATTGTTATGCACGGGCACCTTAAATGAATGAGCTCGATAACTAATGAACGAGTTGGAATCGAGTCTACTCCTGATTATGTTCTGGGGCACATCTCTGCATGTGGAAGGGTATTTTCCCAGCACTGCAATTGCCAAGTCGTCAGAATATGCAACGACTATGCAACACTACCAGCTCTAGTAAGCACACTGTTCAGTGCTAAATTTCAGAGTAGGGAAGACAATACTCCCCCTTGGGAGGAGTGTTGCTCTATTCTCAGTTTGAATTAAGGTCGTGAGTCCCAGAGACGAGGTTATGCGGCTTCTGTGGTGTTATGTATTACCTTTCGTCTCATTCTACTGGAGTTGGGTGCAACATGTTTAGTAGGCTGCGACCTGTTTCGATGAAGGTGTCAGGACGGTATGACAATGATATAGGTTAGTGTTGTGTTCAAACATCTTAATTGAACCAGAGTTGGGTTGTTCATGAACTACATATGTAGCCCAGACATGATCGTAACAAACATAATCTGCGTGTGCAAAATTCCGATTACGTTCGTGACTGTTATGCTGGGGTAGTGTAGTTGAACGAGCTCGAGAACTTCTAAACGAGTGTGATCCAAGTCTGGGCCTCCAACACCAGATTAGCAAAAATCCTGTATGGTGATCTGGATGATGATTATCTGGTGATGATCCTGTGTAGTCTACACAGTAAGTCAAGATTTGATGTATGCATATTTTACCATCTAATCCTATAAACATAGAGGAAACCGCAAGGAACAACCTGAAATAGTTTGATGCAACACCTTTCTGTTTTCATGCAACATATTTTTGGTTTGATGCATCCCAAAACTGGTTTGAAGCGTGGCCAGTACAATGATCTAGAGTAACAAGAAGTAATAAAAATAAATTGTGTTCTTGGAATTCAAATTTTTATGATTAATCTATGTTACCTGATCAAAGGTCAAATGTTAATAAAAAATTTAAACAATGTGTTTTATAGCTTAATTGAATACCAATTGTTCACTGAACAATTTTCAAATTAAATTTCAAATTCATTTAAATTCCGTTTTGACTTTAGTTGAACCTAATTATAACGTCGATAACTTTGTTGATTTTTTTCTTTGAAAATAAATTCCATTGCTCGAATTTGAAGTCACGTTTTTTGACTATTTTATCAAGATCTCGAATTTGTGTTTTTATTTTGTAAAACCGAACACAATGGCAACCTGGAGAAATAATTCACAATTTATATGTAAAACGCCTTCTTCAACAGGTCCAATTCCAAAATTTCCATATCATTTTGGGGTAATTTTATCAGAAATTGTTGTGTATGAGTTTGAAGTTGGGTTAAATACCACCCGTTGTTGTTAGCAAATTTAGTAACGATTTCTTTTTGCCGGTTTGGTTTGTTGGCCAAGACGAACGAGTAAAAAACAAAACGGAGTTAACATTTTGTTAACTTTTGCGCTATGATTGTTTGACGATTATGATCTACCGCCACTTAGCCACTGCGCATGCCCACCATGGCTGGCTGGCTGGCTGACTGACGGATGGACTTCTCAAGCTGCTCATTCATGTACCACACGATTTGTGTACAATTTACTCATATATGACAGAGAGAGGAGTTATTATGATCTCCAGCGAGTGGGCCGCTTTAAGTTGAGTTAACGTTGGGTTTAATGTTAATTTTTTTCTAACATTTTTCTTAACCCGCGATGTGCGCAGACTCAATGAGTTGTTCTGCTCTGCGTGGCTGCTTTTGGGCAGTGGGTTACACACTCTCCGGTATGGCTACAACCTAAATGGCCAATGGTGTTATTCGGTGCTATACCCATTCCCAAATGGCGGTTAGCTTTTCTTCTTCTTCCTTTTCCCTCCAACAACAAAAAAATAAGATTTATGATTTGACTATTTGCTTTAATAACACGTTATGGAGCGATAATAAATGATGAATTTAAATAATTATAAAGAATTTTCTTCGTCTTGTTTATTACGTTTGTTTGGTCCATTCAAGTTAATGGTAGTATTAATTGTATTTCCGCTAAGCAAAATTTCGTCATCATGCCTCAAGGGCCGCACCACGAAAATAGGCTCGAAAGGTAAGTTATTGTTCCCGTAGGAAATATTCTCAGATGCCATTTAAAAGCAATTTTAATAAACAGTAAAGAACACGTATTTTATATAAATATAGCGTTAAAACTTCAAACCTCATGCGCGAATTAATTGTATTATTAACCTTGTATTCATAAATTAACATATAAGAGATGGCCCAACCAACTCTCTTATTTAACGTTTCACTTTATGCTTCTACCGAGAGGAATCGAACACCTGACAGATGAATTGCTCTAACATCGAATAAAATCCTCAATTTTGCACATTCACAGTAACAATTTCGGCTGCGTTTCATCGAACCTAATAGGCAGAATTCTTCTCTTGGCCATAAAACTTGCAACTTCCAGACGTTCGATTCCCTTCAGTCAAAAAAATCGACATCGTGTTGGTAGATCTCTATTATTTGGATCTATGCTCACATTAACAATAAAGTGATAAAAATATTCTCACGTTTGATACGGCTGCATCTCATACATTATCTAAAAATAAACAAAAGTAATATGACGCAAATCTTAACTAGTATGACACAACATAAGGTTGTACGAAACAACCTAAGGTTGTTTGACACAACCTAAACGAACACAAAACTTGTGTCGAACTCGTTCACTAGTTCTCGAACTCGTTCACTTAAGGTGCCCGGTCATAACGATCACCAACAAAATCACCATATCGATCATGTAGATTATGTTCGTGAGGACATGTCCGGTCACCCTAAATGGACTATATAGTTCATGAACTACTAGTAGCCCTTGCAAAAAGGCTACCGGGCCATTGTAGTGTCTTTGAGGCTGAAGTCATGGCAATCAGAGACGTTGCCCTTTGGCTGAGATGAAACGTCATCACCACCTGGGGTATCAACATCTACTCTACTAGTCGGGCTGCTATAAAATCTCTGCAATCTGTGGCTTCCATAACTGCTCACAACTGCCTCGCATCACTAAATGAGATGGTCAGGCAGTTTGATATTTTCCTTATATAGGTACCGGGGCACAGGAACATTCCAGGAAACCATAGAGAAGATGAGCTGGCAATATTGAGAACTACTTTACCTGTTCTAATACATTTAGAGCTACTAGATTTAGAGGTATGCCTCTTTCTGCATGCAAGCTCATACTTAAAACCGAAGCCATCAGACATGCGAATGATAGATGGTCTCGTGGCACAAATTGTAGGATCACCTGGCAAGTATGCCCATGTTATGACCTAAATCGTACGCTGAACGTAAACCTGCTAGTACACGCTGAAAATTAACGGCCCCGGCAACATATTGCAGGAACCATGTACATGTTTGCAAGCACTGTTTTCGTGGATTGAAGATCTGCTGCTTTTTGTTTCTTTATTGTGACAGACACCAGTGTATTGAACAGTTTTCAACAAGCAAATCCACATTTGGGTCACAAATTCACATATTATAACCTATTATTCATTGTATCCCAAACATGTTATATTGAATAGCAAACACAATGTGTTTGGACACAAGTATACTGTGTTTGCGCCAAGCTACGAACACGTTATATTTGCATCCAAACAATAAAAAGACAAATTTTTCAGCGTGTAGCTGTGATCACTGGACACTGTTTAATAGCCAGACACTTGTCTAGACGTGGAGTCTCACCTCATGACAACTTTTAGAAGCTGTTGCTAGATGATAAAGAGGGTATTGAACATAACATATGCTACATCCCGGCCTTTTGAATAAATAGGAGGAAATATCTACGTTCTTACTTCATGTTGGATCCAACAGACATTTAGGAAATTAAACTGAATGATCTTGGGCTCATTCTGCAAAGTACTTGTTGATGCAATGAGAACAACTCCAACAAGGGCTATGGAGACTCTTTTATGTATCCATCCAATTAGGGTCGTACCGAGCCCCCGGCCCCCCTCCCATAATTATTTATTTAATAGGTGATTTTTGAATTTAATGCTATTTTTCAACCTAAATATCAAGCCTAAAAATTAAGGTAATATCATCGGAAACTGTAAAATCTAGAACGGTCCTTGACTGCAAATAGATGATCAATGGCTAGTCCATGCACGGCAGACTTAACATCATCTGGGACACAGTCGAATTACCAGTAATGAACGAGACAGCATTCTGGCAACAAAACCCAGGGAACTTATATGATGTGCCTGGATTGGGCGACTCAAAGGCTGAGTTGAGCCATTGGGCGGAATCGGCCAACAGAGCTCTGTGTATTCGATAGCAGTGGGCAGGATGGCAAAGGATCCTATGGGGAGACCCCGATGGAGTGAAGACAAAAGGCTTGCTGAGACTGGGAATGTTTGAAATGACCAAGATTATGGGAGTCTTAACGAAACACTCGGGCGTGCAAAACCACCTATGCCGTATTGGACAATGAGACGATGCAGCACTTCCTGTGTCAATGCCCGGCTTTCATACAAGCCAGATCCAGGTACCTCTCGGATGGTACAATACCGGACATTGCAAATTTTATGGGAATTGACTACAACATCTTGAGACAGCATTGGAGTCGGGCCAACAAAAATTACGACCCTAACTCATTGAAAAGGCACGAGTCCAACTGCAACTCCGACTCCACAATTTCGTAAAAAATGCACAACTCCACTACGTTTTAAAAAACATCCTAAACTGGATGACGGTGTTGTCCAAAAATGGAACGACTCAGACACAATATAATTTAGATACATTGCCCAGACTTCGACTCAAAACCTCGACTCCAGGACTAAGACTCCAAGACTTCGACTCTACAGCACTGAGTATAGGATGAGTAACACAGCTACGCCTGTGCCCATTTCCTGCATATTCTGTAACAATTTTTCTCACTTAGACGTCCTTAGAGATTCTATCAAAAAGTGGCTTCTACATATCCTTAAACAGGTACGTTAGTTTGCTCTCCTTCCCCCCGCCTGTCATCTCGTTCATCATTGAAGTGGTATATAAAATTCATTAAATTCTTGAAGTTCTTGAAACCTTTAAGGTATGATATGATTATATGACTTTTCCTCAACTTCAATAGAATCAGCAGTTTCAACTTCTTCGGCGGACATGGAGGATGATGATGGTCCACAGTGGTGGTGGTGGTGGTTCAGGTATTGTTGATTTGTTTTTGTTTGTTTGGGATTTGGTGTCGTTGTTTTTACAACATGTTGCACTAGTTTTATATGTGCAACCATTAAAGGTAATAAAATACACATGTTTTTCTTGATGTTGTTGTTGTTGTTGCTGCCTAGTTGCCACACTCACACACAGATACGCAAACACTGTCGGATACACAGATACCCCTGATGAGGGAATATTACTACTAAAGAAGCGTTGCTAGGTCTGACTGAATGCTGAGATTACCTGAGAAGTAGAAAATGTGATGTCGGGAATTGGTTGCACCAGTGGAATAACAACAAAAACATGCATCATCATTATGTTGGCTGCACCATTGTGTACCAAACCCAAGAAGAAGAAGAAGAAGTTGAAAGAATTTGAAATGTTTTTATTTGAAACAAAGAGGAAATGAAACTGTCTTACGATTTTATGAAACGCCTTTACACAACAACAAACACGGACGGACGCACAGTCGAGAAGGACAGTTTACACAACGGAACGGACGTTTATTTAAAAGGACAAAGTGGTTTGTCTGGTTTT